>JABTTQ020001084.1:0-313590 GCA_016081115.2 Rehmannia glutinosa
GTTATGCTTCGTTCAGTTGCGCTGTTGCTAAACAAGTGATGAATACGTTCATCATTTGCAATAAAAAAACCTTCAGTAAATGAAAACATTTGTAGCTTGGAAATTGGACAAAAGATAGTAACAGAAATCTAACATACAAAACTTATTACAGTTTCATGGATAAGTTCCCCGTCACATGGCAATGCTAATGGGCTATCTTCTTGTTTAATACTAACTTCCAAAGTCCAAAGTGTTTTGGTAGTTTAAATGTTATCTGAAATTGCAACTCTAAGCAGTAGCAAAAAGAACTCCGACAGTTTATAGTAACCACCAGGTTCCTTTAGTCTAGGATAAATGCCATTGCGCAGTTTAGATCATCTGAGCTTCATTGCTCTCAGAAGATTATATTGACACGTGATGTTAGAAGGGGATTAAGCTTGAGCTATCTATCCTATCAGTTTGCCCCTTATCCTTAAAAGCAAAAAAAGATGATCCATGGCATGGCTTCAACACCTAATAGTGTATAGTGTGACATTGTAAGTTAATATTTGATTAAACTATGTTTCTTGACTAGAATATTATCAAAGGCATTAAAGGAGTAGTTCTTGTAAGGGAAATAAAAACAGTAAGAAATTCATGAGCTTACCCTCTCATATCAGTTCTTCCATATGTTGATTTTAGTCCCACTACCCCACACAGAGAGAGGAGTGGAATGCGTAGAACCTGTGTTTTTAATTAAGAACAATTAAAATAGCAACAACTTTCTGACAATAAAAACTATGACAGTCTGAACACAACCTCCCCATCTGTTCCTAATGCAGCTGAACACAATCCAGAAGCAACAATTGCCGCTGGGCTGAGGGGATGACCCACCAGTATATCTTTCAGGAGCATGTGGATTTCTTGCTGTTCTGCATGCAGAAAATATCAATTCTAAATTGATTTATAGGCATTAATTCAATGGCCTCCTCATCTAAACCGAGTAAGTAAGCGAGTAAAAATTTCAAAACTCAACTCATCTGCTTTGTATCATTCTTTGATTCCCCCTTCGGAGATACGCATATCAATCTTAGGTTACAAGACATTACGAAGAAATTTAGTCAAATTTTCAAAGTGATGTCAGTTGATATTTCAACAAAACAAACTGGAAATAAACTCATCTCGTCGACATGTCTTCACCTGCAAAGGCATAAATGAATGATATACCTCTCGGAAGGAAAAACTGAAAATCACTTCTAAGGACAGGTTCAGAAATAAGATGCCAAATCCTACTGTGCACTAAAACTTTACAATAACTCTCTCAAAATAGCTTGTAATGTTCAACTACACCATTCCTAATGAAGCCGTCCATTAATAAATTATCACATTGAATTAAATTTCTAAGTGAACCCTTTGCTATCAACTTCACGAATTATTAATACTACAATATTTGAATATGATGTGCAATAACAAAACATACATTATTTCATTTTTCAGATTACATGTTTTAAAAATTTCTCAAAGCTATTCAATCAAGCATATTCTCATTTTTGAATCTATTAATCTATATAAATCTTATTTTCATTCATTCATCCAATATAATTTCACTTCTAACACAAAAACTAATGCAAATCAGATTCTCAATATAAATGATGAAAATGAGAATTCTCAATGAAAACACAACCATACACGACCAATATGTAGAAAAAAACTCATAATAAGAGGTTTCCATTATCAGTGAAAAGAAAGAAGAAGAAGGAAAAAAGCAGACTCATAACAGAGGTTTCATTACAAAACCGTATATATTCACCAGATTTTGATAGGAAATATCAATTATTTGCATTAAACTCAAAATTAGGAATTAGGAATCTGACAAGAATTTGATAGCTGTCAAATGAAATGTTTAGCACATTAAAAGTTGGACCATTTACATTGTTAGAAGGCATTGAATACAACAAGAAGTATGTTGACAGTAGTAGTTTTTCATGGATCATTAAGCAGACCAGTGTACTCCCAGCATAAGGATGTATGCAACATACCCATGATTTGGATTATTTCCTGTTGTTCCCAGACCTAATTCATGCATATTTGCTTTTCCAACCAAAGATCGCACCACAGCTCGTAACCTTGCAACAGTCGCGGCATCCTCCTCTGGGCCAGACCTCGTGGAAGAAGGTTGTTCCACCTGTTTGTCATGAAGCACTCACCAATTTTTTGACTGCTTAAAAGGATACATATAGTGAATTCAGCTAAATACCTTTTGAGGGATGAGGACAGCAATCAATATCATCCTTAATTGCCATAAAAATCCCATCAAGGACTGATAATGGGTTCCTATGACAAACTCATATAAATTACTCTTGAATGAGGAAAACGCGACACATCCACACCACAAATTTTTTACCTTCCTCAAACCTTCGGGTGGAAGCTGCAGCTTGCTTTCTTATAAGCTCAGGGTCATAAGAAATCAACAATGGAGTTGGAGGCTTCTTACTGTTGAACTCATCCATGGCTGAGATGAATCGCTCTGCAACCTTTAAAATAAAGTTTCTATCAATGAATTAATTTAATATTGAAAAGTAAAGACACACTTTATATCTGCTTACTACAAACGGGGTAAAAGCTTAGATCTGTATGCATATGCATAATCTCTAATCTTCAATAGCGGAAAGGTGAGAAGAAGAATCAGCGCTCCAACTCTTGGCGGGGTCATAGTCTGGAAGAATCTTCAATGCTAATTCAACCCTTTCTTCAGGCTTTCCATCCTCATCCAAAAGAACAACTTCAGTTTCTGATTCTGAATTGAAATAGATTACCAATTTAATCAATGGCAATTGTGAACAATAATCACAAGTTAAATAATATAGAAACCCACAGTTCAATTCTTGCTGTGTTGTTATAGAACTATTACTAAATGCAAGTTCAATAACCTATTCAACTCCTGCTTCCATTTCTTGCTCTACTTTTTCTCATAATAATTACCCAATTGTACTTGCTAACAAGGCACAGCCTAAAGCTTAATGTTTATGTTGTTTTGATTCGCTCTTTTCACGTGGAGATCAAAGGCTCTGCTAGTGAGTGTAAAAAGCAGGTCATTAGGCAACCAACATAGTTTCATTACATTTTTCTGCATCCTGTCCTAACAAAAAGAAGATTTTGGGCATCTGTTTTTAGGTCAATATTACTTCAAACCTTCAACAATTTGACATTTGTCAATGGCTGAATTCAAGAATTGTAGAGTTTGTTCATTTTACTTTAACAGCTGAAAATTTGGCGAAGGAAAAATATAATTAGCTGAAACAGAACTTTTTGTGACACGCATGACCAGCTTGAGCTTTGATTGATCACAATGAAAGAATGATATAATTATGCTGCTTCTCTTTCTTTCTTTCTTTCTTTTTTTTTTTTCTCCTTTTTTTTCCTCAGTGTCCGGAACTCATATACAGTAGCAATTCAGAAAATATTGTTTGTAATCAAGGATAGCATTTATTAGAGCTTCTGAATTGATAGATACAGTATTATGAAAATAAACCTTTGAGGAGGAAACTCAGGTTTAAACATTGGAGCCTCTGGTATCACAGTATTCCTCAGCATCTGTTACAAAAGCATCAATATAACAATTAAGACTCAGATATATATGTTGCAGCAAGTCAAAATATAAGTTCATATAGAAAAAGAGGAAAAAAAAAAACCTCAATCATTTTATTCTCTTTCTTCAAATGAGATATAATCAAGGAACCAATCAACGGTGCCTCAAGCAATTTCACAAAGAATTTGAGCCAAAATCCAGTCACATGCGGCGCTGCAACCGTAAATTTTGTCAATTAAAATCTATACAAAAATTTCAAATCAATTTCAGAAAAAAAAAAAAATCAGCAAGTGAAGGCTGACCACACCTTCAATTTTTCATACTGGTATTTCACCGTAGCCAAGTCAACTTCATCCGCCGGCAGCATCACTTTCTTCTTTCCCATCTTCTCAGACAAAATCTCGTCCAATCTACACAAAAATAAAAATAATAATAATTGCAAAACATCAGAACTGACCAAAAAGCTCTAAATTCGAGCTGCGACCGTCGATTCACTCACATTTTCCACTTCGTGAAAATTCAAATTCCAGGAAATTCGCAAGTCTGTTTGTTTTTACCTTTATGAGTACAAAATGATGCTAACTTGCACGGAAACTGGTTGAAAGCGCCGGGTCCGGGGAAGGTGAAGTAGGTGAATGAAATGCGCTCAAAGTAGGCGGGAGAGTTAATATATATTAATGGAGAGATTGAGCAACAACTGGTATGCTGCGCACGCAGCGTAAGATAGAGGAGGCCCCGGCCGTCAAAATCAAATGAAATTTCTTGTTTTTCTGCATGTAGCTGTCAATATTTTCGCTGTTCTCTAATTGGCAGTTTTCATCAATGGACGACCTTCTGGATGCTCTTGGTTTGACGTTGAAGAAAGTACATGGGCTTGGGCTCTCACTATTAAAACAAAATGAAAGCAATTTTATTTACACAATTTAATCACTATTTTCAAATTTTGAAATTTAAGTACCAAAATTTTATACCTATATAATTAAATCATAAATTTCTGCTCAAGTTTACTAAAATCTAAAATTTATATTTTGATTTAGTAAAATAAGTAAAAATAGACTAAGCCACTAAGGTAGTCAACGTGCCATATTTAATTTGGTTTTGAGTACTCGCATTGGATTTTATTAGAACTTTAAATTTTTTTTATTGATTATTGATTTTAATTGGAATTGGATACAAATATTTGAATATGTGGGACTTATTAACCACTCCTATTCAATCTTGTATGATAGAGTTCTATATGTTGATTTATTGGAATAAAATGACAAGTTTCATAATATAAAAAAAATCCTTACAAATTACTTATGAATCAGAATTAAAATCCAAATGCATATTTTTTTTTGTTATTTCATAAAAAATGAGGATAAGTTAGAAATATCGATGTTTAATTAACGATGTAATAAATTATGTTGGTATTATTATTTAATTTTTTTAATAAAATATCAAATACATCATTTATCAAAAATAACAAGTCACAACTAACAACCTTTTTTTAGAAACAATTAATTTCATTTCGTAGAAGAACTTTATAATTGATAACAAAGATCAAAACTACAATTAATAGTAATGGGCCATATGAATTTCCTGTAACAATAAAATTATTTGAACAAGAAATTCCCGTGAACAAAACGACTTATTAAATAGAAAAAAACTCTACTTATTGAGGATAAAAAGTCTACCATAAAGAAAACTGAAAACTTCCTTAAAGAAAGAGAAACAAGCTAATTGAAAAAAAAGAAAAAGAATAAGGCAATTTAGAGTTTTATAGAGTTTCAAACTTCAACTAATTACTATTTTTGGTACAACTATTTCAATAGTCTATGATTGTGGACCAGTGAGAAGCCTAGTCAAGCATTTGGACCTATTATTGGGCAAAGTAATCCCGACAATCCATATTCCTAGTCCAGAGTAATTGCAGGATGCAAGCCTGCAATTATGAATGTTTTAAATATGGCCAGTCTATAAACTCTTTCCCTATTCCAAGGCATGTCCAAGGCCCAAGTTTAGCTAGTGAGTAGTAACAACCTTGTATCTAGAAATAATTCAGTAATTCGTAAAATTTATGATTTAGGTATTATTTGAGTTAATTTTGAAAAGAAAAAAAGTTTACAAAATATCGTTTACATATATACATCCACAAAATTTACGATTATTTTAAAAATATTTTGACCAAAAAATCTTATTTTTGAAATAAATATAAAAAAAATTGTGTGAGAAAATTGTCCAAAACAATATGTTAACTAATATAAAACTGTGCATATTAATTGAAAAAATAAAAATATATAAGTTGGTTATAATATACTATTATTAAAATGCGAAATAAAAGCGTCCACGGAATAAATTGGATTTTTAAACATAAGATAATATGTTTAATTCATATATGAATATTAACTTAACCAAATTTGATAGAGATGGTAATATATTTAATTTATACTAGATGAGGTCTCGTGGTGATGTCACGGGCTATTCTAATAAAGAAAAAAATCAAAAGGATCGACATGTCGCGATCTGTCGAGACCAAGATGGGTCGGGTAGATTGAAATTTCATTCGGCAACTATTTTTAAGGCTCAACCCATGAAAAATCTGAATTAATGAATTGACCAAATGTTTGGGCCACATATGTGCATTCTTTGGGCCTCGAAAATTAGAGTCCAACACATGGCGAGCACATTTTGACACATTTAATAGTTAGATATTTGTATTCATATCAACTCGTACTGAATAGCATGAAATGATGGTGATCAGTTCCACAAAAAGTTGTTTAATCAATAATGGATAAGTTGTACTGAAGGTAGACGTGAGATTATTTTCATATATATATATATATATATATAGATTTGAGTAAGCATAAACATTGAACACGTTAAGATATATTGACTCATTATAGATATAATTAAAGAGTATACATTTTTAATATTCATGCATGAAAAAGATGTGATGAAAAATCATTATTGTGTTTGGTTTTATGTTGAGATAGTGTTATTTTATTTTAAAAGTTTTAAATAGATGAACCGCATTACCATCGTCCATACGCCCTAGAATTTTATGGATGAAGTGAATCCGTGATGACATTGTTGAATACAATGTTACTGAAGCAGGATCTTCAAAATGGCAAATTATAGAAAGAAAGATTACAAGAAAAATACTATCTATTACAACTTCTTTCAAAAGAACTTTAGCTTCTAGTCGAGACGAATCTCTTCCATAAGCGGTCGTCGCTAGTGCTCACGGTTTGACGTATTCTTCCAAAAGATGAAGCGGACTAAATCTTACGTATGTAGCACCACTAACGAAGCACGCACCGAACTAGAAATGTCTTTGGCCGGTTCTTGACGTGCGAGAATCTCGAGAAAATGATTGTATGCTTTTTGATGGAGTATGGTCCCGAGTATGTTGCAATGCACAAATATGTATAAATAGCCAAACATTACTGCAGGAGAAAAAAGCGGGTAGTGGGCATTAATCATTTGTAACAACAGAGTGTTACAGCTCTTGCATACTTGATGGAGTAGTGGGCTTACTTGAGATGACCACCAGCTGCGGGAGATTACAACTCCAATGATCGCACGAATGCGGACACCTTCTGATGTCCAGTTAATTGGCTCAAGTGATCGCTCAATTTGGGCCAAACCCGTTTTTCAGTGGCAAAACTTAGTGGACCGGACCGGGCCCAATAAGGTGGCCGCCCGCCCAACTTGATCCCATGCCTGCCCACGCCCGGGCCCGAGCCGGCCGGCGGGCGAGCGAACGCGGGCAGCGTGTAGCCCACTTGTGATCATCCACTTGTGTTATAGTTTATACAACAAATAACACCTTCAGTAAATAAACTAGGATAAACTATGATTTGTATTCCATGTGGGATAAGGCGTAAGCGCTTTCATCTCCTTTAAATAATCTTTACATAATGCCCGTTTATGTAGCATTTTTTACCTTCGTGTATTAATTTATCACTGGAAATTCGGTTTGAGAAATAAAAAATACTACGAACATCTACTCGGGCGTAGATTAATAATATATAATTTAATTCCTAAAATTAAATATTTAGCCACCGAAAAAATTGGTCAAAGTCGGATTCGACACCACTTTATCAAAACCAAAATTTCAACAATCCCCCACGCAGTGGAAATTAATGTATCATGAATGCGGGAAACGCAAACCGATCCTCAAGAGACAATATTGCATTGGAAAAGGTAGCTTATGGCTTTGAACCTTTAGTAATCAATACCATCCGAATCTGCTTTGGCGGTTTAGTGGACCAACGATGCGCTTGAACTATTCCTGCATCGCGGTGTATCACGAGTCAGCGATTATTAACACGATAAAGGTCTCAACACCATACGTTTCTCACGTTTTGTGTCGTTTCGGCCATGGACACCACTTTGGATTCATAAGTGTTACTTTGAGGCGGCCCACACTTCATATATGGGTGATCTCCTATCCGAGTATCTGCCATACTCAACTTCAAGGTGTAGGAATCATTAAAAGTCAAATGGCTTGCTCACCACAACTGCGGGTGTTTCAACACTTGGTTTTCTTTCTAGGGATGGGTTATAACATTGTTTCCAAGTGTTACAACATAACCTTCATAGTTTAGTTTTTCCCATTGAACCAAGTTCTTGGGATCTCGAGTCATCATGGTTGGGTTACCACTATGATAGTTATTTTTACTTTGTGGACTTCAAGCCCATTCCTCAAAGCAATTTACCAATTGATTTACCCCGATTGATCCTTTTGTCAAAGATCGCAAATTGTCTTTTGACTTTTCGTAGTCAATTGACATCACACCATTTGAGATCAATTGTCAGCGATGTTGTGTCTCCGAAGGCGAATATGCAAGACTTAGGTTATACATATTTGTTACGTGCCGCCTTCCATATGGCCAGGCTATCACGGTGAATCATCACGAGAAAGGCGCGGGCTTCCTCCAGACATGGAATATCTTCGAGAAAGTTTGGCTAAGCCACTTCTTCACCAAACTTTATCCAAAGCTATAAACTCGAATTCCATGGTAGGAAGAGCTATACGTTTGCCGTGGACTTCCGCGATACGCACACCTCGATGGTGAAATATGTATCCACTAGTTGAATAAGAATCTTTTCGAATCGAGATCAACTAGCATCATTATATCCTTCAAGTACAAGCTGGATATCTTGAGTAGTATAGCCATAATCAAGGTATCTTCAAGTATTTTAACACCCTGCAGTTACGCTCCCAATGCTCGTGGCTTGGATTGCTCGTGAACCTACTCAACATATATTCTGAGGGTAGGCCAAGTGCGGGCGTGTACAATTTGTGATGTACATCATTTGCCTATTATATGCGTGAGTATTCCATCCCGAGCCAGCTGGTTCATTTTATTAGCAACCAAATTTATCTTAAATCAATGAGCGTCTTTTGACGGTGGTATCAAAAGCATTGAATTTCTTGAGCACTTTCTCCACATAGTGGGATTGTGACAAGATAATTCCATTAGGAGTTCTGGCGATTTTTATCCCAAGGATTATATCGGCCGGTTCCCATATCCTTCATGTCAAAGTTCCTCTTTAACATTCTTTTAGTCTCCATGATAATATCATGACTCACGCCCATGATTAACAAATCGTCTACGTATAGACAAACTATGACAAATGCTTGATGTCCTTTGACATATACGCATTTATCACACTTGTTGATTTTAAATCCATTTGACAACATCGTATTGTCAAACTTAAGATGCCATTGTTTTGGAGCTTGTTTTAGTCCGTACAAGGATCTTATTAACTTGCACACCTTCTTTTCTTGGTAGGTGCAACAAACCACCGAGGTTGTTCCATGTATATTTGGCATCTATCTCTCCATTTAGAAAGCGCCGTCTTGCGTCCATCGATGAATCTCAGATTGTGCAAGCGGCAATCGCAAAAACACCCGAATAGGCGATCACCGTTCTTGGAGAATAGGTGTCAAAGAAGTCATATCCTTGCTTTTTGTTTAAAGCCTTTGGCTACAAAGCGTGCTTTATACTTATCAATAGTTATCTGCTTTATACTTTTTCTTTAGGATCCATTTACATCCTAAGGTTTATGACTTGCGGGGAGATCAACCAACTCCCAGTATGGTTACCAGAATGGACTCGATTTCACTATTGATAGCTTAGCACTGCCGAGGCGGACATCACGAATCATTTAGAAGCCTCTTTAATCGAGTTTGGCTCACCATCTAACATAAATGTTATGTAATCGGCCCAAAAGACTTAGCCATCTTAGACCTCTTCTTTGCGTCTCGATTCTTCACCATTAGGAATTTTATTGTTTAGATTTTGATGAATGCCATATAAAGCTTAGAATAGAAAGTTGGCTTTTGATTCTTGTTGTAAAATGCATTGTAATGAATAAGGTGGCAAAGTGAGTTAAGTCGACTCGCCCTAACATGCAAGAAGACAATCGAAGATTGGAAAGGAAAACTTCTGCTGGCGAGGCAGTGCAGGTATGACAAAGAAAGAGTAAGCGGGAACTCTCTTGAAGAAGCGGTGAGATCTGCGGTGAGTGAAGCATCGATCAAGTCAACTCAAGAAAAGCGAGTCTCAAGTTGAAGTGAAGGAAGAGTCATCCGATGATTGGAAGTGACTCTAAGTCACCTGGGAAAGCAAGGAAATGCGATCAAGTCAAGATAAGCGTAAAAAGAACCGTTTACGCGAGAAATCAAGAGATTTACTTAAACAAGTAATATCTCCATACCACACTTTCTTGGAGTGCTCAGTCCCCGAAGCGTGCAAAGGAATGAACGATAGGAAGCACTACACCGTGTCGAACTACGAAAAGGTGAAAGAACAATTCATCACGAGAAACGGCAATTCAAGAAGCGCAAGCCAACGAGCGCAAGTGACCTTCAAAAATAAGCCTATCTCTTCAGCGGGCAAATTTTTGAAAGTTCACTATAAAATTTTGAGGAGTTTGTTTGAAAAGAGATGACACCAGCGAGATATACAAGTACATCGAAAAAGGAAACATTCTCAATCCTCAAGCCTGCATTCTGAGTACATCAATCCAACACTCACTGTGAAGGAAAAGAACTTCTATCGGTTGAAGAGGAAACTTTTGAAAACAAAGGGTCTACATTCCGGGAAGGATTGTAGAAAGGTTCAAGGTTGAACGAGTCTTAAGCTTTTGGAGGCTTCGTGATCAAATCCAAAGAGCTTGAGCAAGTGGTAGTAACAAAGCGGTTTGCCTGTGAAGAAAAGGCTGAGTTGTACGAAGCGGTGAGTGATCAAGCGTCTCGCATCGAGTCCACTGAGATCAAGTCATTTTGTTGTGATCGAGGAAGCTTTGTATACGGGTATTTGGTTTACCACTTTGTAAAGTGATCATTACTTAGTGGATTCCTCCAAGAGTTGGAGAAGAGAGGAGTAGAAGAATTACCCCATCTTGAACCTCTATAAAAACTTTCTTGTGTCATTTACATTTCGGCATTTAAATTCCTGCACTTTTAGCTTTGCTTATATCTGTGATAAATTTGCTATCCATTTGATAATTTATAAGTACTAAATCAAGCTCGAAAATCTTGCTTAATCAAACTTAAGGGTGTTAAGTCTTATTTGAAAATAAAACCATGGTTGAGTCAAATTATGCCAATGTTGGTGAGTTACTCCATCAACGGCTGGTTAGTGCATTTGAGAGATTAACTCTCTTGAGTGACTAATTATTTGTCCATCAAGGACAGTGTGTAGAATCAACTCTGTAGATTTAAAAGGACTAAATCGAAAAATTTGGTAAGGTTTATTCAACCTTCTAAACCTTACACTTACACCCCTTGCAGGACCTCAAGTGGTAACGAGAGCGGTTGGTTCATTGAACCTCCCAGCTGAGTTCTTGAACTAGATCTCAAACTTTTCAAAGTCTGCTTTAGTACTTAAACTTTCAAAACTCTTTTTATTAAAAGTCATTATCATGGAAGCAAATTTGACACGCATCCCTATGTTCACTATTGAAGAATTTGATGATTGGAAAATTCGTATGCGAGGCTCATCTATCGGCATTACATGATGAGATGTGGATAGTGATAGAAGATGGGCCTCTGCAAATATTAAAGGTGAACACGGTATGCGAAGAGTTTAATTTTGAAAGGAGAAGAAGATCTTCGGCTCCCGGACGATCATGGTTGAAAAACCGAAGCGAGTGGACAAATGATGGCAGAAAAGATACAACCTGGATAATGTAGCCAAGGACATCCTCTACAAAACCTTGGACAAAGCCGTTCAACAAAGTCAAATCATGCAAAACGGCTAAAGAAATGCAGGACAAGTGACATTGATTTGTGAAGGCTCGGAAAGCAAATCAAAGAAAACAAATTATCGGTGGTCATTGTCTGAAATTTGAGAACTTCCAAATGATCTCGGGAGAGAACTTGGATCAACTAGGACAGCTCGGTTCCTTTGAAATCACAAATGAAGCTATGTGACTTGGAAAGGAATATACGAGAAGAAATGTGTATGAAAATCCTAAAAAGTCTTCGGTGAATGGGAGATGAAGGTCATGGCAGAGACATTCCATGGACCTATCAAAGACATCCAACCATGAGTTATTCTCGGACCTCAAAGCCCTACGAGTTTGGTGAGAAGAAAAGACCGAGGAAGAGGCAAGTGTACCCCAAAGCTTGACTGCTCTAATTCTTAAAGATGGGAAGAAGTTTGAGGTCAAAGAGGTCATTGACCGAGAAGAAATAGCCCGATGGTTAAAAGATTTAACAAGTTCTTTAACAAGAACTACAAGAGAGGAAAGGGTGAATCTTCGGAAGACACTCGACTCACTCTCCAAATCAAGGAAACGGAGCCAACCAAGAAGCAGATCATCAAAAAAAATTGAGTATCAAAGGGTGACAACTCAAGAATAGAAAAGAGGCGATCAAAAGCTGAATATCTATGTTGGCTGTAGACAACCAGGTCATTTATGCCATTGACTACTCATATCTTTGTAGTCACACAAATCTTGGGATGAAGAAGAAAGAAAGATCTTGAGAAAGAAGGCAAGAAAGGAAAAAGCAATGATGGGCTGCATTTTGAAAGCTTGACCAAGTCGAGGGAGGCAGTGATTGAGAAAGCGGTGAAGGCGACTATTCAAGTGACCACTGAAGAAGAAGCCCGATCTTGATGGCCAAAGAACAAGATCAACATGATCAAAGAAGATGAGGTGCAATCTAACTCGACAAACTCGAGGCCTATTAGTGATAGTGATGTTGTGACACAAACACTTCATCACCTCACGTCTTTATGATTCATTAAGCAAAATGATGAAAGATTTTGAACACATTAAATCCTCACACACACTATTGAATGAGGAAAACAACCTACTCAAAGTCAAACTTCAAGTGACTACTAAGGAGTGAGTACTCAAGAAAGTCGAATATTTGTTGAGAATGAAAGTTTAAATTTGAAAATGCTAAATTAGTAGCGAGAAAATTGCTGCTATAGAAAAGAGGAGAATGATCTCAAGAATGTTATTGCCTCATTCACTAAGGCATCTAAATCATTGGATGATCTTATTATGAGTCAAAGAATGTGGAGACAAGACGGGCTTAGGATTTAATTCCTCGTGCCATGTCAAACCTCAAGAGTAATTTTGGAAAAAGGATCTTCCAAGTCATGAAGAGTCCGAAAAATCCAAAACTCTAAATGGTGCACACACGTTCACTCCAAAGCACAATACTAAGCAAAGCGGCCTTGGTTACAAAGGAAAAGAAAAGCGACCCGATTGAGTGTCTTTGAAAGGGCGGTGAGAAGAGATTGATCGAGTCCTCGGCAAACTCCAAGCGAAAATACTACGTAAAGAAGAAGCGAGCTACCAAAAATCCCGAAGAAAACCCATAAAAAAATACATGATGGGGATGGTAGAAAATATCAAAAATGATTGGAATAATGTGAACTATCGGCCGGGAAGACTTATGGAATATAAGCCCAAATGGCAAAGGCACTAGAACTTCGGCAAAGGCCATTCCAAAAGTATAAGAGCTTTCATCGACACACATATGCACCTAGGCACTACACTCAAAAAGACACCACAATTACCGAGGAAGGCAATTGCTAAAACACGTATCACGGCATCTGACAAAAGAAAGGCAATTTTGTATGAATCTAGAATCCCCAAGCAATTTGCGGGATTAATTATGATTATGGCGATAGATGGCAACCTCTTAGAGTCAAATTATTTGGCTATAGGTTGGTTGGATCATCTTACAATTCTAACCCCTCGGGACCCCGGACAAGCATGGGTACCAAAAACTTAATTTCATGATTGCGGGTTGAGCAGTGAGTGCGAGGAACCTGGTACATGGATAGTGGTACATTCGGACACATGACGAGGAAATAAAGAAATCTGTCAAAATTCAAGGAAGTCAAAGGAGCAAAAGTCATATTTGGGGAAATGAAGCTCTGGTGAAATAAGAAGCATTGGATCCATCAAGAGAAATGGATTAGAAATCACGGATGTTGCATATGTTGAAGGACTCAACTTCAACTTCGAGTATCGATCGGCTCGTGACAAGGGCTACAATGTTGAATTCAACATGGGTATATGCCAAATCAAAGAAATTGAATCAAATGAAGTGGTCTTTGCAAGGATGTAGGCGAGAAAAATATGTATGTAGTGGATTGGCCATTGCAACACCCGGCACATGTCTCTAGCAAAAAAGAAAATTTGAATCAAGTTGGGTTGTGGCACAAAAAGGCTGAGTCACCTGAATTTCAAAACTCTTAACAAGGTAGCAAGAAGTCATCTTGTAGAAGGACTTCGGACTCGGTATCTGAAGGAGAGTATATGTGATGCATGTCGAGGAAGGAAAGCAAATCAAGTCGTCATTCAAAGAAAAGACATGCCCATCCTCAACAAGAATATTGCATCTACTTCATATGGATCTATTTGGCCCGGTGGAACCGGCCGGCATAAGTGGAAAGAAATACACCTTGGTGGTAGTAGATGACTACTCAAGATATACATGGACAATATTCATGTGCAAGAAGAAAGAAACTCTACAAAAACTACCCACGGTGATGAAGAGGATTCAAAATGAGAAAGAGTCAAACCATTATCAAAATAAGATCGAGATAGAGGCAGGTTTGTCAATGGAATAATAACTTCGATATTGTATTGAGAATGGTATTGGTCATGAACTATCGGCCCATGCAAGGACTCCGTGAGAATGGAGTTGCGAGAAGAAGAAAGCAGAACCCTCGAAAAGAAGCGTGCAAAGGACCATGTTGGTGGCGGGGGGTTACCAAAAGATTTTGGTGAAGCAATCAACACGACACTACACCCAAAGCAGATGTATGGTAAGTAGACAGTGACAAAGACTCCTATGAGATCGGGTGGAAGAAAACCAAGTGTTGCATATTTGAGAATATTTGGATGTAAATGCTTCATCACAACAATGGCAAAGACAACCTAAAGGCCTTTGATGCTAAAGGCTGATGAAGGTATCTTCTTAGGGATTCGGTGAAAGCAAAGCTTCTGAGAATAATCAACAAAAGAACTATGGCTCTGAGAGGAATCCATTCATGTAGTATTCGATGAGCGAATGTAAATGGAGAAGACATTGAAGAGAGTGATAAAATTGATGAATCATCAATCATACATAAGAGTCCTATCTTTGGTTGAGAAATTTGGAATTATCAATTGAGAAGAAGATGAGATAGATGAATCTCAAAAGCAGTGGAAAATTTGCGGCTAAGTGATACAGAGAGAGGCCGACCACACCAACACATTTGCAAGTCGTTTGAATCAGCTAACTTACTCAACGATGTAAGATGGTGAAGACCATCCACGAGAACTTGTCATTGGAGATATAAGAGAAGGTGTCAAAACAAGATCGAGAACTCAACAAGAAGCTATGTTCACATGCTTCATCTATAAATAGAGCCAAAAGATGTGTCACAAGCATTGGATGACACACATTGGATTCAAGCTATGCAAGAAGGTGAATCGGTTTGAAAGAAATAAAGTGTGGGAATTAGTGCAAAGACCCATACATCAAAATGTTATTGGCACCAAATGGGTATTGAAACAAAATGAGCGAGGAAGGCTCGTGGTAAGAAACAAAGCAAAGACTAGTAGTTTGTAGGTCCCAAAGGGTGTAAGTGTAAGGTTTAGAAGGGGGGGGTTGAATAAACCTTGCAAATTTTCGATTTAGTCTTTTAAATCTACGAGTTAATTCATTGTTGTGTCCTTGATGGACGATCGAATTAGTCACTCGGTAGAGTTAATCTTTCAATGATTTCGGTGAATTTACATTGATGGAGTAACTCAATTTGTTGGCTAATTTAACTTCAATTTTGTGGTTTTATTTTATTGAAGACTTAACACCCTTAAGTTTGATTAAACAAAATATTAGAGCTTGATTTAGTACTTGTAAATTATCAAATGGATAGCAAATTTATCGTGAGATATAAGCAATTAAAAGTGCGAGGAATTTAAATGTTGAAATGTAAATGACACGGTAAAGTTTTATAGAGGTTCGAAGATGGGGTAATTAACCCCTCTCTTTCTCCAACTCTGGAGGAATCCACTAAGTAATGATCAGTTTACAAAGTGGTAGCAGTCGGATACAAGTCTTGATCTGACCCGACTTGATCCTTTGGGACTCGATCTGGAGATGCCTTGATCACTCGGTGGCTCACCGTTCGACTCGGCTTCTTCCGGGGCATTTGCCTTGCTCTCTGACTCACTTGCTCAAGCTCTTTGGATTTGATCACGAAGCCCTCCAAATCTTAAACACTTAGTTCAACTTTGAACTTTTCTACAATCCTTCTGGAAGAAAGTAGACCCCTTGTTTTCAAAGGTTTCCTCTTCAGCTGGTTGAAGCTCTCTTTCCTTCACGAGGTAAGTGTTGGATTGATGTCTTCGGAATGTAGGCTTGAGGATTGAGATTGTTTGATTTTTCTAATGTGCTTGTATATCTCACGTATGTGTCATTCGCATCCTTTTTCTCAGCAAACTCCTCGGCCTTTTATAGTGAACTTTCAAAAATTTGCCGTTGAAGAGATAGTCTTATTTTTTGAAAGTCACTTTTGCGTCGTTGGCTTGCAGTTCTTGGAATTGCCGTTTCGTATGAATTATTCTTTTCACCTTTTGAGTTCGACACGGTGTAGTCTTCCCGTTGGTTCATTCCTTTTGCACGCTTCGGGGTGAGCACTCCAAGAAAGGTTGTATGGAGATATTACTTGTTTAAGTAAATCTCTTGATTTAAATGCAGCGGTTCTTTTCTGATTATCTCGACTTGTTGCATTTCCTTGCTTTCCCAGGTGACTTAGAGTCGGCTTCCAATCGTGGATGACTCTTCATCACTTCAACTTGAGGCTTGGCTTTTCTTGAGTTGACTTGGTGATCTCCACTGTTTGCATCTCAATCTGCTTCTTGATAGTGTTCCGTCTACTCTTCTTTGCCATACTCAGTTGTCTCACAGCGAGTCTTCCTTCCAGTCTTGATTGTCTTCTTGCATGTTGGGGCGTATTTGTCTTGACTCAGCTTGGCGGCTCTATTCATTACAATGCATTTTACAACAAGAATTGGGGTGCCAACTTTCTATTCTAAGTTTTACATGGCATTCATCAAAATCTAAACAATAAAATTCTAACAATTTCCCCCTTTTTGATGATGCCAAAACTTAAATTATACAAATATGCAAATAGCAAAGATCATCTGAGATAGTGTATTGACATAGAATGTATCTGTGAGAATCAATATTTTTATTGATCATATCATTCTTGTACTTAAACAGCATTTTACGAGGTTATATCGGAGTATATAAGCTTGTTTTCAAAAAAATTTATAACTTTATTCTGAAGACTTACATTGTATGTATTTACATAATAAAATACATGAAGGGTTAGACTGACAACAACTTGTCTCTCCTTCATTATCTCTTCTTTCATCTTGATCGACATCTTAACCTTCTCTTAACTTCTCTTTTTCGTCGTCAAATTTGCCTTTCTTTTTCTTCTCATATGCCTTCCAGCGGCTTCATCTTTCCTTAGTCTTTCCTGTCTCTCCGCCATAGCATTGAGTTTGTCTTTTGTTTTTTCTTCTATTCTCTTTGCATACTCGGCGTTAGTTTTAGCCACTCGCAAATTTGCCACTTGGTCAAGCCAACCCCAGTAGATCCTCCTTTCTTTCCAGGGATCTCGTATTCGATATTCTTGGGCGGAGGCTGGAGTCTGAAGCTTCTTCCCCATTTCTTTGCTTCTTATCTACCTGCGGGCGTATCTTTGTCTTGGTCTTCTTCCCGGTGATTGACTAGTAGAGTGACCATCGAGGAGTTTCTAGGAAGTCTGCTTTGTCTGTAGAACTTCTTCACCTGATGTGAGACCACTTTTCCCGATCTGAAGTCCCGAGCTTGAGCCATGGACATATTTGCAAAATATCCTTGATTCGAGTGTTTTGAATTCGTCAGCGATCGTGGCTCTGTCCGAGCATACGAGATGGCATACGTGTCTGTCCGTGGAATGCCTCCGTATTCTTTCAAGATGTTCATCACCACGGCATCATTCTTCCTTCCACTTCCCTTCATCCTGCTTCAATTTCTTTTCTCTTCTTAGCCATAGATACGACGGAGTCTTGGGTGGCGAGTCACGGGGAGTTTTCTTATAATGTCGGTTTGTGTGAGGACCTGTTGGGGTTTGTGCAATCATCAAGGTCATATCTTTTGATCCTTCCCCTCGTGATTTTTTCCTTTCTTTAGTTTCAAAATTTCCTCGGTGATTTTCCCTTCTCAGTAAATTTCTTTCTCAGTACTTGCTCCTTTCTTTTCGCCGCAGTTTTTCTTCTTTAAGGTATTCCTCTTCCCCCTTTTTGGCATCATCAAAGGATAGAGAACCCGAGGCTATCTTGCAAGCATGAAGTCGAAATCTTCGATGGTTGAATTATGCTTCAAGTCTGCTGCGTTGTATGCGGCCGCGAATTGACCAGTAGCGTTGGATCTCTTGAAATCAGCTTCATCTCGGCCATGAGAAGGCTGAATTTTCTTGTCATGTGTTCTTCCCCGTTTGTATATCATTTGCATTACTGCTCACGCGGCTGACTTGTTGAGAGTTACGAGTATCTCATGTTCCCACACGCATTGATTGTTCTTTGTTGCCACCATTCCTTATTATTTGTTATGCCTCTTAAGTCAATTTTGTAAGGGTGGCATCTCGTTGTCAATCGCATGTCAAAGAGGCACGATGCCTCTCCATCTTTTCAACTTAATAAAGAGTGCCTTGAACACTTACCGTGCTTGGTGATTAACATTGCGGTGATGGCCATACATCGTCGAAATCAAAATCATTTGGAACAATGGTGCTGAGTGAAAAAGGAGGTAGTTTGTGTAACGTGCTTGCTCGTTTCGACTCTTCGTGAGATCTTGGTAACTCCGGTGAGAAAGGAAAGATTCTACAAAAGATTCATCACCATGGCCCGGGATTTGTTCGATGATGGCGGTGCGCGTGAAGTTCTTTTGGGGAATCGATCCATTTGTAGCTTGAGGAGCGGAGCGGTGGTTTTAGTTGTTGGGTTTGGTTGTGAAGTAGACAAACTTGCGAGCCTCATTTTAATCTTAACCGTTGGCTTATCTCGGCCTTGCTCGGCGTCATCAGGCGATGATGAGATTTCTAGAAGGTGGCTCATCATCAAAGTTAAAAGTTTGACGAAAAGTAGTCTTGGCCTTATCGGTTGACTTATCCTCGGCCTTATCGGCGTCATCGGACGATGATGAGATTTCTAGAGGTGGCTCATCATCAAAGTTAAAAGTTTGTGAGTAGTCTTGGGATCAGACTTACTCGTCTTGGAACCCTTGTTGAGTCTTTTGGATTTGTCATGGGGATGACTCGGCTTAACCCGTCTTGATCCCGAGGAAAAGTGACATCGGGGTTGTCTGGGAATCATGAAGTGCCGATCTCCTTCTCGAGATGAGTCGATGATTGTGATAAGTGTGAATTTTGCATGTGTTTCGATGTGTATTTATTTATAATGATAAGTAAACATGCATATACTCGCGTTAAATGTTACATATTCACTCCTTGTGGAAAAGATATTACACTTTGCTTATTTTGTAGGAATTTCATGATATTTGAAGCTAATTGAATAAGAATACGAGGAAAGCAAAGTGAAACACGGAGAATTGAGTGGATATACGAGAAGTGAAGCTAAAGAAGCGAAAGTTGAGCGTTCACGGAAGAAGCAGGGGGCACACGGGTTGGCGTGCCTCGAGGCACCACCGTGCACCTGTATAAGGTTGATTGAAGGCTGACATGGCGCACGAGTAGCCCATGCATGGGCGCACCACCCCGTGCGCCCTACGAGAGAAGGAGGATATCTCAGGAGTGGCGCACGGGTAGGGGTGCTCGCGCCTTTCCACCGTGCGCCCCGAGGATTGGGGTATTCCGGCGGGGTGGCGCACGGGTAACCCGTGCGTGGGCGCACCTGCCCGTCGTCTGGGAATCCCATTATCTCTTTGCATTAAGCCCCTAATCATGATGGGGAGTATAAAAAGGCTTTTTGGGGGGCGCACATAAGGGGAATCGAGACATATTTTGGGATCTACAACACAAGACAGGGTCTATTCTTGGAAGAAGACATCAAGGAGACAATCGGGTTGCATCGGAGCTTAAGGACGGAGATATATCGAGAGATTGCCGACTTTCTAAGTTTTCTTGCTTCTCTTTTAGTTTCAATCTTTCATTTTAGTTGTAATGGCTTTGAACAATTTGTTTATGAGTTGTTTAGAAATCATGTGTAGCTAAACTCTTGAGATTTCCGGGTTTTGGAAGTAGATTAATGAACTCTTGTTGGATGTTTTAATCTTAGTTGAAGTTATTATCTTAAAGCCTATTTGAGTATTTTGAGCTTATTCTTGTTTTATCACTTGATCAATGATTTAACTTGTTTGATATATTGATTCATAATTCGAAGATGAGTTTCAATATTAGATCTTGAATACTCGACACAAATATTTGCATGAATCGAGAGGTTTGTAAATATTTGTGAAGATATTTGATCTTTTAAACTTTTGGGAGTTGAATGCTTCATGTTGAGTAGAGATCTAGCATAAGTATTTCAATCTACATTTTATATGCATCTCGAGAGAGAGGATAAAATAGTTTTGTGATCGTCTTATAGGAATATTGATAATAACCTTGGCTTTGATTTAATCGGACAACAAGATTATTAATGTCGAAACCTTAACTTTCGGAAATCCATTCCATTATCTTGATACTTCTATCATTTGTATTATCTCAATCTTGTGTTTTAGTGATTTAAATTGTCTTAATCTCAATACAACAATCATCAAATTTCGATCGTCTAAATAAAAATAAAACTATCTTGGTTCAATACTTAGCATATTAATTTATTAGTCTCAGTGGATCGACGACTTGCTACCCTATTCTATAAACTACACCTTACACTTTGCGGTGAAACTAAAAATAAAGCGACCAAGTTTTTGGCGCGATTTTGAGGACTTAATACAATTATTGGTGCTAATATTGCGATAGATAGAATTATTCTTAATTTAGACATTTTCTTTATTTATTTATTTTTTTTTTTGTGTGACTTGAATTCCACATTATTTGACTTGTTTATTCTAGTTTGGTCCGGGTAGTGTATGAACACGGCGGCTCTAGCGGGGGACTTAATACCGCTTATCTAGGAAGTTGAGGCTTTCGCGAGGAGGATCAGTCTACCACTAGGCAGTGAAAGACAACACAATCCGATAATGGGGATTTGAATGAGTTACCAATCTTTAGCCAAACAATGGTGGAAAGCGAGTTACCGAAATCCGGTTCAATGACAAGCCATTCGTGATTACTTTCGACCACAAGCGAATCGTAATTACGGTGGTATTGCCCATATTCCCATCAATGCCAACAACCGAGCTCAAACCGGCACTAATCAATATGGTGCAACAAAATCGATTTGGGGTTTGCAACGAGAAGATCTAACTCTCACCTTGCGCATTTTATCCAAATATGCAATACGATCAAGATGAGCGGAGTCTCGGATGACGCCATAAGAATGCGCTGTTCCCATTCTCTTTTACGGGATAAGGCGAGAAATTGGTTGGGTACTTTTTGTGGCGGTGTAAGCACATGGGGCCCAGTGAGCCAAAAGTTCTTGTTTAAATTCTTTCCACCAGAGCAAAACTTTGCGGCTCAGCGAGATCACTCGGTTAAACGGTTCACTAGAGCCTTTTATGCGAGGCAGGAAAGGTTTCGGGATTTATTACGTAGATGTCCATAACATGGGTTTCCGGAGGATCATGATTATGTTTCTTCTACAATGGTTTAATGGGGCCAGACTAGAGCATTTGTAGATCGCGTGGGAGGAGCATTGTTGGCAAGGTTTCCACAAGATGCCTTAAATCTTCTTGAGAAATGGCCATGAAGCGATTACCAATGGCCATCGAAAGATCGATGTACAACGAGTAGCGAAATCTCGATCCGGACCCTATCAAAACATTGTCGGCACAAGTAAGCGGCTTTGACAACTCAATTGAATGTATTTACGAAGAGGCGAGGAAGCGGCACGAGCACGGGTAGCGAAGCTCTTCTATATCCGATGGAAGAGGTAAATTATGTGAATAGCAGGAATTTCAACAATTTAGGAATAATTCAAACCAACACTACTATCCGGGGTTGAGAAATCATGAAAATTTCTCTATGCGAATACAAAGAATGTGTTACAACCTCGTAGGGCTTTAATGCTTCAAGTGGAGCGGTAATGGGGAAGGCAAATCGATAATCGTCGTTGGAAGATGCACTCACCTCTTTCATAAATCAATCTAATGCTTTCATGAATGACACGAGGAGCCGCCTAGCTAAGCAAGACCTTCGGATGGATAAATTAGAACAACAAATGACAAGCTCGATAAAGAATGCGGAGACTCGAAGTGGGTCAATTGGCTACAATAATGGGTGGTCAACATCAAAAGGGACAATTTCCAAGTAACACGGAAATGAATCTGAGAACAATGCAAGGCGATTCGTTTACGGCGGATGCGGAATATGAAGGGCCTAAAGAAAAATGCGGGAATCGAAACTTTCGGATGAAGCATCTAGGCGAGAAGCAAGAGACTCCGTGATGAAGGATGGTATTGAAGAAAATGGGAAAGAAAGAGAACAAAGAGCGGAACAAGCGAGAAGTGAAAAGCTAAAATCATCATCTAGCTTGAATATACCTAAGTTGTCTATATCTCTTCCCTTTCCTCAAAGATTTCAAAAGAAAAAGCTTGATGATCAATTTGCCAAATTCCTTGATATATTTAAGAAATTGCACATTAACATTCCTTTTGCGGATGCATTAGAACAAATGCCGAACTATGCGAAATTTCTTAAAGATGTGATGTCAAAAAAGCGGAAGATGACAAGCTTTGAAGCGGTGGGTGTGGAAGAATGTAGTGCAATTATCAAAGGAAGTTACCACAAAAGCGAAAGATCAGGGGAGTTTCACTATCCCTTGTGCTATTGGTGGTAATTTCTTTAATAAAGCGTTATGTGATTTGGGGGCAAGTATTAACTTGATGCCTTTGTCCATTTCGGGAAACTTGAATTAGGCGGCGTGAAACCAACCACGGTGACATTGCAACTTGCCGAGCCGATCACTTACGTATCAAGGGAATTATTGAAGGCGTCTTGGTAAAAGTTGATAAATTTATATTCCCGTGGATTTCTTGGTTTTGGATATGGAAGAAGATCAAGGCGTTCAGCGATACTTGGGCGTCCTTTCTTGCTTAGCGGAGGTAAAGCACTTAATAGATGTGCGAGAAAGGAGCTCACATTACGTGTTAATGATGAGCATGTTTTATTTTCTATTTATAAAGCGATGAAATTTCATGATTGATGAGAATTGTAATTTTTGGATATAGTTAGTTCATGCATTGAGGATTATGTTGATCATACATTGTCTACGGATGATTTGGAATTTGGTCTAACCCACTCGTGCTCAATGTCGAGTGTTGTACTTGATTTTGATAACCAAGATTTATACGACTATGTTTGTGCCTTAGATCATATCACGGGAACTACCTAATAAGCGCAAGAGGCGAAACAGCAAAGCGAGGAAAAAGGATGGAACTCACGAAGACGCACGGCCGTGCGCCACGCCTGTCGGCCGTGCGTGATCTTGAAATAACGATGGAACTCACGAAGAAGCGCCACGACCCGTCTTTGTGGCGCCTGGCAACCCGTGCGTGAGAATATTTCATCAACACCACCCCCAGGAACTCAAGCAATTACGAACACCTCAAATATGCATTCTAGGGACAAATAATGCAAATCCGTGTCGTTTCATCTCTTCTCACTCTACCCAACTTGATAAAGCTGTTAAGGGTTTACGAAAACATAAGTCGGCACTAGGCTGGTCTATAACTGATTTAAAAAGGCATAAGTCCATCCATTGTGATGCATAAAATTCGGATGGAAGATGTTTATAAACCATCGATTGCAAAACCAAGCGACTAAACCCTATTATGCAAGATGTGGTTAGGAAGGAAGTATTGAAATGGTTGGATGCCAGGATCATTCGCGATATCGATAGTTCATGGGTGAGTCTGTACAAGTGGTCTTAGAAAAAGGGGGGTAATGTGTGGTAAAAAATGAAAATGAGGAACAAATTGCTACTAGAATTGTTCTAGGGTGGCGAATATGTATTGATTATAGAAAACTTAATGATGCCACTCGAAAAGATCACTTTCCCCTCCCCTTTATCGATATGATGTTGGATCGTCTTGCAGGTTATGATTATTATTGCTTTTTAGATGGTTATTAGGGTACAATCAAATCATGATTGTAGGAAGATCAAGAAAGAAAACAACATTTACATGTCCGTATGGCACATTTGCATTTCGCATGCCATTTGGTTTATGTAATGCACTGCCACTTTCTTTCAACGTTGTATGATGGCTATATTTCACGATCTTATTGAAAAAGTTATGGAGGTGTTTATGGGCGATTTCTCTGTGTCGGGGATTCTTTTGATAATTGTCTTCACAATCTTTCCCTAGTTTTGCGGCGATGTGAAGAGACCAATTTAGTACTAAATTGGGAAAAGTGCCATTTATGGTGCGCGATGGCATTATACTTGGTCATCGGAGTCTCTTACTGCGAGGTTTGGAAGTTGATCGGGCAAAGATTGTAGCAATTGAGAAGCTACCACCTCCACAAATGAGAAAGCCATTCGGAGCTTTTTGGGCCATTAGGATTTTTCTGAAGGTTTATCGTGACTTTTCTAAAATTTCTAAGCCCTTGAGCGATTGCTAGAAAAAGATCTTTGCTTTCATTTTTTCCAATGAATGTTTGCGGGCGTTGAAATGTTGAAGACATTGCATTGGTGACCTTTATACTCGTCGCCCCAGTTGGAGCCAACCATTTGAGCTAATGTGTGATGCAAGCGACTATCTTTGTTGGGGCATTCTTGGTCAAAAAGAGGGAAAAATTGTTCCGATCCATCTACTATGCAAGTCGAGCGTTGGGCGAGTGCTCAGCGAATTATACCTGGCAAGAAAGAAATGTTGGCGATTGTTTTGCGTTCGATAAATTCGATCTTACTTGATCGGGACGAAACGATTGTGCATCTTGACCATGCGGCTATCAAATACCTCTTTGACAAGAAGGATCGAAACCAAGGAGGTTGATTCGATGGATCTTATTGTTGCAAGAGTTTGACGTGGAAATCGGGACCAGAAAAGGATGCGAGAGAAGCGTGGTAGCGGACCATCTGTCTCGATTAGAAAATCAAGAAGGAGAAAAAAAAAAAGTGCGGGATTGATAAAGAGGAGTTTCGATGAAAGATTACTCATGCTTGAGGCAAAGTTCCCATGGTATGCGGACTTTGTCAACTACTTAGCATTTGAGTTCTACCTCCAGGATCTATCACCGTATCAAAAGAAGAAATTCTTACATGATGTAAAGTTCTACATGTGGGATGAACCCTACTCTTTAAGAGGTGCGCGGACAAAATCATAAGGAGATGTCGTACCTCAAGAAGAATGGGAGGAGTCTACTTGATGTCACTCTTCACCATCCGCGGACATTTTGGTCCCACTACTTGGCGAAGGTATTGCAAAGTGGGCTATATTGGCCCACTTTATTTAATAATTTGTTATTTGTTTGTACAACAATGTGCCAGTGTCGGTGAATGGGAAACATTTCACGGAAGCACGAGATGCCAATGACCAACGTAATTGAAGTGGAGTTGTTCGATGTGTGGGGATTGACTTTATGGGCCCATTTCCATCGTCTTGGTTATCAATATATTCTACTTCTTTGTGGAGTATGTATCCCGTTGGGTAAGCAATTCCTTCTAAAACAAATGATGCTCAAGTTGTAATGCGATTCCTTAAGAAAAACATCTTTACTAGATTTGGCACTCAAGAGCTTTAATTAGTGATGGAGGGTCGCATTTTGTAAACAAATTGATGAGCAACTTGTTGGCCAAATATGGGGTCAAACATAAAGTCGCATTGGCATATCATCCACAAGCTTGCGGACAAGCGAAAAGTGGCTAACGGGGAGATCAAACAAATCCTTGAAAAGGCGGTGAACATCAAAGAAAGGATTAGGCGTTAAAATTGGATGATGCCTGTGGGAATCATAAAGAAGCTACATATAAGACACCGTTGGGCACATCTCCATATCAACTTGTATTTGGGAAGTCGTGCCATTCTGGTAGAATTGGAGCACAAAGCATTTTGGGCGGTAAAAAAGCGAATCGGATTTTGAAAGCCGGTGAGGAAAGGTTGCTCCATTTGAATCGGATGGAAGAATTTCGGGATGAAGTGTCACGAAAATTCCGAATTTACAAGGAAAGAACCAGCGGTGGCATGATAAGATGATCAAGAAAAGAGAGTTTTTTGCAAGGGAGAGCAGGAGGTGCTCTATATCAATTCACGCCTTAAATTCTTCAAGGAAAACTCAAGTCAGTGGTCGGGGCCATTTGTGATAAAGAAAGTGTTGAATCCACTTTGGGATTGTAGAATTGTTGACAAAAGAAGGCGAGACTTTCATGGTAAGCGGCCAGCGGATTAAGCACTATTTCCAGGGAATCAAGAGGAGGTGACATCCACCACCTTGCGCGATCCGTAATTTAACAAAAGCAGGCGTCAAGCTAAAGGCGTTAAATATAGCGCTTGTTGGGGAGGCAACCCAGCGGTTTTTCGTGTGATTTTCATTTTTGTGTGTGTTTAGTTTCACGATTATGTGATTTGAATGATTTGATTTGTGTAATTCTTTTAATGAGTGTGATTTGTGTGTTTTTGTTTCTTTTTGTGTGTTTCAAAACAAAAAAAAAAAAAAAAAAAAAACTAAAGCGAATTCTTTGTACAAGTGCGCCGCGGGTAGCCGTGCGTTTTGCGCACGACCGTCGCCCTTGAAGAAGTTGGGCAAATTCACGGGGTGGCGCACGGTTAACCCGTGCGTCGGCCTTGTTTCCGTGCGCCATGCGGAAAGAAGGATAAATTGGACGGTTTTAAAAAAGCTGTTCTTCATTTCAAACCCCTCAACTCCGCGCCCTCTCGAATCCTCCCTAGTTTTGAAAATTTCTCCTAGTTTTCACTTGAATTCATCGCATAACACCTCCCCATCACAATTGAGCTTCACTTTGCATCAAATTTGAATTTGCTTGAAGAATTGTGAACAAAAGGACTAGGGTTCAAATCTTCCACTTGAGTTTAACTTAGAGAATTCGGTAAGAACACCGTTTCTCCTTGTCAATTCGTTGTTAATTATGTATTAAGGAGCATGGTAGGTGTGTATTTTGATATTTTGCTATAAATGATGTGAATTATTCTTTGAGGCAAATTATCAAACACCTTGTGGGCTTGTATAATTGAGGAGATGTAGGGTGAATTGTTGATGAATAAGGCATGGCCAATGTTTATTTGAGCTAATAGTTGTCGAGAATGGCCATAATTTTTGTTTGTTTGGGGTAGTTGATCGATCAAAGTAGCGTGGGCATGTGAATTTACATCACTCAATATGTTAGCTTTACTCCCTTATTTTGTTGTTGCCATTGCGATATTGAGAGGCTAATGAAATGCGTTTCGGTACAAACACTTCATGGCGGCGAAGAAACCCCCAAGTGGAAGGAGGCGTGCAGCGGGGCGGCCTGTGTAATGCTTGCACCGCGTAGGAGGTCGATCAAACATCTGAAGCATATGGAGTCAACTTAACAAATGCGGAGTGATCTTGGCGATGGAATCGCTTGATCGTCGCCAAATAGCTCCCGTCTCGCTACGCCGAGCGATGATTGTACCCAAACTTTGGGGATCCATGAGGGCGTGTGGCGTCTTTTCGCCCCAGGTAGGATGGGACGAACTTCATGAGCGAAGGTGGCCGACATTCAAAAAGCATACATTGGAGTTCTTGAGTACGGTGGAAGTACTCAAACAAAGGCGGGACCTTTGGCCGTATATGATAAAGTTTCAATTGGGAATGTCCGTAGACAAGCATCTACATGACCCAATTGAACACCATTCGAGTCCCAACAAGCGCTCGTACTCGCCCGATGCCTCATTATGATCAATGCGACGGAGAATGCTTGTGGAAACACCACAAAGCGGGGCCAATGTTGTATGCCGCGCGGACCGCAAAAGCCTCTTGATCCAGGAATCGGTTTTCCGGTATATACAACGCGTGGCTTTGCCTCCTCGTGTTGTTCGAGAAAACATTGGAGGGATGGCGACTAAAGAACTCTATCTCTGCGGTGTATGGTCACAAACACCCACCCCAACCTGCCCGTTAATTTTGCGAGCAAATTGAGCAGATTAGCTAGGCGGGAAGAAGTACGATTTCTATAGGGGCCTCATTACCCCTATTGCCGGCATTTCAATGTCGATTTTGAAACTTGGAGCCTATCGGGCAGCACTCGGGTTAATTTGGCATCGTTGCACCATATGAAGTTCATAGCGAATGAAGACAACATGATTGGTGCTTCTACAAAAGAAAGGTGCTTCATTTAGTTGCCTAACCCACCATACACCACCGTTGATACATTGATGGACACCACCAACTTTTTAATGAACTCGCGCACATAACCGAATTACCGAGGCTATAGAGTCAAGAAAGAGCCTTGAGTTGAAGGTTTCTTGGGCCGAAGAAGATATGGTGGAGGAGGAGGATGAGATACATGGGCCTTGAAATGGGGATGGAACCTCATCATCCCCAAATTGGGTATGATATACCCGAGTCCTCACACGGAGGCGATTATCCTCGACATTCTCAAAGCGGGGATCGCCAGGTCCGTCTCACGATGGAGGACCCCATCGCGCGCCAATTTTCAAGACATGTTTTATGCGTTTGGGGAGAACTTGAGGCGGCAAGAAGAAGAGTTGAGGCGGCGAGGAGAGGATTTAAGGCAACATAGGGCTGATTTTCTCGCGTTCGGCGCGATCGGGCAGCGTTCAGGAGGCGTGGCAAGTGCTCCATGACTACAAATGTGGCATATTTCTCAAGGCCACTTCCCACCACCGCCGCCTTGTGATGATTGGGTATATCCCCACTTTTTGTTATTGAAATTCTATTTTTCCCCTTAGGGACACTATAATTTCATTCAAGTTTGGGGAGAGATAGTATTTTAATATATGAAAAGTGTGGATACAAAAAAAAAAAAAAAAAAAAAATCATGCATTTTGTGTTTTCATATAGTTGCATTAGAGCACTCTAGATTGCATTTGCATTAGAGCACGTTTATAGCTTTAGCACGTCTATTGCTTTAGTAGTGGTTAGAGAGTGTGTTGACCAAACATGTGCAACTTGTTGTTTGTGTGTTGATTGAGAATTCATATTGTTGGGATTGGATCTTTGGTTATGGATTGATTGAGCTTGAATAGATAACTTGGAGCATGTTGATATGAAAAACTTGGTGTGATGCTTTGAATTACATCTTGATTCTTTGTGAGCTTTGAGCCTTTCTTGCTTATATCTTGTGCGGTCTTATTGTAATTTAGTGTATCATTCATGTTGATTAAAATTCTAGAACTTGCTTGGGTATCTCGGTCGAGGCCACATGTTGTATGCGGTGTGAATGTGATTAAAGGCCATCTTTTCTAGCCTTTCAAGCTTTTTACCTACCTAAAGATGTTGAAATTCTAGTTAGCCAAGTTGAGCCTATAGCCTTTATTTCTTTGATAACCACAAAATTTAACCCTTGATCTTAATATATCCATCACCTTAAACTCGAATGTATAGCGTTGAGTAAAGGAATGAATGAGGATGAATGGGTGGGAATTGAAAAGTAGGATAAGTGGGCATACTTGGTTAAATGGGACATAAAGATGAAGGAAAGGAGTTGAATAAAAAGTGTTGAAAATACACAAATGAAAAAAAAATTTATTGAAAAGTTGATAAACTTGGAGGCGAAGGATTGTGAATGGAGGCAATTCTCAAAAGAAAGAAAGGAAATGGAGATAAATGAAGTTGATAAAAATGAGAGATGATTGGAGTAGCATATGGGATTGTAATGAAAATGATTGATATGCTCATCGGTCTATACACTCGAGTTTGAGTCACTTTATCCAAAAAAAAATTCTACCTAAACCAAAGAGCCTTCATTACAACCAAATGAGAAAGTCCTTTATGATTCACAAATTGCATACACTCTCGTGGCGGAGATATGAGGCAGAATTGCAAGCTATGGTAATTTTTGCGACATCGAATTGATTTGGCGTAAACACGTCCTATAACCTCGTGAGATGAGAGTATACACTTAACTTTGAGAGTTGGATTGAGCATTTCACTTTGTCTTATTTGAGGCGTGTTCTTTGATTAGATATTTGAGGCTTGATTGAGTTGTACTCGGCATTCATGACGAACAATTTGGATTTTCGTGTAGACTCTTGGTGTCTTATTGTTATCTTTATCTCCTGTTATGCTTTATCGTGTTCTAAATATTGTTGATCGGGACGGTCAACGAGTTTAAGTTTGGGGATTTTGATAAGTGTGAATTTTGCATGTGTTTCGATGTGTATTTCGAGCTATAATGATAAGTAAACATGCATATACTCGCGTTAAATGTTACATATTCACTCCTTGTGGAAAAGATATTACACTTTGCTTATTTTGTAGGAATTTCATGATATTTGAAGCTAATTGAATAAGAATACGAGGAAAGCAAAGTGGAAACACGGAGAATTAGTGGATATACGAGAAGTGAAGCTAAAAAGAAGCGAAAGTTGAGCGTTCACGGAAGAAGCAGGGGGGCACACGGGTTGGGCGTGCCTCGAGACACCACCGTGCACCCCTGTATAAGGTTGATTGAAGGCTGCTGACATGGCGCACGGGTAGCCCATGCATGGGCGCACCACCCGTGCGCCTACGGAGAGAGTCGAGGATATCTCAGGAGTGGCGCACGGGTAGGCCGTGCTCGGCGCACCACCCGTGCGCCCTACGAGAGAGTTGGGGTATTCGGGGTGGCGCACGGGTAACCGTGCGTGGGCGCCACCGTGTCTGCTGAATCCCATTATCTGCTTTGCATTAAGCCCTAATCATGATGGGGAGTATAAAAAAGGCTTTTTGGCGCACACAAGGGGAATCGGACATATTTTGGGATCTACAACAAGACAAGGGTCTATTCTTGGAAGAAGACATCAAGGAGACAATCGGGTTGCATCGGAGCTTAAGGAACGGAGATATATCGAGAGATTGTCGACTTTCTAAGTTTTTCTTGCTTCTCTTTTAGTTTCAATCTTTCATTTTAGTTGTAATGGCTTTGAACAATTTGTTTATGAGTTGTTTAGAAATCATGTGTAGCTAAACTCTTGAGATTTCGGGTTTTGGAAGTAGATTAATGAACTCTTGTTGGATGTTTTAATCTTAGTTGAAGTTATTATCTTAAAGCCTATTTGAGTATTTTGAGCTTATTCTTGTTTTATCACTTGATCAATGATTTAACTTGTTTGATATATTGATTCATAATTCGAGAGATGAGTTTCAATATTAGATCTTGAATACTCGACACAAATATTTGCATGAATCGAGAGGTTTGTAAATATTTGTGAAGATATTTGATCTTTTAAACTTTTGGGAGTTGAATGCTTCATGTTGAGTAGAGATCTTAGCATAAGTATTTCAATCTACATTTTATATGCATCTCGAGAGAGAGGATAAAATAGTTTTGTGATCGTCTTATAGGAATATTGATAATAACCTTGGCTTTGATTTAATCGGACAACAAGAGGATTATTCGAAACCTTAACTTTCGGAAATCCATTCCATTATCTTGATCTTCTATCATTTGTATTATCTCAATCTTGTGTTTTAGTGATTTAAATTGTCTTAATCTCAATACAACAATCATCAAATTTCGATCGTCTAAATAAAAATAAGACTATCTTGGTTCAATACTTAGCATATTAATTTATTAGTCTCGTGGATACGACCTTGCTACCCTATTCTATAAACTACACGTACACTTGCGGTGAAGCTAAAAATAAGGCGACCAGTTGCGGGAGGATGTTCTCTACTTGGCCTCTTTACCAGGGCGTCTCAACCTCCCGTGGGGCCCATTTCCTCGGCCGGTCTCTGCTGCTGCGAGACATAGTCTCCTTTCGTGATGTCGGTGTCTTAGGGTCTTCTCGATGGCATCCATTGGAGTCTCAACCCCATGGATTGCACTTTCATCGCCGCCAGTGTTAACTCCCGGTACATCCGCCTGTGCCTCAGCGCATCGGCGGCGTCATTATTAGCCTTGAGCGATTGGCATCTCGGTGAGGCGAGTCTCAAGCTATGCGAGCCGTTGATGGCAACATCTTTGTTTTTCTTGTGATTGTAATTTCTCTTCTTCGCCTCCTTGCTTCTTTGTGGAGTCATCTGCGGACATCCTCAGACCTTCTTTGTAGTGGAGAGAGTTTCCCCCTCGGTAGGCACACCGGTGAGTGACTTGAAGTGGGGTCACTCGTCTCGGACTCATTTGTTGCAATTGATGGTTCGGCCGTTGGGGCGGTGGTGGCACACCTTCAATAGGGGTTGGCTCGTGGGGTCCCCCTAGCCCGATTTCATCGCCATTTCCCTTATTGCCTTCTTGAGTGGTGGGGAAGTGGTAGCGGCAACATCGGTGGCTATTTCTTTGAACCACTCCCATTGGATCGATTTCGGTGTGTTCGGAGGACTCTCTGGTCCCTCCATCGGTCTTTGCTCGTGAAGGATTTTGATTCATGCAATGCTTGCTTTGCATTTGTAACTCTTACGTGGCGTGCATTCTCTGCAGTTCTCGTCACTTTCGGAGAAGACATCAAGAAGAGGATGGAAGTGTTACGTAGTGCGGAGATAGAGGCGGATCTTGCCTTTTCACGTCTTGGCTTCTTGACTTGCTTTGCTCTCTCCTGTCCTTGTAGATTTGCGGGATGTCTAGCGGTTGTCCTCATCAAGTCTTTGGGAGCACGATAGTTAGTCGAGAAATTTAGCGATTCTCTTCTTCTTTATGAACTCGGGCGTTGGAGGCTGTTCCCTTGACTTGCTCAACTTCCATTTTCTCCACTCTGTGAGGCGATTTTGGATGTCCGGGTAAGGTGGAGATAGGATCATTACATCAGCTATCTGCTTGGCATTTGGTTTCTTGTCTTGTGTGTGAGCTCAGGTTGTGTCTTGAGTTGCCTCTCTTCTAGTCGCCTCAATGAGACTTGGTTTCAACAACTACATCGGAGACTCTACTTCTCCGTAGTCTCTGTATTTGTGCTAGGCCGAGATGGCGGCTCATTTGGTTTCTCTTGTTGATGCTTGCGAGTCTTCCGTCTCTGGTTTGTACCAGGGAATTTACAGTTCGGGCGGTGTCCTCGAGTCTTGGCGGCGGGGCGTCTTGGTGTTTGTTTCGGAGGAGCTGGCCGTGCAGGCTTGTCGAGTTCTCCTCCTTTTGCAGCGATCGGAGAAAGGCATTTGTGAGTCCTTCTCGGCCCCGGCTAACTGCTGCGAGCGGTGACCGCGATTCTTGGGGCGGTGACTGCTGCGGCGGGAGCATGTTTGGTTTTTCTTTCTTTGCGAAGCGTGATCTTCTTAGCTTGTTGCAGGGGAGCGCTTTCTTCTTATTTGGAGAGGAAGCGGTTTGTATCTTGGTCGGTGATTCCCCTCACACAGTGTCGGCTCTCTTGGCATAAGCTCGACACGAGCACCGAGAGAGGTTAGCTCGAACATCCTCTTGTTGACATGGAAAGCCTTCCCATGTCTAAGAGGTACTCCTTTCACCTCGTGGCAGGCCAATCACTAGGCCATATCTGAGGGATCCTCCAAATGTGCCATCTTCTTTGAAGGACTTGTTCCCCGCGTTAAGCGGTGATCTTTGTAGATAAACCGACCAGTTTATCTTTTCTTCGATGATTGCAGCCATCACAACCAGCTTTGCCTTTGATAGTTGGTCAAAATTTTGCCAAATTTGATGTCGATACATTTGGCAACTATGTCCAACAATTTGTGATAATCCTCCTTGGCGATCTCTTGTTTCTTTGTGTATATAATTTTATCGGCAAGGTCGGACTTGGCTATTTATTTCCATCGTCGGCCAAGTTTACATCGGCTTCCTTAATTTTGATTGCTCCTTGCGAGGTAGTGAGCAATATTGACCAAATCCTTAGCGTGATAGTCATTTGCTTCCGTGAGCGGATGACTTGATTCCTTCGTCGTGAATCTCGGCATTCACGTAGAATTATGCGACCTCCTCCACATAGGTCATAGGATATTCAGCGTTAGAAAGCGGTTTTAGTCCAGGGCGTTTCCAACCTTTCGCGATTTTCTTTACCAGGTGTCGTCGGACCCTGCTTCACCATTAAGTCGAAATCCGCGTCGGCGGTGTGGATTTCTTTCTAACTTAGTAAAGTCGTAAGTTGGTGCCATTTCTCGAGAATTATATCAAGAAAAGTCTCGAGAAATTGATTTGAATGTTGATAGGGTTTCGAAGTAGTTTGCCTTTGCTTTTGAGAAAAAGATGAAGCGAGTTTTTAGAAGTGTGAGAAAGCGAGGCGAAAATGGTTTAAATATGGTTTATGAAAGGGCGTGCGAGGCGGTTTTGAATTGTGATCGAAATCAGCGGCTTGGATTTCGCGCCTATTGAGCATTTCACGTCTCGTATTTAATGTGGCGGCATTTATATCAATCATAAGCTTAGTGTGCGGCTTTATGTATGCGTACACATCATCATTATCTTTGGCGTGTTCCTTAAAGCATTCATTAAGTCAAAAGCATTTGCGTTTTTGTCACTTTGCTCATAAGTTATTCGGCTTATCTCTTGGCGATTTAACTCACTCTCATGATTCTCTTGGTGACTCATTATCGGTGACTCGGTGTAGTTGTCTTTCCAATCTGGTGATTCTTGAGTTGATTTTTGTTTTCAGCTCTTTTTCTTCTTTTACTGTTCTAATGCTCTTCTTTGATTTTATGCAGTGTCATTTCAGCTCATTCAATCAACCCCAACTCATGCTTGAGTTCTTCAAATCTTGACTCACATAATGGTTTTGTGAAGATGTCGGCTAGTTGTTTATCGAGTTGAGATGTATTCCAAGATAATGTCCTTCTTTTCAACATGATCTCTTATGAAATGATATCGACATCTATATGTTTTGTTCTTGAGTGCAAACGAGGTTTTGAGTGATTGCAATGGCACTTGTGTTATCACACATGATTGGAATTTCTTTTTCTTCAACTTCATAGTCTCTCATTTGTTGTCTCATCCATAGGACTTGGCTGCTTTTTGCCCGTATGTATTCCGCCTCAATTTGTAGAGGTGGCTATTGAGTTTTGCTTCTTGCTAAACCGGGAAATTAGTCTGTTTCCTAGCATTTGAGCTTTGTGAAGTGCTTTCTGTCCCTCTGCATCCAGCGTAGTCAGTCGAATAGCGATTAGTGCGAATCCACCTTCCTTTGGATACCATAGGCCTCTTCTTGGCTTCCTTTCAAGTATCTTAGTATTCTTTTAGCTCTTTGTCATATGGCTCTCTTTTGGGCGATTGAAATCTTGCACATACACCTACAACAAAGGTGATGTACGCTCTTCTTTGTGAGATAAGCGATGATCGATAAGTGCTACTGTATCTTGTTTGATCTGGCTTGCAATCTGCATCCGTGTCCATTTTGGTGATGTGTTCATTGATATTTTTCTGAAGACTTCTCTTCCATACCAAACTTCTTCATTAAATCTACGGTATATTTTGTTTGACTTACGAAGGTTCCATCCTTGTTGTTTCACTTGAAGTCGAGGAAAAATGTCGACTCTCCCATCATGCTCATTTCAAATTTGCTTTGCATGAGATTTGAGAATTTTTCACTGACTCTTTGTTAGTGGATCCAAAAATGATGTCATCCACATATATTTGAACAAGCGGTATACTCTTTTGTCTTGAATTACGAAAAGTGTTCTATCTACTTTTCCTTTTGTGAATCCATTCTCGAGTTAGGAATTGTGACGGGGTATCATACCATGCTGCGGGTGCCTATTTCAATCCATACAGGGCTTTCTTGAGTTTGTATACCTTGTCTCCAAGAGTCTTACTGCTCAAATCCTGGAGGTTGTTCAACATATACTTCTTCTTCCAATAACCGTCTAGGAATGCACTTTTTACATCCATCGATATACAATGAAATTCTTGTGAGTGCATAGGCAAGAAACATCCTTATAGCTTCCAATCTTGCTACGGGGCAAATGTTTCATCAAAATCTATCCTTTCTTCTTGACAATATCCTTTGGCTACGATCTTGCTTTGTTTTTACACTACAGAACCTTCCGCCGTTCATCTTATTTACGAATACCCATTTTGGTTCCGATAACATTTTGATGTATGGGTCTTTGCACTAGTTCCCATACTTTGTTTCTCTCAAAGCTGATTGACTCTTCTTGCATAGCTTGAATCAATGTGTGTCATCAATGCTTGTGACACATCTTTTGGCTCCATTTGCGAGATGAAGCATGTGAACATAGCTTCTTGTTGAGTTCGGATCTTGTTTTGACACCTTCTCTTATATCTCCAATGACAAGTTACGGTGGATGGTCTCTTAGCCATCTTACATCGAGGTTGGAGTAAGTTAATTTGGATTGATCGACTTGCGATTGTGTTCTTTGTGGTCGGCTCTCTCGTAATCAACTTATTTGTAAATTTTCAGTGCTTTTGAGATTCGGCTATCTCATCTTACGAATTGATAATCCCGGACGGCTTGACATAGGGACTCTTACGTATGGTTGGATGATTGACTTATCGGTTGACTCTTCAATGTCTTCTCCATTTACTTTTGGCTCATCGAATACTACATGAATGGATTCTTACGTAACCATAGTTCTTTTATTGAGTATTACAGTAGGCTTTTTTGTTGAGTATCTGAAGATACCTTCATCGACCTTAGCATCAAAAGCCTTTAGGTTGTCTTTGCCATTGTTGTGGATGAAGCATTTACATCAAATATCTGAAATATGCAACATTTGGTTTTCTTCGATCCGGATCTCATAGGAGTCTTTGTTATTTGTCTATTTATTTATCATACATCTGTTTTGGGTGTAGCAAGTTGTGTTAATTGCTTGACCCAAAATCTTTTTGGTAACCTGCTTGACTAACATGGTCTTCTTTTGCTTCTTTGAGGGTTACATTCCTTCTTGCTACGCAACTCCGTTCTGCTTTGTGGAGTCCTTGGCTGTGATAATTCATGACCAATGCCATTCTCAACACAATCTTGAGTTATTATTCCATTGACAAACTCGGTTCCTCTATCGATCTTATTTTGATAATGGTTTGACTCTTCTCATTTTGAATTCTCTTCATCAATTTGTGGTAGTTTTTGTAGAGTTTCTTTTCTTCTTGCACATGAATATTGTCCATGTATATCTTGAGTAATCATCTACTACCACCAAGGTGTATTTCTTTCCACTTATCTTCTTTGGTTCCTTTGGGCCAAATAGATTCATATGAAGTAGATCAATATTCTTGTTGAGGATGGGCATGTCTTTTCTTTGAATAGCGACTTGATTTGTTTTCCCCGACATGCATCACATATACTTTCCTTCTTGTATCTCGAGTGCGGAAGTCCTACAAGATGACTTCTTGCCAACTTGTTAATTGTTTTGAAATTCGGGTGACTCGGCTTTTTGTGCCCGATTGACTTGATTTTGTGCTCTTTGCTAGTAGACAGTCTTGGGTGTTGCAGTTGACCAATCCACTACATACATATTTTTTTGTCTATTTCCTTGCAAAGCACAACTTCATTTGATTCAATATCTTTGATTTGGCATATTCCCATGTTGAATCAACATTGTAGCCCTTGTCCGCGGTGTTGATACTCGATAAATTGAAGTTGAGTCCTTCAACATATGCAACATCTGTGATTTCTAATCCATTCCTCTTGATGGATCAATGCCTCTTATTTCACCGGGAGCTTCATTTCCCCCAAATATGACTTTTGCTCCTTTGACTTCCTTGAATTTTAATGATTTCTCTTATTTCTGTCATATGCGGAGCGACCACTATCCGTGTACCAGGTTCCTTGGCACTCGGTTTTCCTTGAACTGCAATCAAGGAAATTAAGTTTTAGGTACCCATACTTATGCAGGTCTGACGGGAGTTAAATTGTAAGATGATCCAACCAACCTATAGCCAAATGATTTGACTCAAGGGGTTGCCATCTATCGAGTGCCATAATCATAATTAATTCGGCAAATTGCTTGCAGGGATTCTAGGTTCATACAAGCTGTCTCTTTTTCACGTATACTGCGTATGTGTTTTAGCAATTGCCTTCCTTGGCCAGGTAATTGTGGTGTTTTTAGTGTAGTGCACAGGTGCATGTGTGTCTTGATGAAAGCTCTCAAACTTTTGGAATGGCCTTTGTTGAGTTCTAGGCCTTTGCCACTTGGGCTTATATTCCATAAGTCTATCTTTGATGGTTCGCATTATTCAATCGGCTTGGCTTGGATATTTTCTACCATTCCCATCATATGTGTTTCTTTTATGGATTTTAGGATTTTTGGTAGCTCTGTTTTTCTTTCTGAGTATTTTCTGTTTGGAGTTTCTTTGAGGACTTGGTGAATTTCTTCTCGGTTATCCTTCCGGCCACACTCATATTTATTTTCCTTTTCCTTTGTAACAGGGCGGTTTGCTTAGTATTGTGCTTTGGATTGAAAGTGTGTGCAATATTTAGAGTTTTGGATTTTCGGACTCTTCATGACTTGAAGATCCTTTTTCCAAAATTACTCTTGAGGTTTGACATGGCACAAAGGAATTAAATCTAAGCTTTGTCTTGTCTCCACATTCTCTTTGACTCATAATAAGATCATCGATGATTTAGATGCCTTAGTGAATGAGGCAATAACATTTTGAGGTCATTCTCCTCTTTTCTATAGTAGCGATTTCTGCTACTAATTTAGCATTTTTCGGCCTTTAAACTTTCATTTTCAATAGCTATTTGACTTAGAGTACTCGGCTCCTTAGTCGGCTTTGAGTTTTGACCTTTAAGTAGGATGTTTTCCTTTGATAGTGTGTGTGAGGATTTAATGTGCTCAAAATCTTATATCATTTTGCTAATGAATCATAAAGATCGGTAGGTGATGAAGTGTGTGTGTCAGACGATCACTATCACAAGTGTATGCGAGCTTGTTGAATTAGATTGTACCTCATCTTCTTGATCTTGTTCTTTGGCCATTAAGCGGATCAAGGCTTCTTCTTCGTGAGTCACTCGAGTAGTCGACTTCTTGCTCTGCAGATGTTGTCTCTCTTGACTTTTTGTTTCGTGATCTCTGCGACCATCATTGCCTTTTTCTTTTCTTGTCTTCTTTCTCACGAAGACCTTTCTTTCTTCTTCATTCATGTCTTGTTGACTACGAGGATATGAAGCGATCGATGGCATAGTGACCTGGTTGTCTACAATTCCAACATAGATATTGACCTTTTGATGACTCTTTCTACTCTTGAGTTGTCGGTCCTTTGATACTCAATTGGTTGATGATGCATTCTCTTGGTTGGCCTATCATCCCTTGATTTGGAGGGAGGAGAGTGTCTTACGGAAGATTCACCCTTTCCTCTCTTGTAGTTCTTGTTAAAGAACTTGTTAAATCTTTTAACCATCGGGGCTATTTCTTGTGTCAATTCTTCTTTGACCTCGACTCTCTTTCCATCTTTGACAATTAGAAGCAAGTTGTTTTGGGTACAACTTGTCTCTTCCTGGTCTTTTTCATTTCGGCTCAAACTCATAGGCTTTGAGTGCGAGAATAGTTCATGGTTGGATGTCTTTGATAGGTCCATGGAATGTCTCGGTGCCATGACGCCCATTTCCCATTCATTTGGAAGACTTTTTAGGATCTCCATACACATTTCATACGTGTATATTCCTTTCCAAGTGTAAACTGACTCATTTGTGATTTACGTAAACCGAGCATCCGGTTGATCGATTCTCTCCGAGATCATTTTGAAATTTTCAAACACGTACGACTCTTGATAATTTGTTTTCTTTGATTTGCTCGAGCCTTCACAAATCAATGTCGAAACATTGATTTCTTTAGCCATTTTGCATAATTTGACTTTGTTGAACATGGCTTTGTCGAGGTTTTGTAGAGGATGTCCTTGGCTACATTATCCAGGTTGTATCTTTTTGTCATCATTTGTCCACTCGGTTCTTGGTTTTCAACCATGGTAGTGCAGGAGCAACATCTTCTTCTCCTTGTTGCAACTCTTAAATCGGTGTGTTCACCTTTAATATTTGTAGAGGCCCATCTTATCACTATCCACATCTCATCATGTAATCTTTGATAGATGAGCACTGCATCACGAATTTTCCAATCATCAAATTCTTCAATGGTGAACATAGGGATGCGTGTTAGATTTGCTTCCATGATAATGACTTTTAATAAAAGAGTTTTGAAAGTTTAAGTACTAAAGCGAGACTTTGAAAAATTTGGAGATCTAGTTGATAACCGGTGCGGAGGGTTCAATGAACCAACCGCTCACGATACCACTTGTAGGTCCCAAAGGGTGTAAGTGTAAGGTTTAGAAGGGGGTTGAATAAACACTTGCAAATTTTCGATTTAGTCCTTTTAAATCTCTGAGTTAATTCTACTGTTTGTGTCTTGATGGGCCTATTCGAATTAGTCACTCGGTAGAGTTAATCTTTCATGATTTTTGGTATTGATGGAGTAACTCATTTGTTGGCTATAATTTAACTCATTTGTGGTTTTTTTTTGGAAGACTTAACACCCTTAAGTTTGATTAAACAAAATATTAGAGCTTGATTTAGTACTTGTAAATTATCAAATGGATAGCAAATTTATATCGAGATATAAGCAATTAAAAGTGCGAGGAATTTAAATCTTTGAAATGTAAATGACACGATAAAGTTTTTATAGAGGTTCGAAGATGGGGTAATTCTTCTACTCTCTCTTCTCCAACTCTGGAGGAATCCACTAAGTAATGATCGGTTTACAAAGTGGTAGCGAGTCCGAGATACAAGTCTTGATCACAACAGCCGACTTGATCCTTTGGGACTCGATCTGGAGCGCCCTTGATCACTCGGGGCTTCTCGTTCGACTCGAACTTCTTCCGCAGGCAGTGCGCACTGCTACTCGACTCACTTGCTCAAGCTCTTTGGATTTGATCACGAAGCCCTCCAAATCTTAAGACTTAGTTCAACTTTGAACTTTTCTACAATCCTTCTGGAAAGTAGACCCACTTGTTTTCAAAGGTTTCCTCTTCAATTTGGTTGAAGCTCTCTTTCCTTCACGGGTAAGTGTTGGATTGATGTCTTGAATGTAGGCTTGAGGATTGAGATTGTTTGATTTTTCTAATGTGCTTGTATATCTCACGTATGTGTCATTCATGCATCCTTTTTCTCAACCAAACTCTCGGCCTTTTATAGTGAACTTTCAAAAATTTGCCCGTTGAAGAGATAGGCTTATTTTTGAAAGTCACTTTGCGTCGTTGGCTTGCGAGTTCTTGGAATTGCCGTTTCCTCGTATGAATTATTCTTTTCACCTTTTCGAGTTCGACACGGTGTAGTCTTCCCATTGGTTCATTCCTTTTGCACGCAGGGTGAGCACTCAAGAAAGGTTGTATGGAGATATTACTTGTTTAAGTAAATCTCTTGATTTACGTGCAGCGGTTCTTTCTGATTATCTCGACTTATTTGCATTTTCTTGCTTTCCCCAGGTGACTTAAGTCGACTTCCAATCGTGGATGACTCTTCTTGTCACTTCAACTTGAACTTGGCTTTTCTTGAGTTGACTTGGTGATGTTCCACTCAGTGCATCTCACAGCTTCTTGATAGTGTTCCGTCTACTCTTCTTTGCCATACTAAATTTGTCTCACAGTGAGAAGTCTTCCTTCGATCTTGATTGTCTTCTTGCATGTTAGGGCGTAGGTTTGTCTTGACTCGGCTTAGCGACTCTATTCATTACAATGCATTTTACAACAAGAATTGGGGTGCCAACTTTCTATTCTAAGTTTTACATGGCATTCATCAAAATCTAAACAATAAAATTCCTAACATTGAAATGAAAGGATATTGCCAAGAAGAAGGGATAGATTTTGATGAAACATTTGCCCTATGTAGCAAGATTGGAAGCTATAAGGATGTTTCTTGCCTATGCGACTCACAAGAATTTCATTGTATATCGGATGGATGTAAAAAGTGCATTCTAAATGGTTTTCTTGGAAGAACAAGTGTATGTTGAACAACCTCCGAGGATTTGAGCGAGAAGACTCTTGGAGACAAGGTATACAAACTCAAGAAAGCCTTGTATGGATTGAAACAGGCACCCCGAGCATGGTATGACACCTGTCACAATTCTAGCGAAAATGGATTCACAAAAGGAAAAGTAGATAGAACACTTTTCCGAATTCAAGACAAAAAGAGTATCTTGCTTGTTCAAATATATGTGGATGACATCATTTTTGGATCGGTGACAAAAGTGTGAAAAATTTTCAAACCTCATGCAAAGTAAATTTGAAATGAGCATGATGGGAGGCGACATTCTTCCTTGGACTCCAAGTGAAGCAGTGAAGGATGGAACCTTCATAAGTCAAACAAAATACACCAGAGACTTAATGAAGAAGTTTGGTATGGAGGAGAAGTCTTACGTAAAAATACCAATGAACACATCGGTCCAAAATGGACATGGATGCGGATGGCAAGCACTCAGATCAAACAAGATCGAGCACTAATTGGATCATTGCTCTATCTCACGGCTAGCGGGCGGACATCACCTTTCTTTGTAGGTGTATGTGCAAGATTTCAATATGCTCCAAAAGAGAGCCACATGTAACGGCTAAGAGAATATTGAGATACTTGAAAGGAAGCGAAGTAGGCTATGGTATCGAAAAGGAAGGTGGATTCAAGCTAATTGGCTATTGATTAATTTATCTTTGGATGCGAGTTGACGGAAGAGCACTTGAGGCACATGTCAAATCTAGGAAACAGTGATTTCTGGTTTAGCAAGAAGCGAGAATACATAGGCGGCGAGAATACATAGGCTGGGCAGCATTGTTGTGCCCAAGTCTATGGATGAGGCGGTGAGAGACTATGAAGTGGAAGAAAAAGAAATTCCAATCATGTGTGATAACACAAGTGCAATAACTATCACTCAAAATCGTGTTGCACAAAAAGAACAAAACATATTGATGTCGGATATCACTTCATAAGAGACCATGTTGAAAAGAAGGACATCATCTGGAATATATCTCAAGCGATAAACAACTAGCTGATATCTTCACAAAACCATTATGTGAGTCAAGATTTGAAGAACTCAAACATGAGTTGGGATTAATTGAACTGGTGACACTCAGAGGCAGAATTAAAGAGAAATGGAAGAAAAGGGGGAAAAGGAGTGAAAAGAAATCATTTCGATAAATCATTTATGTCGGAAAGACAACTTCACGAGTCGGTGATATTTTAATCGCTAAAGAAGCTGTGAGGAGTAGAGTTAAATTAGCTAAGAGATAAATTTGAACAACTTATGAGCAAAGTGACAAAAGCGCGATCGTTTTGACTTAGCGGGAATGTTTTAAGGAACACGTCGGACATAATGATGATGTGTACGGACATAAAGCCGCACACCAAGCTTATGATTGGATATAAATCTTTGCCGCATTAAATACGAGGCGTGAAATGCTCAATAGGCGTGCGAAATCAGCCGTTGATTTCGATCACAATTCAAAAACCGCACTTTGCACGTCCTTTCATAAACCATATTTAAATCATTTTCGTCCCAGTTTCTCTCTCACACTTCTAAAATTGTTCATCTCTTTCTCTCAAAAAAAAGGCAAAAATACTCTCGAAACCCTATCAACTTTCAAATCAATTTTGAGTTTTCCTTGATATAATCACGAGAAATGGCACCAACTTATGACTTTACCAAGTTAGGAAAGCAAATCCACATCGGTTCGGCGGTGGATTTTGGCGGAATGGTGAAGCGAGGGTCAAACGACACCCTGGTGAAGAAAATCGCTGAGAAGTTGGAAGCGTCAGGACTAAAACCATTTCTAACGTTGGAATATCCGATGACCTATGTGGAGGAGGTCGCACAATTCTCGTGAATCTTTGAGATTCACGATGAAAGAATCAAGTCATACATTCACGGAAGCGGTGACTATCTCGCGAGGATTTGGTGAATATTGCTCCTTACTACCGCGAGAAGGAGCATCGAGATCAAAGAAGGTGATGTAAACTTGGTGACGCATGGAAAGAAATAGCAAGTCCGACTTTCTTTGATAAAATAATATACCGACAAACAAGGCTGGCTGAAGGAGGATTATCACAAGTTGTTGGACATAGTTGCCAAATGTATCGACATCAAATTTGGCGACTTTGACCAATTAGCTTGTCAAAAGCAAAAAATTTGGTTGTAATGGCTGCAATCATCGAAGAAAAGAAGATCAAGCCAGGCTGAGTTTGTCAAACGGACTCTGCCGAGCGTGGGAACAAGTCCTTCAAAGAAGATGGTTCATTTGGAGGATCCCTAGGATATGGCACAGTGATTGGCGGCTATTGGAGGTGAAAGAGTCCCTCTTAGACATGGGAAGGCATTCCATGTTAACAAGAGGATGTTGAGCTAACTCTCAGGCGCTCGGAAGCGAGCTTACGCCAAGAGAGGCGACACCGTGAGGGGAATCGGTGGCCCAGAAGATACAAGCTGTTTCTCTCTGACCCGAAGAAAGGCGCCCCTGCGGTTTGCCAAGAAAACGCCCTTTGCCCTGCGGCAAAGAAAACAAACATGCTCCTGCCCTGCGAGTCACTGCCTTGCCGGCGGCGTGTCTCTGCCCTGCGGCGGTGATCGAGAAGAACTCACAAATACCTTCTCCGATCGTCAAAAGGAGGAGAAGCCCGACAAATCAAGGCGGCGGCTCCTCGAAGCAAACACGGCCGGCCCCGCCCAAGACTCGAGAGGACACGCCTCACGAACCAGAAATTCCCTGGTACAAACCAGGAGGCGAAGAAGACTCGTCAAGCGATCCGAACAAGAGAAACCGGTGAGTCGGTTACTCGGCTAGCACAAATCTTGGAGACTCTTTGGAGAAGTAGAGTCTCGGATGTAGTTGATAAACGCCGAAATCATTGAAGCGTCGCCCGAGAGAAGCAACCGAAGACATTTGTAGCTCACACTTTGAAGCACAAGAAAGAATGGCGGATAGTGATGTAATGATCCTATCTCCACCTTACCCCGGACATCCAAAATAAATCTGCGTGAGTGGAGGAAATGGAAGTTGAGCAAGTCGAGGAGCAGTTCCAACGGCACGAGTTCAAAGAAGAAGAAGAGGAAGGCTGCTAAATTTCCTTGGACTAACTCTTTGTGCTCCCGACTTGACAGATGAAGACAAGCTGCACGGTCATCTGCGGATCTACAGGACGGGGAGAGAAAAGCAAGTTTGAAGAAGAAGCGAAGCACGTGAGAAGGCAAGCATCCGCGCCTATCTCGGCACCACGAACACACACATCCTCTCCTTGATGTCTTCTCTGCGGCGGTGACGAGGAACGAGGAGAATCTGCGCCACGAGAAGAGTTGCAAATGCATTAAGCATTGCCGCGAGTCAAGAATCCTTCACGAGCAAAGACTAATGGAGGGACCAGGAGAGTCCTCGAACCACAATTTGAAATCGATCGATGGGAGTGGTTGATGAAATAGCCAATGTTATTCTTGCTACCACTTCCCCACAGCTCACTCGAGAAGAAAGCGATAAAGGAGTGGCGATGGCGGGCTAGTGGGGACCCGGTCGAGCCAACCCCTATTGAAGGTGTGCTACCACCTGCCCAGCGGTGAACAATCAATCGAAAGCAGTAGGGAGTTTGGAGGCGAGTAACCCATTCCAAGTCACTCAAATTTGGTGCGCCCGGTGAGGGAAACTCCCTCCCGCTGCGATAAGAGTCGGAGGATCTTTGAGATGACTCACAAGCGAATCAAGGAGGCGAAGAAGAGAAACTACAATCACAAGAAAAACGACAAGTTGCCATCGAAGCTCGAGGCGATTGAGACTGTCTCGGTGAGAGTGCCAACTGCTTTGAAGGCTAATGACGCTGCGATGCGAGTCGAGGCACAGAAAGGAGTGACAGCCCAGGAGTTAACACTCTAGGCGATGAAAGTGCAATCCATGGGGTTGAGACTCCTATGGATGCATTTGTAGAAGACCTAAGGCAGCCGACACTGTCGAAAGGGAGGACGAGCCTCGCGGCGGAGAGAGGCTGCTTTGGAGGTAATGAAGGCCACGGGAGGTTGAGACTTCCGGGGTAAAAAGCAGTAGAGAACATCCCTCTGCTATCATCGACCCATCGAGAAGGAGATCGGCGCGCACTTCATGATTCCCAGGACAACCACGATGTCACTTTGCGGGATCGGAAGGCGAAGAAAAGCTGAGTCATCCCCATGACAAATCGAGACTCATCTGCGGGTGTTCCAATCACGAGCAAGTCGATCCCCAAGACTACTCGTCAAACTTTTAACTTTGATGATGAGCCACCGCAATGGAAATCTCATCATCGTCAGGTAATTACGATAAAGGCGAGGGACGATCTACTGAAATGGAAAAATCAGAAATTTGAGACCAACAAAATTTGTTAAGGCAGTGAGGCTCGGCAAGCGGTCCGCTTCACAACAAGATTACTCAACAAGAGACCAGCTGCGCGAGCTCCTCAGGCTGCGGCAGCGGGATTGATTCCCAAAAGAAGCGCGCGCACCACTCATCATCAAGCGATTTCGGTTGGCGGTGATGAATCCTTCGTAGAGTCTTTTCCTTTTTCGGAAAAATACGGAGCTCGAAGAGTCGAAAAGCGAACAAGCACGCTATCACAAACCACCTCTGTTTTTCACTCGGGCACCATTGTTCGGCCGATTTTGATTTTGGCGTTGTATGGCCATCGGTTTTGGAGAAGAAGAATCGGTGAAGTCAGAAGTGTTCAAAGCACTCTTTCTTTGAGGTTGAAGCGGATGGAGAGGCATCGAGCCTCTTTGGACATGCAATGGACAACAGAGATGCCACCTTACGGTGACACGAGAGGCATCACGAGTCGAGGATAAGGGAATGGTGGCAACGGCTGACAATCAATGCGTGTGGAGCAGGTGAGATCTTGAACTTTGTTCAACAAGGCTGGCTTGGTGTGGAGAGGTGAAAATGCGATGCAAAAACGAAGTGAGAGAACACATTGAGCATATGCATGAAGCTCACCTTTGCCGAAATCAAAGGCTGCTGCGTGAAGCGAAATACAAATGATATACAACGTTTGGAAGAACACATGACTAGAAAATTGACCTTCTCATGCCATTTGAGATGAAGCGATTTGTGAGTCCAACGCTTACTCGATCAATTCCATCTTTGCTTACAACTTGGTTGTGAGACTTGAAGCGAACTTCGACTATCCGAGCTCGATTTCATGCTTGCCGGCATGTTCGCAGGGTTATCTATCCTTTGATGATGCCAAAAGGGGAAGAGGAATACGCCTTAAAGCGACAAAATCGGAAGAATTTGAAAAGAAAGGAAGCGGTGAGAGGGAACAAGCTGAGAAGAGAAAATCGGTGAGGAAGTCTTGAAAGAGGAAGAAAGGAAAGCTTGTTGAGGGGGGAAGGATCGTGCGGATGTGACATTGATGATTGCACAAACCCCCAACAAGGTCATCTGGTGACATTATAAGCGGCAAACTCCCCGTGACTCTGCCACTTCAACACTCTGTTGTATCTATGGTGAGAAGAGAAAAGCAATTGAAGCGAGGGATGAATGAAGTGGAAGGAAGAATGGATGCCAGGGTGATGAACATCTTGAAAGAACATGGAGGCATTCGGTTGATAGAACACGTATGCCATTTCGGATGTCGGGACGAGCCACGCGTCGGTTGGCGAATTCAAAACGCTCGAATCGAAGGATATTTTGCAAATATGTCTATGGCTCAAGCTTGGGACTTATCTTCAGGAAAAGGGTCTCGCGTTATGTGAAAGAAGGCGACGAGCGGCGAGACTTCGGCGGTCGCTCTGCTTTGGTCACTCTGCTAGTCATTTCAGGAATTTGGGAAGAAGAAGACGATCTGATATCGCCCGAGGAGGTAGAGGAAGAAGCGATGTAGTGGAGGAAGAAGCTTGAGACTGGCCTCGCCCAAGAGAATATTGAATCGTAGATCCGGGAAAGAAAGGAGGGATCTTGGTGAAGGCTTGACCAAGTGGCAAATTTAAAAGTGGCTAAATCTAACGTTGAGTATGCAAAGAGATTAGAAGAAGAAAACAAGAGACAAACTCGGCTATGGCGGAGAGACGGGGAAAGATTAAGAAAAGATGAAGGCTGCCGAGGAAAGGCATATGAAAAGAAAAAGAAAGCGGTGACGGCGAGAGAAGAAGAGAAGAAAAGAAGAAGATCTTGATCAAGATGAAAGAAGGAGGATGAAGGAGATGAAGTGTTCTTTGTCAACCCCTTCGTGTATTTTATTATGTAAATACATACAATGTAAGTCTTACGTAATAAAGCTAATTTTTTTTTTTTGAAGACAATTATATACTCACGATACACCTTGTAAACTTGATTGTGTTAAGTACAAGAATGATATGATCAATAAAAAGATTGATTCTGCGCATACATTCTATGTCAATACACTATTTGTATGTATCTTTGTTATCTGCATCTTTGTATGGTTTAAGTTTTGGCATCATCAAAAAGGGAAATTGTTAGGAATTTTATTGTTTAGATTTTGATGAATGCCATGTAAAACTTAGAATAGAAAGTTGGCACCCCAATTCTTGTTGTAAAATGCATTGTAATGAATAGAGTGGCCAAAGCCGAGTTAAGTCACTACGCCCTAACATGCAAGAAGACAATCAAGATGGAAGAAAAACTTCTGAGGCAGTGAGTATGACAAAGAAAGAGTAGGCGGGAACTCTCTTCTTTGAAGAAGCGGTGAGATGCGGTGAGTGAAGCATCGTCAAGTCAACTCAAGAAAAGCCAAGTCTCAAGTTGAAGTGACGGAAGAGTCATCCAATGATTGGAAGGCGACTCTAAGTCACCTGGGAAAGCAAGGAAATGCGTCAAGTCAAGATAAGCGTAAAAGAACCGTTGCCGAGAAATCAAGAGATTTACTTAAACAAGTAATATCTCCATACCACCTTTCTTGGAGTGCTCGGTCCCGGAAGCGTGCAAAAGGAATGAACAATGGGAAGCACTACACCGTGTCGAACTACGAAAAGGTGAAAGAACAATTCATACGAGGAAGCGGCAATTCCAAGAAGCGCAAGCCAACGACGCAAAGTGACCTTCAAAAATAAGCCTATCTCTTCAACGGGCAAATTTTTGAAAGTTCACTATAAAAAGGTGAGGAGTTTGTTTGAGAAAAGAGATGACACACACGCGAGATATACAAGTACATCGAGAAAAATGAAACATTCTCAATCCTCAAGCCTACATTCACGAAGTACATCAATCAACACTCACTTGTGAAGGAAAGAGAACTTCTATCGAGTTGAAGAGGAAACTTTTGAAAACAAGGGGTCTACATTCGGGAAGGATTGTAGAAAGGTTCAAGGTTGAACCAAGTCTTAAGCTTTTGGAGGGCTTCGTGATCAAATCCAAAGAGCTTGAGCAAGTGGTTTGTAGTAACAAGGCGGTGCCCTGTGAAGAAGGTGAGTCGAGCGAGAAGCCGGTGAGTGATCAAGGCGTCTCATCGAGTCCCTAAGGATCAAGTCATTTTGTTGTGATCAAGACTTGTATCGGGATCATTACCACTTTGTAAATGATCATTACTTAGTGGATTCCTCCGGGAGTTGGAGAAGAGAGGAGTAGAAGAATTACCCCGTCTTGAACCTCTATAAAAACTTTCTTGTGTCATTTACATTTCAAGACATTTAAATTCTGCACTTTTAACTCGCTTATATCTGTGATAAATTTGCTATCCATTTGATAATTTATAAGTACTAAATCAAGCTCGAATATCTTGCTTAATCAAACTTAAGGGTGTTAAGTCTTTTTGAAAATAAAACCACGGTTGAGTCAAATTATAGCCAACAATTTGAGTTTCTCCATCAACACTCAGTGAGTCATTTGAGAGATTAACTCTCTTGAGTGACTAATTCATTTGTCCATCAAGGACATTTGTGTAGAATCAACTCTGTAGATTTAAAAGGACTAAATCGAAAAATTTGGTAAGGTTTATTCAACCCCCCCTTCTAAACCTTACACTTACACCCCTTGGGACCTACATTCACTAATTGGTGTTGAACCACTTGCTAGTTTCGTGAGTTCTTTTATTAGTACTCACTTCTAATTTTCTCTACAAAGGTAGACATCCTCCAAAGAATACAACATTCCTTGATTCGATTATGGTACCTTGATCATTTAGGATTTTCGACTTATGTATCATAAACCTATATGCACTACTTTGGTATGCATATCCACAAAGAACACAATCAAGCTGTCTTTGGTCCAATTTTAACTTGTTTTGGTTCGAGGTATTGCTACCTTAGCCAAACACCCCCACACTTTAAGGTATTTATAAGAAGGCATGATTTTTCCATAATTCGTAAGGTGTCTTATCTTTCCCTTTAAGTGGTATTTTATTCAATATGTGGTTGGTGTTTAAAAGCGACTTCCCCTCACATATTGCAGGGTAATCCGGAACTTATCAACATGGCATTCATCATCTCTTTTAGAGTCCAGGTTTTTGCGTTCAAACAACACAGATTGAAGCGTAGTGAATATGGTCTTTGTTGTTTGATGAATTAGGGGTGCAACATATTCGCCACCTCTATCACTCGAATTATTTTAATCAATTTTGCCAAGTTGATTTTCAACTTCATTTTTATAATTCTTAAAAGCCTCTAATGCTTCATCTTTGCTTCTTAACAAGTATAAGTAGCAAAATCTTGTGCAATCATCAATAAATGTGATGAAATATTTTTTACCACCTTTAGTTTGCACGAATTTTAGATCACACACATCGTGTGTATCAACTCTAAAGGTGAAGTGCTCCTTTCAACCGAATGAAAGCGGTAATTTAGCCATTTTAGCTTCAACACAAACTTCACATTTTCTTTGTGAGTTTACTTGAGTAAATTAATCAATTCTAAATTTACCAACCTTTTTTATAGCATTGATTTACATGTCCTAATCTAATATGCCATAAATTAGAGCACTCAAACAATATAAGCGAGAAGAAGATTTATTCTTATTCATGTTCTCGCCAAACGGCGTACGGTCATTACATTCATTTTGAAGCGAGTCCTTTGTCTAGATAACCCCTACCAAGGAGCGCCCAAATTTGCTAAGTACAAACTTTTGGACTCAAAAACTAGTCTAAACCCATGGTTGACCGGCGAACCGAAAACCGATTTTTGCGGATGCGGGACATGCAACACATCCCCGACTTTAACTCCTTTCCCGAAGTAAGCTTTAGCGGACGTTCCAATGCCAGCAACATCGAAGAAGGCGTGATTCCCCATATGGAGCTTTCTTAGGTCGATGGGATGTAAGAAGAGAATGCATCCTTATCGAACATACATGGCAAGTGGCACCGGTATCCACAAATCATTCTTTCGGGTTATCCACCAAATTGGCTTCAAACACCCACCGACATGTCAAACGTCGGCTCCTTTCTTCAACCACATTGGCATTGGATTTGCGGTTTGGTTTTCTTTTCTTTGGTAGCGGCAGGATCCTTTGCCATATGGTTCGGTTTGCGCGATTGTAGCAAGCTCCCTGGAATTTTCAGTGCCGGTTTTTGCCTTTATCGTTAGGCCTTTTCTTGAGTTACTTGACGAGCCGTGCTCCATCAAGTTGGCTTTTGACTCCATAGGGACAAGCTTGGACTTAGAGTCAATCCTCCTATTGTCTTCCTCAATTGAGTTTGACAATCGGATCCTCTAGTCCCATCTCCTTTCGACATGTTTGAGATAATTCTTGAAATCCTCCAACTTGGGGGCAATTTCTCAATCAAGGCGGCCACTTGGAATGCTTAGGCAAAGCCATTCCTCGGGAGAGATTTCATGTAGGATTAAGCTGGAACTTGAACTTGTTCCATCACGGTTTTAGAATCAACCATCACAAAATCCAAGAACTTACCGACAACAAATTTCTTTGTGCGGCATCCTCGGTTTTGTCTTCTTCTCCAAAGATTCCCACAATTCTTTGGAGGATTTCACAAACACAATACACACCTTTGTAAAGTGCATCACTAAGTCCGTTTAGGACATAGTTCGACACGACAGAAATCACCCTGGCCCCATGCATCAAACGCAACGCCGCGTTTTTCAAGATTCGTTTCGTTCTCGGCAACAACGGGAGCGTCCTCGGTCGATCTTTGCGGACTCGGGGTAGTCGGGTAAAATAGCATTTTTTTTGCCACCTCTTGAAGTCGAAACCCATGAATTTTCGGGTTTCTCGGCAGCGGGAGGGATGATCGGGGTTCGCTTGTGCTTGCCATCGTGAAGTTCGATAATTGCTTTGCGATTGTTGAATACAATGTTCTGAGAATCGGGATGCCTTCAAAATGGCAAATTACGAGAAAGAAAGATTACAAGAAAAATACTATCTATTACAACTTCTTCAAAAAGAACTTTCAGAAAGCGAGTCGAGGCGAATCTCTTTCATAAAGCAATTACATCTCGGCTAGTGCTCACGGTTTGACGTATTCTTCCAAAGATGAAACGGCTTACGTGTAGTAGCACCACTAACACGAAGCACATTGAACTAGAAATGTCTTTCAAGTAGTTCTTTGGACTTAGTGCGAGAATGCGAGAAAATGATTGTATGTTTTTGATGGAGTATGAATTCTGTATCAAATCGCAATGCACAAATATGTATAAATAGCCAAACATTCCACTGCGGGAGAAAAAAGCTGGGTAGTGGGCATTAATCATTTGTAACAACCAAGGTGTTACACCCGCTCTTGCATGTGATCGGAGTAGTGGGCTTACTTGGATGACCACCAGCTGCGGGAGTTACAACTCACATGATCCTGCGAAACGGACACCTACAATGTCCGATTCATTGGGCTCAATGATCACTCGAATGCGGGCCAAGCCCATTTTCGAGTGGCAAAACTTTAGTGGACCCGGACCGAGCCCAATAAGGTGGCCGCCCTAAGCCAGGCCACGCCCACGCCACGGGGCGGTATGCAGCGTGTGACCACTTGTGATGATCATCCACTTGTGTTATAGTTTATACAACAAATAACACCTTCTAGTAAATAAACTAGGATAAACTATGATTTGTATTCCATGTGGGATAAGGCATAAGCCTTTCATCTCCCTTTAAATAATCTTTACATAATGCCCATTTATGTGGCTACCTTCGTGTATTAATTTCTCACTCACCGAAATTCGGTTTGAGAAATAAAAATACTACGAACATCTACTCGAACGTAGATTAATAATATATAATTTAATTCCTCAGAATTAAATATTTAGCCACCGAAAAATTGGTCAAAGTCGAATTCGACATCCACTTTATCAAAACCAAAATATTTTAACTAACAACCCTACAATTATATATTAAAAGGTCTAGGATTCAAATCCACATTGGACCAATTTCCTAAATTTTTTTGGAACAGATTGTCAGAATGATGACATATTTTAGATATAAGAAGACCGGAGATGTAATGATAAGAATATCGTGATCAGTCTTTGAAATATATATAATAATTGTAGCTTTGAAAGAAAGGAAAGTATATTATACGTTGAGTGTAATGATTTTTCAAAAATGATAAATATAGAAATAAAATATTTAATCGATTAAAATAATATACAATATAAATAGATTAAATAATAAAAATAATAAAAAGACTGTCTTGCCATAGTTATTGATTACAAAAAAAGAGCCACTGGCACAATGATACCAATTTTGGCGGGCGATGCACGAGAATTATCACGCACCAGCAATTTTAGGACATGAAAAATAACCGATAGATTGAAATGAATATATTAATGGCAAGCATGCAGGAAAAATGTGTGCTCATCAATTATGTATTTCTTTTTACACCAAAAGATGCCATTGGTCTAGGTTGGAAAACACACATTAAACTGTAACATTCACCACCTAATATAAAAAGTTCTGATTTTCTATCATTATGCCTTGCTTGATGATTGTTTAATATTTTGTTTGGCTGATAAACTAAGGTTTAGTGCATAAAAGGTTGATTTATTAAGGAAGCATTCACGAATACTTCTGCTTTCAGACTAACTAATTTATTCTCGCGGAAGCGGCAAATAGCTACGATTTAGAAGTTGACACTGACAGTATTTGCAAATATAAGCTGAAAATTAATTAAATTTAGAGATTAAGTTTGATGGATAAGATGTAAAAAGTGTCTTTTTGTGTTTAAAAGTCAAACTAGAAGTAAAATCATAATTTTACTCCTCTCCTACTTTTTGATTACGATTAAATGAATGAGAATTAGAACATTTAAAAACACTAGAAATGATATATTTAAAAGCTAATGTAAAATCACTTTTTTTAGTATTTGCATAAAGCTTGGTGGCCATGGTCTTCGTAAAAAAAAAGCGTAGAGATATGCCATTTTATATAGTGGTAAAAGATCAAATTGGTCAATTATGTTTTGTGAAAATTAAAAAATAGACGTGTTTTTTAAACATGTTTTTAGTCATTTGATTTCTGTTGTGATCATCGCCGTGTGATTACCGATGAGATATTTGACTATCTTTCAAGAAATTGGTGCGGTACATAATTAGGTACCGAGTTATATACTAGTCCCCAAAAATGAGAAAAGAGTTAAAATGGACATTTAAACTAAAAATGGCTGACAAATATGTTTTTTTCAAAACATGGCTAACAAATATTTTTGCTACGAAGAAAATGAAGCACAAAAAAAAAAAAAAAAAATGGGACGGACCCTTTTATATATGATGTTTGTCACTTCATGGGCTCCAGGCCCCAATTTGAAGAATCAACATCGTTTGCATTCCGCTGGTGAATCTTCGTGTTGGAATTTAAAAGATTTTTCTCATAATTATAAAATCTCCTATTTGCTGAAATAATATGTACCAATAATTATGACAATTTTTGTTTTGTTATAGAGAAATGGTTTTTATTTCCTCGGAATGAGAACGCGTTTGGTAAATTCATCCTCCACTGAAAAAATGAGCCCACTATATAATCATTATATTATTTAATTATAATAGTAATATTAACACAAATACTCTCATCTTTCTTTTGCATTAAAAATACTCTTTATATGTTATTAGAAATACTAATGTGACATTATTAGCCAGACAACAAAAAAATATATTTCTTAATAAAATATTATTTTTATATAACACAAAAAATAGAATAAACAAAGCATATGAGTTTGACCTTTGGATCGGATCCTCATCGGCTTGGCATTTTAGTGTAGTGGTTTAGAACCAATCAGATCTGTATATGTTTGAAATATGTTTATATTTTAAATTTGTCAAGGTTTTGTGATTTTATAGGTCTTACTATTTTGATCTTTGTTATCAGTTATAACGTTTTTCTACTGGATGAAATCCATTATTTTTTCACAAAAAAAAAGAAAGAAAAGAAACTTGTATTTCGAGTTTAGTTTAATCATTAATCGATTTGAGCTCGAATTTCCGAGTTTTAATCGAATCAATTGGTTTTTTCCATTTTTTATTAATCGAGTTGAGCTCAAACCAAACTTCATATGTTATCGAACAAAAAATACGTGTTCAAATTTGATTAGTCAAATTAACAAGCTTAGCTGAAACGATCTTTTAACAATCGATTTTGGTTCGAATATAGCATAATTTGACCAATTTAGTTATAGAACAATAACTTTGTGATATTCCTAAAAACGATCACGGTGAATTTGTATCAAACTGTCATAAATATCTCATTTGTCCTAATAAAAACTACATTATTAGTTAATATGCTAAGAGCAACAACTGGGTGATGGTGGAATCATGTTCTTGGAGATATTATCGCCGAAAATGGTGTGAGTGCAGCAACTAACACAACTGTTATTGGGTTGACCCCATTTGCCAGCTTTCTTAATATATATCTCCAATGAAACTATGGGTGATAATTCTGGTCATCAGATCGGTTTTATGTTTGGTTTTGGGTTATGCTTAAAATACATCAAAATTTAATTAAAATATAAAATAATTATGTTTTACACAAATTGGTAACATCGTATCAGATTTGTATTAGTTGTACTGTTCGGATTCAAGTTTCTCGTATTCAGATTCGGGATTTTCTCAGTAACTTTAGGTCGGGTTCGTATCGAATTATCGTGTTGTGTCAGGGATTACCATCCATATATAACCCCCACTTTAATTTTGATTTCCACTAACTTACAAATTCCAAATGCCTTCACTATACATATTTAAACCAACCCATTTGCCATAAAAGAAAAAAAGAAAAAAGAATAATCCATTTATGCATGTGTTGGTACAGAGGAAAGCCATGTGATTATGGACTTCCTAAATCCTAAGAGGGTATTTGACGGAGCATATTTGAAATATTTTATATGTTCATACATCTTATTAGATACTTTTAGTCTTATAAAATATTAGATCTTATTTTGAAAATAAATTATTGAAATGTTTGGATAGAAAAAGATGATATACCACATAATATATTAGTAAGGACACTTTTGTAGTTAAATTAAAGGAGTCATATTAAAGTTAATGGAAATTGTTAAAATTGTTAAAATCAAATAATTCATGATATTGACGAAAAATTAAAGATTTGTATTTTTGTAATGCAATACAAAAAGTAATTTGCAAATAGAAAAGAGGCTTATATAGTCTAGCTAGAAACCATAAAAAGGATTAACATTAATCAGGAAAACTAAACTATTCTAACAATTTTAAATAATATAACCTAACATAAATAAAATTTATTTTGAAAATAAGATTCGACTCCTAGTCTTTTTTAAAAACAGTTTGTAAGCTTCTAACATCTTACTTTATGAATTTGTAAGATTCTTTAAAAATTAGCAAATACTTTTAGAGAACTTATGAGCTCATCTCAAATATTTTATAAAATATTTTAAAGAGCTTAGCCAAAAATCCTAAAGTGGCTTTAGTTCTTGTTTAATATGTCGGTCTAGGACATCATAGTCATACATTTTGTGAAATCTACAAGATGTACAATTGTGATTTCTTTTGGTTCATTGTCGGAATTTAGAATATGACTTGAAGTATGGTATGGACAAAACAAATCTTTTTAATGGAAATTTCGTTGCTACCCTTTTAAACACAAATTTAAACTCTTAAAACTGAAAATTTTTAGGAGTCACGGCCTCACGGGGTTTAGATTTTAGAATATGACAAAATTCAAGTGCTTTGAAATTAAATTAAAGCATTTTCGACAAATATAGGAACATTTTGTTTGAAGGATATATGGATTGAGCAATGCTAATATATATCAACCATTGTCCATGGTTCTTCATTTTTTTCTTTTTCACATTCCTTAATTTTTGTAAGAAAATCGTTTTAATAAATTCACCTAAATTAATCTAATAACCCTATATGTACTCACAAAAGCAAAAGAGGTAGAAAAATCGGTGACCACTATTTAATTAATTATATATAAGATTCTCTAATTAATAATAGCAAGATAATTGATATACATCCAAGAGGACCAAGACACACTAGGGATGGTAATTTTTCCCACCTCATTCAAGACCCACCATATCCCACCTTGCGATCCAATGCGGGCGGGGTGGGTTTGGAGTATCACCTCCCGCAGTGGTTCCGTCTTGCACCTATTATTTTTATTTTTAAAAATAATTTTTAGATATGTTTACTTATATTTATTCTATATGATAATGCAATTCTTATGTACTTTTAAGATTATGTATTACATATATAATAATAATGACAATTTTTATAAATAATAAGCATTTATAATACAATATATAAGATAAAATTCTTACAATATTAGAAAATATCAATTTTGTCCCCCAACAAAAACATATACTAAAAAGTTTTTCCTTAAAAGGGGCAAAAAGGTAATGATGCTTTGCTTTGATAAACGCAGTCAAACATTTGTTAATTTGTGAGAATAATTCTGGCATTTTTGGACAGTAAAGTTGCTAGTATTATAAGGAAGGGATCTGGTTGTCTTCTGCTAATTACAGGTAATTAACAGTCAGAAAACTTGAACCTTTTTCTCCTGATTATTGATTTCTTTACAGTTTCCCATAATCTGCACAATTGAGTTAATTTATAATTCCAGCCCCTAGTTTAAAACTGCTCTCTTTGTACCAATACCACAGTAGATTCATGCAGTTTTTCTTGTGCTTGATGATCCTCATTAATTATACTATATTCATTCACTATTTATTTTAACCCATTTGAATGAATTTAATTGAAATATGTGCATAAATTTAATTATTAGCTGACTTGTATAGTAGCTTAATTGGTGTTGTATTTAAGCTGGGCCTTGGTGACAGTGTGACACATAGGCTTTTTTTTTTTTTTTGAGTCGAGCAATTTCATTCATTAAAATGAAGAAACTTACAATGAATACTGATAAATGTAAAAATAATTGCAAGCTGCGGATTATAGACCTATCTGAGATCTAAAACAAGATTTTAAACTGAAACAGATATGATTAATCCATAGATTCAGAACTTCGCAACTAGGCGCTGGACAAAACACGTACCAAAACTTGATCTCGTTTCTGTCTCATATCATCCGATAATGGCACATCTGAGTCTTCTGCACAAATCCACAAAAGGGACAGATAAAACTGAAAAAGGAAAAGCCACTATTGGGACAAGAAGCCACCTATTGGGGATAAGAAAAAACCAAAACGACAAGAAAACCAAAAGGTAAGATAAAAAGAGGAAACAAAACAACAAAAACGGAAAAACATCTGGTCTCTCCCTCTCCTACACCACCATCCACGGCCATCACCACCTCCACGACCCGTACATTAGCGGATATCGTGCCCAAAAGGAGGAATGGGATCTCTGCCACACCAAGCCATCTCTAAAAGCCACTGCACCAATCGGTCTGGAATATGAGCACCCTACCCAGATCTGAAAGCATCCATGGCGAAAAGAGAAGAGGGGATGGTGAGGGAGTGAGGGAAGGAGAGAGGGAGGGGGAAGAGAGGTTTTTTTTTTTTCTTTCTAAGACAAAGGGCGGCTAGAGAGAATTAGGGCTACAGCCCCTGTTGTCGACTTGGCCCGTTGTGTGACACATAGGCCTAATGCAAGAATTTACGGGATCAGATCTCTTATTTCACTTTATTTATTTCATATATAGGATGAATGACACATGTACATAATGATGTCATAATTGTACATATGTTATTCATCTAATATATGGAATATAAAATGTAATGGAGAAAGTCGAATAGAAAATCTCAATCCAAGATTTAGTGGCATAGAGTAAATGCTTTTTATAGCTTATTAATAATATTAACATAAGTTTATAAATCAAGTTATGTGCTAAAAATTTAGAATTTAAGGCCATGAAATAAAAAGGGGGTTGTGTCTAGAAAGGTGCTACATTATAAGTATGCATTTATAACTTTTTCGAATTCTAAAATCAAATTTGCATCAAAGTATAATTAACAATCTAGTTTGTAGCATCACTTGGGCGAGGTATATATTATAATTTTTTTCCTAAGGAAAATTTTACATCTCCTTTTAAAATTACATTATTTATAATTCTTTTTTTTTTTCAATTTCCAATTATTAATAATTATTTTACTAAAAAAAATCGCATCAACTACCACGGTACGTATAAAATACATTGCACAATTAATCCAACTTTCTCGACCACAATTACATTAATTCGATCGAGAAACATCACATCAAATATTATTTAATATACGTTATACTATCACAATTTATTTTCTTTTAACTTTTTTCTTACTATTTTCTCAAAATCAAAATCAAAATCAAAATCAACAAAACAAAAAGAAAACAATCACACAAAAATTTGTCACGTTGCAAGATTGCTAGACACTGAAATATAGTTGTTGAAAACCAAATAATTATGCCCATTTTTTCTCCCACTAACATGACTAATCAGCTCGTGTTGTGAAAATTGAAATGCAATGTCAATACTCGAGTTTGGAGCACTCCTGGGTTGAAAGTGAAGGCATATGAATAAGACAAAAAATATTGATTGAGAGTGGCCCATTTGTTATTTGTGCAATTGTTAGTATGGAAAGTGAATTATGGGATTGCAATGATTTTTAGAGGAATTTCATGCTCTTCTTTTGAGTATTATGTAAATTAAATTTATAAATTATAAAATCATTAGTTAATGAGGTATTGCATTGATAAAAATTAAATTTAAAATATTAATGATTATTTTATATAATTCATATTTAATAATTCTGTTGACACTTGAAATTAATACCAAATATTGTCAAATTTAGTCTTAGCAATCAAGTTGAAATCTTTCAAATAAGAAAGTGATCCACCAATGTTTCAATATAAAAATCAAATCAAGTCGAATCAAATCATTATATTTGATTATGATAAGATAGCCAAGACAAATCATGACCAGCTAATTAAATAAATCACATCATTCCATATTGAATTATGTATGTCAAGAATCAGAATACACTTCATAATTCATGACACATATTCGAGCGTTCGTCATCGCGGATTCGATTGAGTTATAGCGTTTAATTCGAGATTAAACTATCAAACTCTCGAATTAACGTTATTATAACGCAAATTCAAGCTCGGAGGAGATTAAATAGATGAATCTTGAAATCTCAAATACCAAATATATATGTTTTGGGAGAGAAAAATCAGAATATTTGTACCCCATCTATTTAATTGGATTCATAAATACCTAATTTTGTATTACCTTTTCTTGTTTGTCAATTTAAATTTAAATACACGAAATTTGAGTTACAAATTCATTAATTCTATTTTTTAAAAACATTAATTGTTACCTAGTTCTTTTAGAATTTCTTACACATATCATTTAAACCCAAAAACAAGAAAAACAAAATAAAAAATACCACCTCATCACAGTCGTCAACATTCTCATCTCTCTCTCCCAGATTTCTCCAGCTAACCCCACAACTCATAATCTCATTGACTCATTCCTTTCTTTCCCACCGGCGCTCTTTCCCATCCGTACCACCTGCCCCTCAACTCGCCACGTCATTAAAAACCCAGGTTGTACAAATAAAATGGTACATTCATATGTAGCCTTATCATAACCCCAATCCCAGCAAATTAAAACACCTCCTTGTAATCAAACTTCCCCAGAGACTCCCAAAATGGATTAACAGAAACAACTTTTTCTCTTTAAATCTCCAAAACCCATTTTCACACTAAAAACCACCATTTTTCTCTCTCCCATGGAGAACTACTCCTACAACTCTTCGTACCCCGAGTCCGGCGACTCCTCGCCGCGATCTCGCGAGATCGAGTTCGAGAACCCGCCGCCGTGGGAGGATTCGCAGGGCAATCAGCCTCCGTCGAATTATAAGGTCAAGTTTATGTGCAGTTATGGTGGGAAAATTCATCCCCGGCCGAACGATAACCAGTTGTCGTACATCGGAGGGGAGACTAAAATCCTCGCCGTCGATCGCAGCATCAGATTCGGCTCTCTGTTTTCCAAGCTGGTTGCTATGTGTGATAGCGAGAATATCTCCTTTAAATATCAGTTGCCTGGTGAAGATCTGGACGCTTTGATTTCGGTGACGAACGATGACGATTTGGAGCACATGATGCACGAGTATGAGCGGTTGTATAGAGCTTCTCCTAAGCCGGCGAGGCTGAGGATTTTCATTTTTCGACGCAGAACCATAGCCTGAATTCCTCGACTCGAAGCTTCGGCTCGGATGAAGTGAAGTCGGAGAAGGAGAGGTTTGTCGAGGCGTTAAATTCTGCGCCAATTATGACTGCGCCGCTGCAATCGGCGTCCCCTGTGGCTCCACAGCCACAGCCACCGACAGGTAACGCGGATTTTTTATTTGGTTTGGAGAAAGCAAATGCAATGGTGGCGCAGCCTCCATCACAGCAGCCGATGGTGGGGAGAGTTCCGGAGGTGGAGGATCCGGTTGTTGTTCCTGGTATGGATGAGAGGTTTTCCGGTATGGATCCGATCCAGAAGCATATTCAGGATCTGCAGAGGCTGAGGCTTGAGGAGCAACATGGAATCTATCGAAGGAAAAGCGACGATAATCTCGCCGGAGGATTCACGGGGGGCGAGTACTACAAGGTGCCGGAGAAAATCAATCCAGTGGCGGTTCAGGGCGGGGTTCCCTATTGGACCGATAGGCAGCAGGTTCCAGGCGGAGTTTATCCGACGAGCACCATCAGCAACGAACAGCCAGTTTACATGATGCCGCCTCCGTCGAGTGCGTACAACGCGCCGATGATGAGGCAAGTGACCGGAGCACCGACTCAGGGATACTACACAGTTCAGAGGATGCCGCCGGAGGTCTACAGAGACCAGCAGCAGCAGATGTACAATATGATTCCACAGGCAGCGATGCCTTCGATGGCGGCGGCGCCACAGAAGGCGGCGGGATATTCTGAGGGTTACGGAATGGTGAGACAAGCGACTACAGGTGGGGTAGGGATGGTCACAGAAGCTGGGTACGCGCAGATGGCGTACGATAGCGGTATGGGGAGACAGGTGATCTATACTGCGCCTGGGGGTGTAATGGGGGCGCCGGCGCAAGTACAAACGGCGGCTCAGTATCAAGCCATGGCTGGAGGCGTGGGCGTCGATATGCGACAAGCTGGAGCATTGAACCCGGAAACAGGGGGTAAGGGTGTTGCAAAAGTTACGCAAACTTCTGTGTGATTATGCGCAATTAGCGTTTTGCCTATATCATATTATCTGTCAAATTTGAGTGCTTTATGTGGACTAATATGTTTTTTTTTTTTCATATTTTACCTTGTTTTGTATATTCAGTGAAATCGAATGAGTTCTTTTTTGTTCCATTTTAGGATAAATTCATATAGAACATGAATGTTTTCTTAATACGTTTTAAAATTTAAACATTCTAACAAGAGATTAGAGATCCCGTGATCTTCGTCTTCCCCAATTCATTGTTGGAACCATAAAAGTGGAGTTTTCCAAAATTATTATTGTCAATTGGTGGGCGTTATGCGTATTAATGGTGCCCATGTGTGTGCATCCCAATGATGGATTGGAGGAGAATAGTGTAATTTGCCACCATACTTTTTGAGTGCTTTTGTACATATTGTTTCCTTATGGTCATAATCCGTGTAAGTTCTGGTCGATCCTATGCCACCATCGCAGCATACCCATTTGAACGTGTTTTTATTGATATCCGATAGATCTACAAAATTGAAAACCGATATTAGAGAGAAGCAGTAACTTAATTAGAGTGAGTGTTTGCTTTTGAAATAATTAACTTATGGCCGTGGTAGAGGTAGGTAGTTGGGAATTATAGTAAATAGAAGCTGAAAATTAATTAAATTAAGAGTTATTGGGAATCGAAAGTTTATAATTGTTTGCAAAATAGAAGCTGAAAATTGATTAAACTATTAAAGAGTGTTTGATGGATCATCATGGATGAGTATAAAAATGTTATTTGTGTGTACAAGTCATACCCAAACACAATTATAAATCTAAGAGCAAGTCTCTTGTGAGACGGTCTCACGGATTTCTAAGAGCAAGTCTCTTGTGAGACGGTCTCACGGATCTAAATCCGTGAGACGGACATCTTAAGGGCTCCGTCTTGAAAACATGAACCATGAAAATAAATTTAAAAATAATAATGAAGCATGATGAAACAAAAATAAACCCTAAAAACATGAACCATGAAAAATAAACTCGAAAAATAAAAATAAATCCAAAAAATAAAACATAAACCATAAAAAAAACTAAAAATCCTAAAAACCCAAATCAATTAAAAATAAACCCAAGAAACAAAATAAACCCTAAGAAAAATAAAATCTGAAAAAAAAAAAAAAAACCTTTAAAACTTTGTGTAAGGGCATCGTCTCACGGATCTAAATTCGTGAGACCGTCTCACGCAAGTTTTTGCCTAAATCTAAATACCTTCTTGAGTTTTAAAATTTTGATTAAATGTACCAGAATCAAATTAGAAGCTAAAGTCTAGAAATCATTTTTTTTTATTGTTCTCAAATACTTCCACGTTATACAATTGATGCTCCATCGCACTGCAGCATCGAATGGATGACTTGTACAGTCATTTCGCAATTTATGCTATATTTTCTTTTCTGACATTTAAGAAAACTGCTCAGAGCTGTTGAAATTCCTATCTTTTGTGTGTATATTAGTTTTCTATCTCCTTTTCGTTTTCTTTATATCATTATTTAGCTTGCATTAAATTGAATGTATATTCTTTTGGATTTTGAGGTAAATAAGTAGAAGGTAGATTGTTTGAAATAAATTATATTATATTTGGATGAAAGGATTTGAATTTGAGGATATGACTAGTAGGAAGGATATTAAATGACATAAAATTATCTGTTTTTTTGTTATAAATTTAGAATTTATAATGAGTTTAATATTTTTTTGGTCAAAATCAGTTCAAATCATGCTCACTCTTATTTTTTTAATATATAAAAAAATGTTCAATTATTGGCATATCCCCTACGTTATTATTGTTTTTTTGTTGGTCTATATTAGTTAAACAACCATGCACGTCCATATTATGTGATACCTACAAATTGAAAATGTACTTTTATTTTGTATTCATATACAAGAGTATTATATTTATATTTTATATATGTGACGTGCACATATTATTATAATTTATATGTATGCATCGATGTGTTAAAAAGCAAGCGCGCTAGCGCTAGTGGCGACAGGATGTGGCTTAACCCTTAGGTGGGGTGATGGAGATATGATATATCTTTTAGGATTTTAGATTATCTTATATTTTAGGAAGTGATTTATGTTTAGGAGTCTTTTATTCTGGTTTATCTTTTAATGATTCTCGATTATCTTTTAATGTTTTCTAATTAAGTTAGGACTTTTAGTTTGGTCTTATAAATAGTTGTTTTACTATTATTTTTAGGAGGTTGAATATTATTAAGATTTGAGATTTATTCTCCAAGCAATAAAGAATTCTATTGCTTTGTTCAATACTTCCTAGGTATTCTTGAGAATCAACGGTAGTATTTGTGTTCTTTCTTTGTTTCTTGCTACGCTCCCGTCGCATCGATTGGTATTGAGAGACAGTCTACGCTCCCGAACCATGTTGTCGGACAGGATCCACAACGCATGAACGAGCGATCGCCAGCATCCAATCCGTCAGATCCAGCGATCGACTTGTTGACACAACGGATAATCACGCCCGCATCCAAAGAACAGGAATTTTTCGGCGTCGTCACCGCCAACCTCATGGCCGACCGAGATCTAGCGTGCGAGGTAGGCAACGGAGGCAATAGTCGAAACTATTGCGGTGGATGTGGTATTGATTTTTATCTGTCCTCATATGTTTCATCAAACAAGGATGATGGTGGATATGATGGGCCACCAATTTTTGATGAAGAAATCGACAACACTATTATGGAGGTTGTCTACGATGAGCCTCCAAACTTTGACGAGGAGATTGGTGATTATAATGGGCCACCTATCTTTGATACGGAAGGTGACGATATAATTTCAATGGTTGGCTACGAAGAACCTTCAAAGTTTGACGAGGAGATTGATGGTTATGATGGGCCACCTATATTTGACATGGAAGGTGACGATACAATTTCACTAATTGACTACACAAAATCACTGAAGTTTGACACAGATGAATGTGGTTATGACAGATCATTAATTTTCGACAAAAAAATTGAGGTGGGAACATATGTAGTGGGGCAGTACTATCATGCACTACAGATCCTGCCACATGTTCTCAATTATATGAGAACAGAATGTACGACCACACATTTTTCTGAATCTTGGAATGATGGAGTTCTAGTAATGGTTTCGGATTTGGTAGATATAAAGGATTTAAATGGGTTGAAGATATTCGTAAAAAGTTGTTTTCTTACTTCTCGAGAAAAAGGATACTTTGTTCTCAATGATCTTTTTCACTCTCTAGACGAAGAACAGATGTTGCAACAGCAACACCCAATTACTTGTTTACTTCATAGCAATCATGATTCCGAGATAAATTGCTCCAGTTGTTCAACATGCCAAAATTCCAAATATAAGTTGTATCTTATTTTCTCGCCTCGTCCTCCTCGTGCCCCTCCATGGTTTGACAATTCTTTGATCTCCTTCCGATTCGAGGACGAATCGTTTCGACCTGAGGAGAGAATGATGGAGATATGATATATCTTTTAGGATTTTAGATTATCTTATATTTTAGGAAGTGATTTATGTTTAGGAGTCTTTTATTCGGTTTATCTTTTAATGATTTCGACTTATCTTTTAATGTTTTCTAATTAAGTTAGGACTTTTAGTTTGGTCTTATAAATAGTTGTTTTACTATTATTTTTAGGAGGTTGAATATTATTAAGATTTGAGATTTATTCTCCAAGCAATAAAGAATTTATTGCTTTGTTCAATACTTCCGGTATTCTTGAGAATCAACGGTAGTATTTGTGTTCTTTCTTCATGCTTTCACGCTACGCTCCCGCCCGCATCGTTGGTATTCGAGACCGCCCACGCTCCCGAACCATGTTGTCGACACAGATCCACAACGCATGAACGACATCGCATGCATCCGTCAGCGGATCGACTTGTTGACACAACGGATAATCACGTTCCGCATCCAAAGAACAGAATTTTTCGTCGCTGCCACCGCCAACCTCATGGCCGACCGAGATCTAGCGTGCGAGGTAGGTAGAACGGAGGCAATAGTCGAAACTATTGCGGTGGATGTGGTATTGATTTTTATCTGTCCTCATATGTTTCATCAAACAAGGATGATGGTGGATATGATGGGCCACCAATTTTTGATGAAGAAATCGACAACACTATTATGGAGGTTGTCTACGATGAGCCTCCAAACTTTGTGAGGAGATTGGTGATTATAATGGGCCACCTATCTTTGATACGGAAGGTGACGATATAATTTCGATGGTTGGCTACGAAGAACCTTCAAAGTTTGACGAGGAGATTGATGGTTATGATGGGCCACCTATATTTGACATGGAAGGTGACGATACAATTTCACTAATTGACTACACAAAATCACTGAAGTTTGACACAGATGAATGTGGTTATGACAGATCATTAATTTTCGACAAAAAAATTGAGGTGGGAACATATGTAGTGGGGCAGTACTATCATGCACTACAGATCTTGCCACATGTTCTCAATTATATGAGAAGAATGAATGTACGACCACACATTTTTCTGAATCTTGGAATGATGGAGTTCTAGTAATGGTTTCGGATTTGGTAGATATAAAGGATTTAAATGGGTTGAAGATATTCGTAAAAAGTTGTTTTCTTACTTCTCGAGAAAAAGGATACTTTGTTCTCAATGATCTTTTTCACTCTCTAGACGAAGAACAGATGTTGCAACAGCAACACCCAATTACTTGTTTACTTCATAGCAATCATGATTCCGAGATAAATTGCTCCAGTTGTTCAACATGCCAAAATTCCAAATATAAGTTGTATCTTATTTTCTCGCCTCGTCCTCCTCGTGCCCCTCCATGGTTTGACAATTCTTTGATCTCCCTTCCGATTCGAGGACGAATCGTTTCGACCCCGGAGAGAATGATGGAGATATGATATATCTTTTAGGATTTTAGATTATCTTATATTTTAGGAAGTGATTTATGTTTAGGAGTCTTTTATTCTGGTTTATCTTTTAATGATTCTGACTTATCTTTTAATGTTTTCTAATTAAGTTAGGACTTTTAGTTTGGTCTTATAAATAGTTGTTTTACTATTATTTTTAGGAGGTTGAATATTATTAAGATTTGAGATTTATTCTCCAAGCAATAAAGAATTCTATTGCTTTGTTCAATACTTCCGGTATTCTTGAGAATCAACGGTAGTATTTGTGTTCTTTGCTGTTCTTGCTACGCTCCCGTCTGCATCATGGGGCCTGGGCGGGGTTAGGCGGGACATGGACGGAGTTAGGCGGGGCGTAATCAGAAGAATAACGTAGGCAGATAAGGGAGGCCTAGTGCCTAAGCAGGGACTAATCGGGACTAGGTGGAGATTTTTAGAACAATTGTATGCATACATTTCAAATAAACATTTAATGGGATTCGGATCCTACCCGACTGAAATAAAAATTACACAAAACACACTTATTCATAAATTAAAGTAACATTGCAAATGTTTTTTTTTTTTTTTTTTTTGATAACTCGCCTTCCGCTTTTTACCGACTATGCCTGAGGACAACGGCTCCGGCTCCTCATTTGCTGCCTTAAGGTAAACCGCGGATGTGCACGCACGACGGCGCGTTGATGGCCGGGTCTCGCGACGTACAACCAGATCCTCCTGTAAAGAGAACAATTATGTTCGACCCCAATCTACTAATAACGATCTCTCCCGAATCGAACCACACCGGATGCTTTATTCAAGATGAGTTCCCACCAAATCTTCACCACCACTCGCATATGCCCGGGAGCAATTTGATGGAGCAGGGATATGAACCCCGACCTCCACCCCACAAACAATTTGATGGAGCGAGAATTTGAATCCTCGACCTCCACCCCACAATCTTGTGGTGGCAAAAAGTGAAAAAAGCCCACAGTTGGTTACATTGCAAATGTTATGTTCGCTAAGAAATGCGAATTGATGGTAAGTAGATAGACATTTCTTAAAAAAGTTTGTCATAAGAAATAAAACTGACAAATTAGATATAATTTTGCCATCTATTTAGATACTATCCAAATAAATTTGAGAATGGTTGAATAAATATATAATACTAATCATACATAATTTATCGATTCATAATAAATTTAAATAATATCCTACTATCTCATAAGCAGTTTTTCACCAAACACAAACGTCAGCTGGTGGATAGTTGTTTCTCCAATAATTATAGTACCAAGTGTCTGAGGTTGACGAGCACAAATTAATGCATTAGTTAATTAGTTGTAGTCAAGGGAAGACTTTATGGCTTCAACTTTTCACCAATTCACATTAGATGATATATATAGCCCTATTCACAAATGAATATTCATTTGTTTTTCTTGTTAGGAATATATCCACATATTTCCAGAAAAAAAGGAATATATCCACATAAAATATCTTATTTCTTCAAAAAAATAATTGTCCTCTAATTAGTATTGTAATCTAATTGAATTTAATTGGTCAAAGTCAAGCCAATCGCATATTATTATTATTATTATTATTATTATTATTATTATTATTTTTATTATTTTTAAAAATATAAGATCATTAGTTTTGGAGCTCAACTTTTGAACTTTATAAATGATACCAGAACTTGATTTTTTTTCTAACAAAAAAGATATATTTAACAAAAAAAGAATATGAAAAAGGGAGCTAGATAATTAGGGGAGAAAGATAGAAGCAAGATGGCAAGATGGAATTTGTACAGACAAGTGGAAATTGCGTCCACATCAATGGTCCCTACAATTTGCCTTATCTTTTGTTTCAAGCTTCCATTTTTCTATCATTTTATTTCCTTTCAACTTCCCCAAACATTTCCCCACTTCCATACTCAAGATTTTCATAATCAAATATTCCGGGCGATTTTTCTCACATCAAGAAATAAAAGTTTTAGACACATATACTATCTTTTATTTCAAAATGGTATTTCATCTCTTATTTCAGCAAAATGATGATTGTCACATTTCTTTTTATCGATTATCAGTTGTCATATAAAATCCTCCAATTTATCTTGTACCTTTTATAATTATATGTGCTTCAAGGAGAGGTCTTCATGGAGAAGCCTCTCAAAAAGATAGCGACATGCTTCTCGGGTAGCAACCTGAATACAATTATCAATCTTTATTTTGGTCATGCAGTTGAGATGTAAGTTTTCAGGCACTTGGTAATTGTCATCTAACAAAATAGAAGATTAAATACTATTTTGAAATAGAATATCTCATCCATTTTAGATGTAGTGTCGCAGTCTAATAAGATAGGGTCTTTTTCATACAGATATTTCAAGAAACAATAACCAAGATTTCTAGTTTAAAAAAAAATCTGGATTGTAATGATAACATTATCCTTTCAATCATTTTGGATTATATAATCCTATTATCTTGGCGTGGACGTTGTTTTAGGCTAATAAAGAATGACTCCTCCTCTTGCTTTTGGCCATGTCTTACCCAGAAGAATATCAATGGAAATATCCTACAAATTATATAAACAAATTAAATGTTAATTTTAAGAGTGATAGTGAAAGAACCCTAATTTATAGTGTTTATTTATTATAATTTAATTGGAGATTATTCGTAAGTTTAAGATTGGGACCACTTTGTAAAAGAGGGGACACGTTAGTCACACTTAAGTTTTCTCGCATGCTGTGTGCAAATTATTGGTGACTACAACATTTTTTTTTATGTTTCTCATAAGGTCAAATACGGTTGAAATATATCCCCACAATGATTGATTTTTTTATTTAGGAATAAGAGAATTATTTTTTTATAATCAAATGAATTTTATTTATTTATAAAAGAAACTTACAACTGAAAAAAATAATACTAATAATAATTTAAAAATAAAGATAATTATGTATATAAACAATTATATTAATTTTTGAAATATTTATGGCGTTGCTTGTTGACCCCGACCACCGCCGTCCCCGGTGGAATATCGGATGGGATCTTCTATTCCAAAACCATGTTTCATCTCCTATTCCAACCGTGTGGATGGTTGACACGTGTATTACACATACCATATTAGAACCCTACAATTTCGCTTGATTTATGCTTGAAAATTAACATGGTAAGTGTAATACACGTGTCAATCATCCATTGGGTTGAAATAGGAGATAAAACACAGTTTTGGATTAGAAGATCCCATCCGGTGTAATATGTACGTTAAATACATGCATGTAAAGTGTTGCACTCGACATTAAACATTTACCGAGATTCAATTATGGGTTCTTTATTATTTGCCATGAAAATAATAAAATAGCAATTTACCTTATTCGAAAGGAAAATGAGCTGAATTTAATACACGAAGTTCTTTTTCATATTATGTAGAAAATTCTTCTTTTAAAAAAAAAATAAAAAATTAGAAGATTCTTATTTTTTACTTGATGTAAAGTTCCATATTAAGTCAGGCTAGTGTCACGCCCCCTGACATTGGGGTGTTTTTCGCTACGACTACTAGTTGATTGTGATGAGAATGACTGTACATGTGGCTTTAGTCGGTTGATTTGTGGCTACGTGCGTATAACCATTTGGATGTTCAGACAAGCCTACCCGAATAAGTTCGGGGAGCTTGTCGCTAGTCGTGGACTTGACGGTGAAGAAGAGAATTGGTCAGAGTGCCGTGCAGGCAACGTATGGGGGCCGAAATGGCTAGGCCCGTGACAGGTAGTATCAGAGCCAGCGTTTGCATTCCGTGGTTGCATCAAGCACTCTTACCAAGAGGTGGTGGAGTAGGCACGGGAGCAGAACATGTTGGGTGATCATTTGGGATTTCTTTCTGGTCTCCGAGTGCGATTGGTGTGCGAGGGGCACATGGGTGGGCTGCCAAGGGGGCGTCGTTGATGCACTTCGGGTAAAGCAGATCGTGAACGAGGGCGTACACCACATTAGGTGGGGGAGAATGTCACGCCCCGTGACATTAGGGTGTCTTTCGCTACGACTACTGGTGGATTGTGATGAGAATGACTGTATATGTTGATTCAGTCAGCTAGTTTGTAGGTACGTGCATATGACCCTTCGGATATTCAGGCAGGCCTACCCGGCTAAGTTTGAGGAGCTTGTCGCTAGTCGTGGACTTGACGGTGAAGAAGAGAATTGGACATCCCTATCCAAAGTAGTCGAATGCTGGAGCCGCATTCCTGATGAGCCCAAGGCAAGGCGAAACTAGTGGTTGTCCTGAGGAATAGGCTGACCTCAGGTGATCCGGAGCGCCGGATGGGCAATGTGTAAGGGCTGGAATGGCTAGGCCCGTAACACTAGACTCGTAAATAAAATATGGATTGAACGAGCCAAAACTCGAAATGCAAAAGAATTATATGAAACCTCTCATGCAAAATCATAAGAAATTCGGCCCAAATGTTTTTGTGATATGGGCCTTTACATAAGATTAAAAAAAGTCCATATTCTTAATTTTTTATGGCTATATTTCCAACCCTGCCCAATTCATTTCAAAATTTATAAAGCAGATCTATCAAATATCTCGTGACTTGATATCTTATTTTACTTAGTTCACTTACTCTCGAGCTCTACTGCTCTAGCTACATCCAATGCAATCAAATGAAAACCCCAAATATTCATAAATTTTCGTTCAATTGATTCCAAATGACCCCATTACTAATTTCCATTTAAGTAAGGGATAATTACATAACTCCCCTGAGGTTTGGGCTAAGTAAAAAAAAAAGATGTTTCAAAATTTCTAAATGTGTACTCATGTTTGCGTCTGTCTTAAATTTAAGAGAATAATTGTAATAGTTTTAGAACTATCAGAAAAAAAATGTAACAAAAAAGGTCAAATCTCAAGGAGATTTTTGCAATTCTAAAAAATCTCTAGCTTTTTTTGCAATTAGCTCGAATCTCAGATAGTTTCTTGTAATTATCCCTTTAATTAATCCAAATTTACCCTCATTATCTTGGTGAAGCTAGAAGAAGGCAGCGTTATTGGAAAAGATAGAAAGCCATTAAAGAAAAGCTTGGAAAAGCTGGAAGCTACTCTAAGAATTATACTGCCAGAATACTATTTTGATTTCGTAAACCTTTACAAACCTCTTAGAGATGAGAGGCTTGTAGGAATTCATCATGCCCATGAGTATGATGAGTAAATTCTTGGTACATAGTGGTCCTCTATATATAGGGCAAGATGAGCAATATAGATACAATGCTGACAGTATTCTATTGGTGGATGTTAGATATTTATCTGTACAAAATATTCCTATAGTATCCAATGATTAGTGATTGATTAGCTACACATGATCTGGCGATATGGTGAGCTCATGATGACGTCGTCGATATTTCATCATCTCTAACATGCCCCCTCAACTCAATAGAGCCTTTAGAAACAACGCTCAATTTGTTTCGAAGGCGATGGAAGAGTTGCCCGGATAACAATTTGGTCAAGATGTCAGCAACCTGGTCCAAGGACGGTACGTGCTGAACCGAAATAGCCTTAGTCATCACCTTTTCTCGGATGAAGTGGAGATCAAGCTAAAAGTACTTGGTTCTAGAATGAAAGACGGGATTTTTGGCTAGAGAAATGGCAGCTTGATTATCAACCCAAATAGTAGGAGAACGAGTCTAATGAATTTGCAATTCTTCTAACAATGATTGTAGCCATATTAAATCGCGTGTAGCATGAGATATACTCCGATATTCGGCTTCGGTGCTTGATCTTGATGTCACTGATTGTTTTTTGTATGTCCAGGTTATTAAATTGCCACCCAAATAAGTGCAAAAACCTGAAGTGGATCGTCTATCGTCTGGATCCGATGCCCAATCTGCATCTGAATAACTTATCAGATTAAGTTGCGAAGAAGCTATGAATTGTAAACCACAATCCAAAGTTCCAGAAAGATATCTTAATATTCTTTTAACCGCTTTCCAATGGCTGTCAAGGGGATTGTGCATGAATTGGCTGACCTTGTTCACTGAATAGCTGATATCTAGACGAGTTACGGTAGCATATTGCAATGCTCCTACAATGCTTCTGTAAAGCTTGCTATCATGCACAGGTTGTCCAACAAATTTAGATAAGGAGGATGCTGATATCATAGGAGAACCAAAACTTCTTGCCCCCTTCATCCCAGCCTTATCCAAAATTTCTTCAATATACTTTCGATGATCGAGAAAAATGCCATTGGAAGTAGGTGTAAACTCAATGCCAAGGAAGAAATGAAGAGACCCCAGATCCTTCAAAGAAAAGAACTTACTGAGATCATTAATGAATTTCTGAACTTCAGTGTGATTATCCCTTGTGATGACTATGTCATCAACATAGGAAAGAACTAGGAGACATGATGAACCTTGATGTCTGTAATAAAGTGAACTATCAGATATAGACATAGTGAACCCCAAGGTGAGCAAAACTCCAGCAAGTTTACTAGTCCAAGCTCGAGAGGCTTGTTTAAGCCCATAGAGAGACTTTTTGAGTTTACAAACCATATTTTTGTCACCATCTTTTTCGAAGCCTGGAGGTTGTGCCATAAATAAATCAGTGTCAATCTCTCCCTTTAAAAAGGCATTATCAATATCAATCTGCCTGATAGCCCAAGAGTGAGACAATGTTAAGCTTAAAACAACACGGACTGTAGCAGGTTTAACAATCGGGCCGAATGCTTCATTGTAATCTATTCCAGCACATTGTGTGTATCCCTTCGCAACAAGGCAAGCTTTGTATCTAGCCACACTCCCATCTGCATTTTTCTTTACCTTGTCCCATTTACACCCTACAAGTTCTCTATCAATAGGTAAGGGGCATAAAGACCAAGTATTGTTTTTGATAAGTGCATCGTACTCTTGCTGCATTGTTGCCTTCCAGTGGGGTATATTGAGGGCCTCGTCCAGTGATTTAGGTTCCTGTAGGGGCTCCAAGGTGTTAAGAAAAATCTTGGGTTTACGGATGCCAGATTTGGACCTAGTCATCATGGGACGAGTCCCTGTGCAGTGTTATGTTCTTTGCCCTGCATCAGACTAATTAATGCTAAAAACATCAATGGCAGGTAAAGAATGTTGCTCTCTTGGTAAATCTATAGTAATTACACATCATCTATGAGTTGAAGAATCAGAAGAAGAAGAAGTAGGAGAGGTAGAGGAAGAAGAATGATGGAAAGTGGATTGTGAGTTGCTGATGGGATGGTCACTGGGAGTGGGTGGGAAATCAGTAGGATTCATAGGAAAAGAGTGTGTGTGTGTGTGGAACAGTAATCAATGGTGGAGAGACATCAGGGGTAAAATGTGAAGTAGAATTTTTTGATTGATTTTTTAGGAAAAAAGGGAAAACCATCTCATCAAAGATAACATGTCTTGTGACAATAATTTTTCCATTAGGCAAAAGAATTTTGTAACCCTTGTGATTAGGGTTGTATCCTAAGAAAACCGCTTGGATGTTTTTGGGCTGTAAATTGTGGTGATTGTAAGGCTTTAAGTAAGGATAACAAACGCAACCAAATATTTTAAGGTGACGATAATCCGGTGTGTGACCTGTGAGAACTTCCAACGGTGATTTGTAGTTGATGATTTTGGTGGGTAATCGTTTGATCAAATAGACATAGGTTAAGAATGCATCATCCCAGTGTTTTGAAGGGACATGAGACTGATTTAGAAGAGATAGGCCCATTTCAACTATGTGCCTATGTTTGCGTTCGGCAAGACTGTCTTGTCGGGGAGTATAAGGGCAAGAAATTTTGTGGAGTATACCATTTTCAAGAAAATATTTTGTTAAGGCAATGAACTCACCTCCCCCATCACTTTGAAATGACTTGATTTTCTTACTGAATTGTGTTTCCACTAATGTTTTTTAAAGTGTATGAAGGTTTGTTTAGTGTCAGATTTGGCTTTGAGGAAATAAATCCAAGTGTATCGACTGTAATGATCTATAAAGCTAACATAATATTTGAATCCATAATGAGAAAGCAAAGGAGATGGACCCCAAAGATCACTATGTGTTATATCAAATATTTCTGTAGAGTGATCCAAAACAGAATTAAAAGGAAGCTTGTGCATTTTAGACTGAAGGCAGGGTGAACATAAAACTCTTTTTCATTCATATCAAAAGAAATATTACAATGTCCAAGGGCTTTCTTAATGATATATAGAGAGGCATGACCTAGACTAGAGTGCCAAGTATCTAAACTAGGCTTATTTTTTACTATCATGAAATTCGCCGCAGGAGGATAGGCAACACTTTTTAGATGTTGATGAGGCTGATAAGGAGATGATTTAGAGCTTGTCAAGTGGAAGTTGTATAGCCCGTTCTTAACCTTCCCTTGGAGGAGGACCTGGCCTGTGAGAGGGTCCTTCACAAGACAATAAGTTGAGTGAAATTCAAAGAATACTTTATTGTCATGTGCAAACTGAGAGACACTGAGAAGATTTTTTGTTAAATGAGGAACATGGAGCAAATTATTCAGAATGAATATATGGGAATTACTAGAGTGGGGTGCAGTTACTGTAGAAGTACCAATATGGACAATGTTCATACATGCACCATTGTATCCAGTATAAAAATAGATTTGCCATTTTGGCTTGTTGTTGGAGCCATATCTTCCACCTCTTCCTTTGTAGTTGTTATTTCTTCCATATTCCATGCCTCTTCCATTGTATCCTTGAGGCACAACCCAGCTTCCATGAAACTGATTTGAGAAGCCTCCTCTTCTAGGACCATTGTTATGTCCTTGAGTGGTAAGATTTACAGAAAAACCAGTGTTGTCTCCGCCATTGGAGAATCCATCCATGGTTTCCAACCTCTTTTCAAAACTAAGAAGCAAGGCTTGCACTTCTCTTAGTTTCCAAGGTTCAGTTTGTGACGTAACTGAAACGATTAGAGCATTGTATTCAGACCCTAGACCAGTCAAAACATGAAGTACTTGGTCAGATTCTTCTATTATTTTTCCAGCAGAGGCCAACATGTCAAAAATGTTTTTCATCTTGCTTAAGTAATTCTTCATTGGCATATTGCCTTTTTTGTAGTCTGCAACTCTAGTTTGTATTGCATAATTTTTGCTGAGTTTTGATATGAAAAATTAGTTTCAAGAGCCTACCATATTTCTCTAGCAGTGACCAATCCAATAGTGCAGCTAAGACATTTTCAGATAAAGAAGCCAACAACCAGGAAGCAATCAATTGATCTTGTCGATCCCAAGTTGTATAGGTAGGATTTAAGGACCGAGTATCCTTAGTGGCATCTGTTATGAATTGTTCTGGTATATTATTATCACCAGTGATAAAACCAACCAGTCCATATCCTCTTAAAGCTGTATAAATATGTTGTCTCCATACCAAATAGTTGGAGTCTGTTAACTACACAGTCACAAGTTGATTGTGAAGCTGAACAACTGGTTCTGATACAATTTCAGCCAGTGTTGCAGGTGTATCTTGAGCCATATTAGAAATAAAGTTCTAGATGACCTAAACATAAAAAGAAAACCAGCAAAAGTTATGGACTGGAGGCAGATATTAACCTGCTTTGATACCATATTGGAAAAGATAGAAGCCATTAAAGAAAAGCTTGGAAAAGTTGAAAGCTACTCTAAGAATTATACTGCCAGAATACTATTTTGATTTTGAATGATGAGTAAATTCTTGGTACATAGTGGTCCTCTATATATAGGACAAGATGAACAATATAGGTACAATGCTGGCACTATTCCATTGGTGGATATTAGATATTTATCTGTACAAAATATTCCTATAGTATCCAATGATTAGTGATTGATTAGCTATACATGATCCTAGACTGATATGGTGAGCTCGTGATCTGATGTATGATATTTCATCATCTCTAACAAGCGTGACATTTTGAATCCTTGATGTGCATAATTGTGCCTTGTTGAAAATCTGATGCTAGTTGAGGCACATGGAACTCTTAAGAAAATCGAGTTTTCGGGGACCAAGGCGGGAGTACTGAGACATTAAAAAAAAGGGAAAAAAAAGAAAACACAAAATTAATATTTGAGAGGAAAAGACACAAATTTCTGCAACTGCCACGTGCACTCACAATATCTTTGTTGTCACCACTGCAAAATATATTGGAAATTTCTTGCACTCGGTTCACCTTATCTTCCTTGGGAGAGGACATGTAAATAAATATTAAATTCCAACTTATTTTCATTAATAGCTCTCAATTAGTGATACATTGTTGAACTCCGAAAAAAAATAGAATAAAATAAAATCATGGTCGACGGTCCTAAGTATGCCTACCCATACCCTGCTCCAGGTAAATACCAATGTATAAAATTCTTCAATTTATTTCATTATTTCTATTTTATGTATAAAATCGTGTATAAATCTATTCCAAGCCAATAATTTGGTATACAATTGGGAAATAATACACGCTAACTAATTCTTTTTACACTATGTATGTAAATGATTTATGGATATTTTTATTGAATATTTTTTTTAAAAAAAATATATATTTTTTGAAATATTTTCAATAGGTTCTTCGTATGGAGGGCCTTTTGTAATGGTACCACCTCAGTATGCAGTTCCTCCTCCCAGAAGAGATCCTGGTTTTTTCGAGACTTGGTATATAATTTATTTATTTTTAAATAATATTTCTCATTTATTTTAATTTGTAGTTGAATTATCAAAAAAATATGTTGTTATAATTTTATTTTGGTATGGTGCAGTCTTGCAGCTTTGTGTTGCTGTTGCATGGTAGATGCGTGTTTGGATTTAATGTGGATTATGTGAATAAGGATTCCTCCAAATATCTGTATTTGAAGCTGTAATAAAAATGTCATAATCGAATTTCATACTTTAATTGCTTTTTTCTCGGTTCTTTTTGTTTTTCTCTTTTTTCCAGAATGAAAAGGATAATTGTAATTTTGTACTTTTGCCAATATACACTCTCGCCCTTTTGAAAGTGGACATGGCCCAATTCGTGAAAGTCTTGAACGATAGTAATAATGTAAATTAGGCCCAATAAGATTTTATATTTTTATTGGGTCTGACGACACCATTATTAATTTTTCTTTGTTATTAAGAAAATTGAAAATTGAGAATAGAAGGTAGTGAATGTTTTACATTTAAAAAAAATACAATTTGAATGTATTGGTTATTTTTTATTTTTCAAAAAAAAAAGAACGGAAAAGTTGAAAGCGTTGCCAGAACTCAGAAGTGCTACTAATTCGTTTTTACATTTTACTATAAGTTTGATAAGAATATAGAAACATAATAAAGATGCAGTACATAGTTTGATCCAAAATGATATCTCAAGAAGAACATCTATGAGAGTGTTTTATCTTCAAGTTGTAGCAAAAATTTGTTCTAGCTCTGTGCTAAAGTCTACGCCATTTGTAAATGTGAACAATTTTTCGCAAAAAATAGCATAACACTGTAGATGCGTTAAAACATTTTTTTTAAACGAATGATTTTAGGGTATGAAAAATATGCAAAAACAAATGCAATATTATGAAATATTACATTTTTAGAGAAGAATTTATTGCAAACTGCAGTAGATGAAGTGCAAATATTACACTAAAATAGTACAAAAAATGCACTTAAATAGTGTAAATAAAATGCACTAAAATGGTCCAAACTACTGGAGATGGAGATGGTCTAAGCCTAATGTCTAAATTTTCCAAAATATAATAGATCAACTAATGGGCCTGGTCTAATGGATAAGAGCTGCGTAGTTGGGTTTGTTATCATCGACTAATGGGCCTCATCCACAAGCAAGCCCATATTAATGGAGCAAATGGTTGTGGGAGATGTGGCCCATGGTAGCAAAGAAAGAAATAAAATTGCCTAAGGCAGTACAGAAAGAAATAAAAATTGCAAAATTTGCCCTATGGTTTTGTAATCAGCAGTGATAGTCAACTGCTTGAATATCTAAATTGTGGGAAGTCAAGGATGGAATTGTGAAATTTGGTGAAAAGTGGGGAAGAACATTGAGGGCGCGACTGGAATGTTCTCATTTTGAAAAATTTCATTTTGCTAGAGAATAGTAGTAAAAAAAACTTTGGAAGAAAAAAGATGATTTTTGAGAGTGTAATTGGATGTGAGATGAAAAAGTAATGATAAAAGTTGATTTGATTTAAAAAAAAAATAATGATTAGATGTAATTGTTGTTACAAATGTGTGAGTGAGTGAATAGTGAAATTTGTTGGAAAAATGTGTAATAATTATTAGTTTTTTGTGAAAAAATGTGTAGATGTGATTGGTAAGAGAAAAAATGAGAAAAAGTAAAAGTGAGAGAGATTATGGCCTTGTTTGTTTATGTTTTCAATGGGCTCTTTTCAGTTTCCAACTATACATAAAAGTGGAATCATGTTTGTTCATAAAATTTCCAATGGAAATCATCATTTTCATTTTCTATTTTTCACATAAAATAACATCTCAAACCTATAATTTCTATTCTCAAACCTATACACTACCCTACATCACTCATCATTACTTATCAATCACTATTCTCATATTTTAACCCTATTATATATGTGGGACCCACCATTATTAACTTTATATACTTAAAATATTACTATTTTTAAATTATAACTATCTAATGGGACCCACCAACTTAATCTTACAAATATAATATTATATATTCAAATTAAAATATTGAAGTGGACCCCACCACTACTAACTTTTCAATTATTATATACATAAAATAATATTTTAAAACTACTCAAACCAAACACAATCTCATTTCCAACCCTACATAAAACACATTTCAATTCATTCATCCAAACACAATCTCAATTTCCACACGAAAACCAATAAATTCTCAAAATTCTATTTCCAACTCTAAACCTGAAATGATTAAAACATAAACAAACAGGCCCTATATTTTCTGAAAATTTCATAAACAATCGCATGTTTGGTTAAAAACAATTCTACAGCAGAACGAAAATGAAATCTCTTACACATCCAATCGCAGCTTGAGGCGCTCTGATTTTTTGACATAATTATTCTGGGTGGAAGCATGTTAATTTATGTGGATGAAAATCAACATGTGCTCAGAATATTAATGTACACAGACATTTTTATGTCTTCTTCAAGCTACCTAATTTGTCCATTGTTTTTAATATGCATTAATTTGGTCAAATGTGTAAACTACAGTGAAATCTCTCCACAGCTGGCTAAAAATTAAAAATTGCAGAACAAAATTTTGAGCAAGAAGCCAATAAAACTTGTGAATCTGATAACCGGTAAGAGCTGTTAAAAGTACTTATAAAAAAGAACGAAAAAAAGAAAAGACGCCCCAAAAGCTTGCACTTAAATTAAATAATGTTTTTTTTTTGGTTGAAAGGAATTAAATAATGTTTTGGAAAATAATGGTTTGCTATTATTACCTCGATCTAACGAAGATTGTAAAAGGATTATTCAGGAAGGAAAATTTCTCGTCGACTTATCTTATTAAGTTGACCTATTAAATTGACCAATTAGGTAGAATCGAACTCTCCCCTATTAAATTTCGATTTCATGGCCTCATAAAACACAACTTTTCTCCTATGAATCAAGTCTTTTGAAAACCGGACCGAACAGGCAGGATCGACCGGTTTTACCGGGAACCGATCACATGTCTGGTCCGGTTCTAAATCAATTTGGTGGCAAAAAAATAATTATCATCCGGTCAAACTCGATAAAAAATCCGAAAACCGGCCAGTGACCTAGCTTAAGGAAAATTTTCTTTATTTTATTACAAATGAAAAATTATTTGGTAAATTTACAAATAAATTTTCCTTATATTCGATTTATACATATATTTGAATATTATAATTTATTACATTTGTTTTTTTTTTATTTGTATTTGACATTTTTACATTTGTACTTGTTTTTTACATCTGTACATAAATATGTGTATGTATATAGGCCAACCGTTTTTTTTAGACCGGTTAAACCAGTGACCCAGTTATTAATCTAGTTCGATGTCTGCTCCAGATTTAAAAACATTGCTATGAATATGTGACCCATATATCTTATTTCACACGTCATCCACTACAAGAAAAAGTCAATTTACCGGCAAAAAAATATATATGTAAAATATTAAGAAAATTATAAATTGTACGTAAAATCGTTATAGCTAAAAACATTGTAGATAAATATTTACCGATAGAATCTAAAATTGTTGGTAATTGTTTACAATAATTATGTCGATAAATTTAAAAATTCAGTAATTTGTCGTTAATTGATCGGCACAATTTGGTCTTGTAGATGCTACACTTAGTATAACATTTATCATTTAAGTGCCCTATTTTATCGGAGATGAAGCACTTGTCATTTATCTACTCATTATTTAAACACTTAAGATCTATTCACTCGTCAGTGTATATACAATTGATATAACATGGTAACATCATAACGTCGGATAGTTTGGAGAAAAATAAAAAAAATTATTTCGTGGGTAACGGTAGAATTTATTGACAAAAATATTATGTCGGTAAACTAGAATTTTCATGTAGTTTGACTACTATGCATGATATAATTGTCAATAGCACCTATATCATGATAATCATATCTAGCGATTACCCTGCAACGAAGAAAAAGAAATTTCTTCACGAATCCATGTCTACAGTTTTTCCTTAATAATTGCACTAAAAATAGTACAATGTCATCTTATAATATAAAATTATTATTTTTGTGTGAAAACATTTAATATAGGGCTACTATAACTCATGCTAGTAATTGGGGATCCCAGATAAGCTGAATTCATGCATTGCCACGTGTATTGTTTGAACTGGTGAGACATCAAAACTCAAAAATATAAAACCCCACACATAACATACTGATGATGACGGTTTGAATATGAAACCCCAAACTTTTCCAGAGATTTCTTTTCACATCCCCACTAGAAATTTCCTTGTAAGCAAGGAAAGAATTTGATTCTGTATTCTCATCGCAATTTCTGTTCTGAGGTGTATATATTATAAACCCTTTAAACTCTTCAATTTCTTCTTCCAGATATATTCTGCTGGTCTTGTAGAAAATGAGTGAGCCACCAAAATATGCTTATCCCTACCCTGCTCAAGGTATTTTTTCCTCTTCTGTTTTCTTGCAACTGATTTATGGGATTCTATTTTTTCCCTTTTTTTTTTTTTGGCCCTTTCTGTTTCCTGCCATATACTATGCATGAAATTAATTGTTTCTACAAAGGTTTTGCTATTTCATCCAAAGATTAAGTGCGCAATTAAAGATTTGTGGGTTTTAATCTGGATTTTGTGAATTCAACTGGTTGGATCTTGGGAAGTGAGGATGAAAATGGTGGTGGTTTCTGTTTTTGGTGAGGAGAAAAGAGGGGAACAGAGCAGAAACTATTACCAACTTTTTGGGTCAAAGTTTGGACAGAGTTAATTTGAGTGTTAAATATAGAAAATTCTTCTAAGATTTAGCTTAATGACAACAAAAACATAATTATCTTTCGAAATTACAAATATTCTTGACATTTGTTTACCTTCTATAAAGCGTGCCCTACAAAGGGAGTATTTGTTAGGTGAATACAAACCTCAAGTATTTGCAACATTTAGGGGTGTTTGTAATTATGAAAGATAAATGTTTATTTTTTTGGTAATTAGACTAAACTTTGGAGTAGTTTTTGTAATTATCCCTTAATTTTGTTTCCAGAACAAGAAGTAATATTATTTGAACCCTGATATCTGAACACTATGATGTGTTGTAATTTTGGAACAGGTTATTACCAGGGACCCCCTGTAATGGCGCCACCACAGTATGCTGCTCCCCCTCCAAAGAGGGAACCTGGGTTTTTGGAAGGATGGTATGTTTTTTCAATATTTTCTATTCAACTTTATGAATATTGCAATTTGCATGTAATCTTGAAATAGCTTATATGCATATTTACATATCTTTGGCTCTGAATTTTGACAATGGTTTATGTTTGTAGCCTTGCAGCCTTATGTTGCTGTTGCTTGATGGACGAATGTTGCGACATGTTATGGTTTTTCTAGTGCTGGATTAGAATGGGTTTTTGTTGTATTTGTAGTTTGAATTTGATGTAATGGTTTTGTAGAACAATATGTAATGGAAGTTTTGATTATCAAGATTTGTAACTCATATGTTCATATCTAATTATATTTGATATGTCTGCTGCTTGATATGCTGTCCTTGGTGGAAAAGAGTAAGCCAGAGTTATCTCCTAAATTTTTTTTTGTAACACCTTAATCCCTGGACTTAGTGTTTTGCTCACACTATACCCTCTGGGGAGTTGGTAATTAAAGTGTACAAAAAAAACTAGTTCAGGAGGTAAAATGTCACAAAAAAGTTAAGGGGGCAAAGTGTAAAAACTAACATAGTTTATAGAACTTAGTATAATTAACCACACATTATTTGATAGGCAACGTTTGGGACTATACTAGAAACGGGCATTTTTCAAACAAGTTGAGATATTTCAGACAACATGGAAAGAGCGGGGAGAGTGATCACCAAACCCAATTCGTTCGGTAGTAAGATTTCTTGTTTCACTTTGTGTGTTCCATTATGATTGACACGTTTTGATATGATTAATATGTGGTGATGATTTTTAAGATGTATTTACACGTGTCGATCATACAATGGAGTGGTTATGCAGTGTAACAGAAAATCTAATCACAATTCAGTCTCTCAAACAAAACCAATGTTTCGTCTTTATGTTTTGGAACAATGCCAAGTATATTGCGGCGTCATGCGTACAGTAATGACATTATGTTCTCTATACCATATTCACACGGTGAAACACCAGATGAATGAGAGTTCCTTAGCGTCGAGTATGGACATGAGATTGGTAAATTGTGAACTCATACTTGTCTATCAAAATTTGATTTCAAATTTAACCTTATGCTTCAATAAGTTTTACTTTATCCTAACATGTTATTCAAAATTCAATTTCAAATTTTCCCTCAACTGGCAAACATTTCTTAGAACTTCAGTAAGCTTTACTGTTTCTTCCAAAAGTTGGTATTTCTTAAAGATTTTTTGAATAAATGCGAAATTTCTTAAAGATGACATACTTGACTTTGGAGCAATGTTTACCTTTCTCCCCTCTCTACTTGCATTTAAATATTATATTATACTTAAAAAAGAAATATGACACTTTCAACCTGTAAAATATTACATCAGTTAAAATTTTGATTAATTCAAATTTAATAATCCTTTTAATCAACTTTTATGTGCATACCTTGGATAAAATTTGAAAAAATGCATTTCTATTAATTCGAATTTTGATTCTTCTGTACAAGTATTTACAAAATTTATCTAAAGGAGTTCATTATTTTATAAGAAAATTTTTTATTGTCACAGAAACAAGTCACAGCTCAATTCGAATCTTCTATTTATTTAAATCTCAACTTGTATTTCATATAATGAATATATAAATACTAAAAATATAATATAAAACACCAAATTGGTTTCAAATGTAAAATGCCAACACCCAAATGCAACCTCAAATTCACCTCAAATGCATACCAAATTCACATTTCAATCCACACAAATTAGACAAACCATCAAATTTAGGATCTCTGATTCTCCTCCTCCACCGCCCCGCCGGTGGACGATGGGCGGCGACGCCACAATCGGTGCCCAAAAATATCCATAAATTTCTTCATTCTGCCGACCTTCCACCTCAGATCTCTAAAAATAACTCAAAAGCACCACAAAGCTTTAAGAATTCATGGATCCCCCGATTATCACAGTGCTGCTCATTTCTTCTCCGTCAACAAAATGAGGAAATTGAAGTTCAGGATATAAAATACCCTTTTGCTCTGAAGAAGGTTGGGACTTGGGGCGGGTAGAGCATAAAAAAGGGTTTGTTGAAATGTGACGCCACCTATATATTACCTCAGTTTGGTTGTCTTTTATCTTTAATTAATAATAAATGGTGCAGATGGTTGAATGGGGTGGTCCCCACACCATGAAAACCTTCATTGGTAATCCGCGCACTTTCTTTTGTGGATTTCCTTTTCTGCCCTTAAGCAAAATCTTTTGATCTTTTTCCAATTTTGTTTGTTTATTTATATATTGCTTTCAGTATCATCTATATGTATATATATGTGACTAGAATAACACTTGTGTGTTACACATAATTTATCCAAATATTAAAAAATAAAAATAAAAATTTAAAAGAGTATCATATAGAAAGTTACTTCAAATTTTGAAAAACTTTTTTGGAAAACTATATTATCTATTATGGGTGTTTGTTCATCTTTTCTGCATTTTATTTTATACATATAAATATAATATAATAACTTCAAAGATATAAATTTAAAGATACAATAAATTAAAATGATAACAAGTTTAAAATATAGTGTAGATAGAATCCTTGATTTTTTAATTATTTATTATCTTTTAAGTTCAATATAAAAAATTTCCAAGCATGAAAAACATAGAAAAATCCCAAGAGATAGCAACGTTTCTTTTAGAATCCAAAAGAGAAAATATATTTTTTTCTGAAAATACTTGTTTTCTGCATTTTATTTGAAACTTATAAAATAATATAATATAATAACTTAAAAGATAAAAAATTTAAAATATAGTGTATATATAATCCTTGATTTTTGGGTTATTGTTATCTTTTAAATTTGTTATTTGGATTATTTGTTATCTTTTAAATTTATACATAGGGTTGTCACATGGATAAATGCGAACCCGCTATGAAGAATTAGAAGAATGGAAGAATGAGAAGTTGATAAATACCCAAAATTAATGAAGTGAAGACATGTGTCAACTTTGTTTTTTCTTTTATTATATAGGATAGACAACAAATTTGTTTCTAAACATATTTTTCACATAAAATACATCTTACACATTATTGTATAATTTTATGGTAAAATATGTAATTTATTTAAGTTTTATTATATTATATATGTGCAAAATCTATATGTAATAAATAAGTATGTGAATATTGGTAAATTTTGTTTATGACCTTATTAAAAGTATTATTATATAAAACTCACATTTCCAAATTTGTGGGGCTTTTTGACATTATACTGTAAATTTAAAAGTAACTTGACAATATATTTTTGTGGCATATTGTGTTTTTAAGTGGAGGCGCGAAACAAGCATTTGAGCCTTTATATAATGCTCGATTGCATGTTGCGTTTTTTTTCTTTTCCCAAATGGCAAAAAGAAGCTCAATTGCATATTGTGCTTCTTATCATTGGTTTTCCCTGATGACAAAAAAGAAGCGCAATATGAGTTTGAGCCTCCTGCAAACTTTTCAACTTCAAATGTAAGCACAATATCATATTCCAATTCATTTTTTTATATAAAAAAAAATTCATGCAAGAAGCGAATGCATGAAAATCCACATAATATCATGTCCTGTCCTGTCCACTATTAAATGGGACATGTGACGTCTGAAAATTCGGACACATGAAAAATGTATATCCACTGTATTAAGATATTACATAGTGGTTATATCTATTGTTCTAAAAATCTCTGTCTAACCCTAATTTATTTCCGCCTATGTGTTAGACTCCATTTGTCCGGCTAAATTATTCTTCCAATTAGGCCGCACCTAACCCTGCCCAGACTCTGCCTAGGTGCTAATTCCCAATTTGTCAATTATTCAGCGTCTAACGCTTTTTAGAACATTTGTTATATCTCATATAACTGTAAACAAACCACTATTTAAAATCACAAAAAAAAAACTTTGTTTAAGAAAACAAAACATAAAGTGAATTTTCCCTTGATATTAAACAATACAACAAGTATTGGGATTTTCATCTAAAAAAACTTTTTTGGGGAACTGAAATTTTTTTAATCACATGATAATAATTATATAAATGGATAAGCGCAATTCAAGACTGCGCTTCATTTTTCTTTGTCTTCTAGCGCCAGGCGCAATGGCACTTCTTGTTTAAATATTAAAAAAAAATCAGTAACTTCTTCAGGCACAAATCATTTTTGCTCTTCATTTGTATTAAAAAAAAAAAGGAACATATAAGGCACAACATTGGTTAAGCCTTTTATAAAGGCTCAATCCTACACTTAAAAATACAGGGTGGCACAAAAATACAATATTTTGTCAAATTACTTTGAAATTTACAATACAATGTCAAAAAGCCCAAATTTGTGTGAGTAATACGTTAACTATTGTATTTTTTTCTTAAATTTTAATATATTTTTTTTCATTTTTAATCAAATTTTGACATATAATATATCAAATTAATCACCTTTTTACGATCTTAAGTTTGACACTCATATTGCATATATAAAATAAAATATACACATAATAAATAAAAAATATGTAATATACATTTACTTATTTTTTTATTTTGTAATGGGGTTTAAAAATTATAGTTGCGATTGGATATATTTTCATTTTAGAAATTTTATTTATGCTAAAGGATAATGTGAAAAACTTATTAGGGAGAATAAGTGATATTTTAGGAGATGAGAATGGATACGAGAAGAAAATATAATAGTGAAATATGATATGGTATAAAAAAAAAGTAAAAAATAATGATTGTATATGATTGGTAGTTAAAAATACGTGAGTGCGTGAATAGTGAAATTTATGGAAACTATGTAATGATGATTTATTTTTTCTGAAGAGTGGGTAGATGTGATAGGCGTAAGAAAAAGTAAAAGAAAAAAGTAGAGTGAATGAATAATGTATTAACTATTTGTCTAATTATATGATTTTATAACCAAATTTATTTATGTTTATAATTTGATCATTTATTGAAATTCTAGTGTTTTTGTTCAATCACTAAAAAATATTTTTGTAAAAATACAGTTCGTCCATCGCATGGTTTGGAAAAACCAAATATGAAAACCCGAATAAATATATTCCCTCCATCCCAATAAGATAGACAAGTAGAGTATTTCACACAGATTAAAAGAACATAGTAAATGTAGTTGTGATCATAATATTTTTCCATATTCTTCCTACTTTGCCCTTACATTAAATGATAATATATCATTGTTGGTCTCAAGCAAAGTGAACTAAATAGGGTACTTTAGTCTATTGTTGTGTAGTTAATACTCTCAATAAGAAAACAAACACATAATTTGGGTGGACGAACAAAAAATGAAAGATGGGGCTATCTTATTGGGATGAAGAGTAATAATTAGGAAATCCAAATAATGCAGTACAAAATCCACATCAAATCTCAAAAAATTAAAAATTGACTTAAAAACATTAATAAATAAAAATACATGACAAAATCTGCAACATATAAAAATATCCCAAAAAATTAAATCTAGTAAAATCAATAATCAATAAGTTACTAAAATTATGTCTTGTTGTCTCCTATTTTATTAATTAATCTACTTAGTTATTCTATTTATTTGCATTATTTTTTTAATTATTGTTACACGATCGCCTATTACAAAAATATATGCCCCCAATTTACACATAAAAGCAACTTTTAAAAATAAAATTACATCCGAATTTACTACTACAAATTTGAAAAACAAAATATGCCACCAATCTTCATTCTTATTAAGGATAAATATGATAAAAAATACAATGGACGATGAAGTTGCACCTTCTGCGGTTTTATGAGAATCAACTATCGAAAACCAAACACAAATAAATAGGCTTGAATGTATTAATGTATGATATGTTTTTCTCTCTCTTTTTTTGTCTTTATCAATAAAAAATTAAATCCTATTTCTCGTATATCGTGTGATGCTATTTTTAAATTATTACAGTGCAGTAATATCTCATAGAACTATATATTAAGAAAATGCAAATTTCACAGTACAAAACGTATGTATCACAGATACACAATCCATGCATTGCACGGAATTTCATCTAGTCATTTATTAATAACAATGTGCATATTGCTTTCTCTCAATTCGCAGATTTTTTTTTTAACTCCAACTGTTGTAACTAATAAGAATTATTATTATAATTCCATTTAACAATGTGCATCTTTTTTTCTCAAATTCCGATTGGATATGTTTCCATTAGGGAGATATTTTTTTAATAAAAAATAGTGGTTAAAAAAATTGAGAGAAGAAAAAGGAATTTTGGAATTATAATTATATATGAGATGAAAATGTAATGATAAAAAATTAATTTGATTTAAAAATATAAAATAATGAATAAATATGATTAGTAGTTGAGAATATGTGAGTGGTTAAATGAAAAACGTGTAATAATGATTGATGATTTTATTTAACAAAAATAATTAGATGTGTTTGATGGAAGAAAAGTGAAAGTGAATAAATGACATTTTTTTCAAAAATTTTCATTTCATTCACATTTTTTAGTAAAGAATTCTCAGTAGTAAAAAAAATCCTAAAAAAATCTTATATATATATATAGTCACAACCTAAATATAGATAAATTGTTCTCCAAAATTCTTCTAGGATAACATTTTTTTTTTTCGAAAACTCTTCTAGAATAACATCTAAAAATACATAAAAAGTAGCCTTAACAAGGACAAGATAGTAAAAGTCTCCCAACCGAAGTCGGCTTTTAACGTTCCGCTCGTTGTGACGAGATCCATCTGACACGTCACGTGCCCAAAGCGAGTTTTCTTCACATACACGTCTTTTTTATCCACGTCATCACTTCACTGGGACCCACACACTTCCCCAACCCTAAAATTCACCCCAAACCTCAAACGCTTGATCCAACGCTGCTCGATCGTACACGTGTCCGGACAGCCGTATCTACACCGTCGATGACAGATGTTCCGGTCAACTCCCTCCAGCCAGCAAACAAATCATTCCCACCCTTGGATCATCTTTCCCTTATAAATTGACGGCGCAGAAGCTGCCCGAAGTTTCATCGGGCAGATCTCATCGCCTTTAAGAGGCACCCCTTCGCCTTCTCAATTCTCGCTCAAACCCTAACACCCTTTTCGCCCAACGTTAGGTGTTAATCTTTTTCCTCTTTCTGCCAAATATCTTAATCTCCTCACTGTCTTGTTTTAGATCTTTAGAAATCGCAATCGTAATCTTAATCGCTGTGGTGGTGATTCGATAAGGGTTTTTCTTGACGGAAGAAAGATTCCGGCTACTTAATACATGTTTTTTTGGGGAAAGTGCTGCCGGAGATTCGTCGGAGCTGAGAGCCGCCGGCGGTGCAATTTATGGCGTCTGCCGTGTTAGCAAGCCAGAATGAGTCGAGCTGGGCCCACATGGGAAAGACTCCATACTCTAATCCTCACCTAAATGCTAACCCTAACCCTAACCCTAACCCGAAGAAGAAGCAAAAGCAATTCCACCACGCCGCTGCAAACGGTTTCGCCGGCCGTCATCACAGCAGCAACATCAACAACAGCAGGAACGTCGATTCACCAGCCGTCACGCAGACAGCATCTGACGACGCCTATTCTTTCAACCAGACGTCCACCAGCCGCAACGCTGCCAATTACGGGGGTTACTTGTCCATCAACGTTGCCTCGTGCACAAAATCCGAGCTCCTCGAGCTCCGGAAACGGCTGTCCGCAGAGCTTGATCAGATCCGCGATTTACGAGACCGGATTGAGTCTGGTCAATTCAACATTGTCGAGAACCCTAGATCTCAAGCGAAACCGAAAAAGTTCACTGGAAACAAGAGGCACGGGGCTGTTGTTGGATCGGTTCCCAAGAAATTGTCCAATGTATATGACAATGGCATTGCGGACGCCGTTAATTTTGAGGGTTTGTTGAAGGAATGCAGCAAAATTGTGGCAAAATTAATAAAGCACAAGTTTGGGTATGTCTTCAAAACGCCGGTGGATGCTGTGACTTTGGGGCTTCACGATTATCATTTGATTGTGAAACGTCCCATGGACCTGGGTACTGTGAAAGCAAACCTTGCCAAGAATTTGTATCGGACGCCTATTGAATTTGCTGCTGATGTGAGGTTGACTTTTAACAATGCGTTGCTGTACAACCCTAAAAGCGATCCTGTTAATGGGATGGCAGAGCAGTTGTTGGCCCGATTTGAGGAATTGTTTAGGCCGATACAAGAGAATATTGATCACTCTCTGGACCAGCGGAGAGAGAGGGAGCCTCCGGAGTTCAGGGTCAATGATGAATTGCAGTATCGGGGCTTCGAGGAATTGCAAGGGAGTTCATGGAATAATCATGCTAACCAGGTAATTGCTTCTCCAGTGAGGGGAAGAAGACAAAGCCAAAAGTTAGTCCTGTTCCAATTGCACAGGTTTTGAAGAAACCCGATAGAATGCAAGCTCATTCTAGTGCTTCAACGGCTTCAAATCCTCCTCCCCCTGCAATGAATCAGCAGCCACTGAAGCAGGAGCAATTTCCGCCCTCTCCTGTGAGAGCTCCTAGTGTGCCTTCCCCAGTGAGAGCTCCTAATTTACCGGTTAAGGAGCAAAAAGGTGGGAGAGGTGGAACAGGAAGCTGCCAAAGCCAAGAGCAAAAGATCCAGATAAAGAGAGATGAGTATGGAAGAGAAGCAGAAGCTTGGACTTGGCTTGCAGAGTTTGCCTCAAGAAAAAATGCCACAATTGGTACAAATTATAAGGAAGAGGAATGAGCACTTGGCTCAAGATGGAGACGAAATTGAGCTCGACATTGAGGCCCTTGATACGGAGACGCTTTGGGAGCTTGATCGTTTTGTTACCAATTGGAAGAAAATGGTGAGTAAGACTAAGCGACAAGCGTTGATGAACAACCATCAAGCTGTTGGAATTGCTGCGCGGACCAGTCCCATTGCTGATGCTGAAGCTGATGATATGGTAATACTTAATGCTTTAATTGTTTATAGTTCTAGTTTGTTTTCTTGCTTAGCATGTAGATTGCTGGTTACTTATTGAATTGAATGTTGTATAGGGTGCAATGAGCGACAAGAACGACGATGACTCGGGGAAGAAATTGAAAGATAACGATGAAGAAGATGTAGATATTGATGATGATATGCCAGCAACCAGCTTTCCTCCTGTGGAAATTGAAAAGGATGAAGGGATTGTTGGTGGAGTTGGTCATGATAATGATGATCGAGGCAATGCAAGCAGTAGCTCAAGCAGTTCGGGCAGCTCTAGCAGTGATTCGTCGTCCTCCAGTGGTATTGATACTGATTCTTCTTGCGTTTCTACTTTGTGTTGAGGAACTGTTGTTCCTTGGAATTGAAAGTATGAAAAAAAGAAGGGGAAAATTTTCATGACAGCGCTCATTGGTTTGAGCTTCCTCTTTTTTTTTTTTTTTTTTTTTTTTTTTACAGATTCTGATTCAGGGAGCTCATCTGGGAGTGAATCAGATGCAGATGATGCACATTCCTGATGATCATATTTAAGCTGTCTCCTAATATTTGAGTATTTGATGATGGACTTGGAACTGGGTCTCTCTTAATGTTTCAATAAATAAGCATGTTTGTTGATGAGGTATAATTTTGCATACTGAGTGGTTTTGATCTTTATGTTCTCGTTCTACTTTGTTTAGTCCATTCTTCAATCTTCTCAAGCTTTGAATCCCTCTTTTTGCAGAGAGTGGCAAATGTAACCAAGTTGCTCTGGGAAGTGATGATTGTAGAAGTTTGTCAAACCACATATATTTCATTAATCATATGGTTGTTGGCATATGTTTGAAATTGTCAAATCATGGAATTTTAGTGTAGAATAGGGAAAAAGAATAGTAGGGGGATAGAGCCCCAGAGGAATGTAGATAGCCTGATGGGATAGATGATGATACTCTGTACAGTTTTACCACATAAACTAGTGGGCAAAAATTTCTAATGAAACTAATCTTTTATTTGTGCAATATTGTTGGTCTTGTTTCCAGTTCTCTTTTATAATCAAGTCCCAAATATTTGGTAATCTGGGATAGCATTAACTGGCGAACAGAAAATCATATGCCTATGAATGCTCTTGCAATTGCAGAGGAAAACAATTATTACACCGCCAGTGTGGTTAAGCAGCCTGGGAACAAAAGTGAAAGACAAAGCACGTGGGTCATGAGGTTGCCAGGCATGTTTTTGTGGGGATATTTGATACACAACCGAAAGCAACAATTATATATATATCACCTGAATTTTGGCATGTGCATTACCTCGGTGTTTAGAGATCTTTCAGATTGTGGATCAGTTCCTTCGCTTACTTGTCAAAGTTTCAATTTTTATATGTTCTCTCTTTGGTTGAAGTCAAATATAAGTGTGATATTAATGCCCTTAGCGCCCCCCCTTAATGTTTTGGGATACTGAGAATTGAAAATGACACCTTCCACTCACTAAAAAATATCCATAAAATAGTGTAGAATAATTCATCTGTTGAAAAAGCGAAGTTGAACTTCGACTTGATCTTCAATCACTTCATATTAGTGTCCCAAGTGCATTCAAGATAAAGTGATTTGGGGTATTCTGTGTCTGGTCTCCTAGTCAGTAACCTTGTTTTAGATCAAATATTAATAAATAAAATTTAATTTAATGATCCAAAGATAAGGCCACCAGCATAAATTTTTTCATTAATCAACTTAAACCATGAAATGAGAAAAGTTTCCAGTCTGCCTCAGAACAAAGATCTAAAATATCTCTAAAGTCTAAGATATCTGCTGCCGCAATGTCTGTCTGCAAAGTGCAAATAGAGAGACAGAGTGGCACAATATAGAACGCGAATAGTTTTAGAAAAGTATTACATAAAAACCAGAAAAACATATGCATTCTACAATGACACACAAGAAGAAATCAACCTATAAAAAAGTTCAATGGTAGAATAGTCACAAGAAGAAAAGACAACAGTATGATCTGACTCAAAATTGTGTTGGTCCTATAGCTTGTTAATTGTAATGGACCGAAAGACACCACCATATTGTTCGGTATGAACACTTTCGAACAGAACGAAAGCTAAATATAAAAAGGCTCAAACAAATATCCAATGCCTTAATAGGTCGAAACATATTTTCCAAAATCGATGACACAGGATGAAACTTGCCTCTGATTTTTCCTCAGCTGAGAGCTTCAAATACGAATCCACCAATGTCCGAAATAAAACTTCAATCTTTCTGCTTCTTCAGAGCAAGAAATGTCTCGCCAAGTTGCGATTCACAAGCACTATGACCATCTGGTTCCAAAGCTTTAAGAAAACTAGGGGTCAGTTTAAAAGTTGTTAAAATTTGGAACACCTTGCCGCAAAATTTGCGCACATCAGCTCGTCTAGACTGCTTTTCGGGCATATTGGTCAACAAATGCTTGATCAAATGGCATAGCTTGGGAAGATGGGTTTTCAACATCTTCGTTGAATCTACAGCAGTTTCATCATTACTTGAAGAAAGTTGAGATGATTTTAATACCTCAGTCACCAAATCAAGGGCTTCAACTTGCCGGAACTGTGACTTGGCACTACTGCATTTCTCCAGAAGGAAGCCAAACAGGTGGCGGCCAATCCAAGGTCGCCTTTTAAATATTTCTTTCAGAAATTCGCATTTCATCTGGGATTTTTTGCTGTCAAAGTAGGCCACTAAAATATTCTGAAATATGTCACAAACCCTTTGCAGTTCAGACTCTGGGAAGTTTCTAGCGTCGATGATTTTTAGGATCCAAAATGTTGAATTTTGAGCGAGCGAATTTATCATTTTGTGCCGATTCCAGGAGGCAGACTGTTTCTTCTTCGATGGATTAGAAGCGGATTTTTTCCTCTTGAAAGGCTTTGCTGCCAACTTCAAGTACTTTTCCAGGAGAGGTTCGAGTATTGCAAGCTGCACTGACTCACCTTTTGGATAGTCCTTAGCTTTGAATATTTTCTTTTGTATAATTCCCCATATGCGCTGGCCAAGCTGCTCGCTTCCTTCTGTTGTTTGTGGATTAGCAAATGCTTGAGCTAGGTTTGAAAACACTGTCACTACCTGCGGTTTACCTGCATATACACGATAAATAAAGTCAACACTTTTTGAGTGAACCATTTATGTGAGACACAACAAGTAGAACCATAGAGAAGAATTGACGTAAATCAATTGACACATCTTTAAACGACAGCATATTGGTGAAATTTAAGTGATCTGAAGTTTTTAGCCTAATTACAAAAAGCTCCAATTATCTTTCAAAATTATAAATACGCCCTTAAGGTGTTACAAACGCCCAAGTATTTACCATTTTACATTTTTACCTAACAAACACCCCCCTCTTCCTGAGGGTGCAAGTTGTAAAATAGAAACAAATGTTGTAATTTTGAAAGATAACTGGGTTATTTTGAAATTAGGCTAAACCTCAGGGATAGTATTTGTAATTTATCCCTAAAAAGTTTGAAAGGTGCTCTAAACAGCATATCCAAACCGCTGATAAGAAGAATTGGCAATGCCAAACCAGACATGACACGATACTCTAATGAATAATTCATTCCCATAAGTGAGCAACCACACAGTAATAATTTAAGTAAACAAACTTGCCTGGATTTTCATGCAGGTAGATTTCCAGTAAAGAGAGAACACGGAGCTTAAAGAGCACGAGCTGAGAATGTGCAGTTTCTCCTCCAGCTTGGTTCTTCTTTTCCCTAAATATCCGTGCAAGATAAGTATCCATTCGAAACATTGCATCGTCATCCATTCCCTCATCAGAATCATCATCAGAGCCCTCAGGAAGTTGAACAGCTACTGCATCAACTCCACCCACTGCCTCAGAATCATCTGTCTGCTCATCACTGTCAACAGTTTCACCCGTCTCGGCCTCGTCAGAATCTTCTGCTTCTTCAACACCAAGTAGATCGTCTTCAGCGTCGTCATCATCTTCATTATCTGTCTTTTGGTGTCGAGCTGGTTTTAAATCTTTTCTGATGACCCGCAACATTCGGAGCAACCCATCATCCGTGATGTCATTACAAAAGAATTTGAAAACCTATAAAAGATATAATTAATGATTACTCTGTAAAATAGCAATGCTTAATAACTTCACGACAAAGAATCCGAATGTGAATCCTTTCTCGACAAGTAACATCATTATTTTTTATGCAAGCAGTCGCATCCTCTCCGGGGCAGAGCAATTACTTGACAAAGAAAAAATGTGAAAAACTCATTACACAGAAAAGACAGGATTTTTTACTATATTTGCATTCACCGAGGTAAATAATTTTATTTTGCTTATATGGCCTCTCACACTCTCAGTATTATTAGAATTGACCATTGAGAAATTAAATCAACTGCTACTCCATTTCCAGCTCAGTTCTTAAAACCAAAACTCTATTGTCTAACCAGTGTTTGCCTCCTGTTTTAGGGACTGAAAATATAAGGGTTATACATGTAGCCCTTTCTTCTTCAGTATCAAAGGCTGTTATTTATTCAACTTCTATAGGTTTTTTTGGGATTCAAATTATGCTATTCCCTAAGCATGTATATTCTTTCTTTTGTCTAGCATCAAAACCTCCAATACCCTGAACTCCTAACTTCTTGCAGATATATTTTTTTTCTCACCAGCCAATCCAACTTTATGTACATTGCGGGAACAACTATGATTTGCAACTTGAACTCATATTTCACTTTGACACGTCAAGTGTTCTCATGCTCATCGTCATCTCCACACATATAGCGACTAGAAACCACAATGGAGCCTCACTAAGTAAACATGAAGTGCATCTTAGTATAAATTATTAGCAATTAGGATCTCTATCTCAAATGACAACTAATTCAAAATGTTAAAAGGCTTGGACAACAGCAATGCTAGCAAACTAGACACGTACTGGGACTAGGGAGGCCATATGAGAATAACCGTAAATGACCATTATAACTGAATCTGCTCAACCTAATATAGTAAAATAACGGCATCACTCGGATCTGTCAAATATTGATTAGAAAGAGCTATACCTCCTAAAGATGTTTAGGGAAAGAGGTATAAAATATTTACTAAGCATTCAGTAACCAGTAAAGCGAACATAAATGGTCCTCTGCTACTTACCTGCTCAATGGCAGATCGCATGGGAGCTGATGACTGAGGCAACAGAGACAGCATTGTGTCAACAAGTACGTCCATAAGCTCAGGTGCACCGTCCCCATCAGGTTCATCTTCTCCAGAGGAATCTAGAAGATCAGAAGAGCCAAAAGCTTTTTTACAGCACATGACAAGTTCGGAGGCAGCTTGAAGAATTCCCGGTCGAAGTACGATTTGAAGCAGCAGTTGGATGAGTAAATACCTCAGAGCATGTAATTTACTTGCATCCATGCTAAGACCACAATTGCGTTCCTACAATCACCGAAATTGTAAAGAACAGTGCATCAAAACGTATTCTAGAGAGGAATGCGTAAAAAATTCTTGCCATTGATTTGAAAGATCAGAGGAGGCTTCAACAATTAGGAAACACTCCCGACCCAACCCGAATAAACACACCGAAACAGTAACAGGAAAATAGAAAGCCGAGGGAAGACATGTAATAAGAAAGGCAAATTATACAAAATTTCAAGGGTAAAAATCAAATTGTTAATAACCATCCCCTTAGCAGGACATTATCAGTGTCGAACAATAGAATAGCGGAGTACCTCTCTTGATAGTTGACTTTCCATAGCCTGCAGTTTTTTAAAGGCTTTTTCATCATCGATATTCAAGGCCCTCGACAGAGAAACTGATGGAATGTTGCGTAATATATTAAGAAATCGCATAAAATAAGATCCAAGATCGTTTGCTTCAAGACCACTCGCCACAGCATGAGGCCCCTCTCCTTTCTGAGCATTTGCAAGCAACAACTGTAGCTGCTCAATACACATCTGGCACAAAGCATTTGGAATGGCTGATTTCGGCCACCTAAACTTTTCCTGTAGTTCAAAAGATGTCACTTCAGTCCCAAGTGATGATGAAAATAGACCTTGAACTGCCAGAAACTTCATCACTTCTTTCTGCACACGGAACCTTGCATCTTGATCAAGCTTCAAATGCTTTGGAACATTAGGAAGGGATTCCACAACCCAACTTTTAAGGAATTCAGAAGTTCCTAATGCCCCAATAGCATCCTTATCTTCGATCGAACCTATCTCGGAATTGTCATCGGTTGTTTGACTCTGATCAGAAGGTTCTTCTGAAGAATGACCTTCATCCAGAAACATGGTGATCAAATTCTGTATGAACAGGAGACATCCAGACTCAGTTTTGAAATCCGACATCAAATCTTTCACTGTTTTTGATCTGGTGATGCAATCAAACTTGCCATTGCTGTGCTTTTGCAGAGCCACAATAACCTCAACTCTCCTAACGTCATCGTGCACCACCCATTCTGACAGTTCTTTAAGAAAATGTTGTGCAACTTTATAAAGCCAAGAATCTTGTGTCGAAAGTATATCCATTAGACATTGGACAACCTTGTAGGACAATACAACATGCACACAAGAAGCAGGAAGCTTTGGAAGTAGAAGCAACAACACATCAAATGCTATTTTTTTGCGATCATGAGATGAGGGTAAAAGTGATCCTTCAATTGTTACTTCACAGAAGCACCGAAGATTTCTCTCCGTATCTTCCTCAGCTGAGCTAAACTTGCGACTTTTTTTGTGCTTCTTGATGGAAGCTATACCTGATGCTGAATCTATATCTTGTACAACATCCGGTAAGAGATTACTAACCAAAACAGGCCAGACACTATGCATTCGTGGCTGACAGAAGGTAGACTCCTGCAATATATCAAAGATACAATGATCAATATATACATGAAAAAACCCCTAATAAAAAACACGGTACCAAAACAAATATGAATACCACCTTTAAGCAACTGGCAATCGTAGACAAATGATCAGCAGCGAAGAGCGCACTTTTGCTATAGGGGGAAGGCAGTAGTTTCCCACATTTATAGTCAACACCAACTTTTTCTTGCAATTTAAGAGCTAGAAGTAGGGCGTCTGGATTTCCTACTTCAGTTGCTCCTTCAAACCACTGCTGAAGCCCCGGTGCTTCAATAACATGATTCAACAGTGCTTCAACGGGCAACTAAAACAACATTGTACGTCAAGGTTTAGATGAAGGTCAATAAATTCTGTACGAACACATTATCGAGCAAAACTGGGAATAGAAGGCAATACAGAAGGGCAAAATGGAATGATAAATATAGTAAATTTCAAATGAAATGATTAGCACATTCAATTTGTAGCCCCTAAATATTGCAAAATATACTCTAGTACAGATGCAAATGGGTGTGTATTGTGACAACTGCAAAAATATCCTGCCAGCAAATAAAAAAGGATATGGCGTCTTCAGGGCTATCACAATGCACAAAATAAAAGATGCAGACTGCCAGAAGATCAGCAGATAGAACTGACCAAGACGAAGAACGTATGATTTTATTTTTCTTAATTAAAAAATGACAAATAACATTCAGAAACATATTTGTTATGGCATTTCAATTATTCCAATGAAAAGACAAATGCTATATCTAACTGCAACAGGCATTTGATGAACAGCTTAATGGAAAAAGCACTTCTTGAATTTTCTACAATGGAATTAATGGAAGAGAAAAGGGTAAGCCTACACGATGACCATTAGCAATCATGAGCTTATTAAAAATATCAAAGAATTAATCTTAAAAGTTTAGAATGCGCCACCACATCATTGGGATCATCAGAACTGAAAATCACATTTCACTGCAAAAATATTTCATTCCCAAGTATATGGTGTCAACAAGAATGTGCTGCGTAATGATTGTAGGATACATTACCTTTCCAACCATTTCCAATATAACTGAGACAGCAGACTCCTGTAAGTACCGTTTCTTAGCAGCAAGGGCAATAAGACAACCGGTAAATTCTTTGATAAGAGGAGTATTATTATCAGAGATCCATTCTTCAGTAAGTTTTCCTGATCTTGCAAGAGCTCCATATGCAAATAAGCGACCCAGTAAGCAGTCCCTAGCCTCCTATAAAATCAGATGAAGTTAATATAAAGAAAATCAAATATCAATTACCAAATTGAGGGACATCTACTCACCTGACCCTTCATGGAAGAAGTGACCTCCAGCAAAGTAATAATTAGCTTTAACAACGACTCCAATTTAATGCTAGGAACTGTGCCAACTAAAATGGAGAGGCCCAATGCAAATCCTTGTCTTGCACACTGCAACAGAAATATGGAAAAACAAAAAATTACACATAATCCATGAAAATTTGAGGAAATTTCAAAACTTCCAAACAACTGAAGACACAGCAAAAAGCAAACAGGCTTTTAAGGAAATATACACCTCGAGATACAAGAAAAACAATGGACTCACAAGACGCGCGTCACCTATATAAATGATGCTAGTCAAAAGATCATATCTTCAGTGTGATAATAAATTACTAATAATGATCATAATTTTGTCACGGGCCATATAACATGTCTTCACATGCATAATTAAGTGAAAGTACCAAACTTCTGATTATTAAAGCAGTTTCCCTGCAGTACCAACTGCCCAACTGTATACACTAAGCCTGCCACACTACAATCTCTTGCAAAAACAAATCAAAATCTCAATGAAAGAAGAATAAAGAAAAGGAAATGCAAGAATCACCAAAATCGATATTCAATTTGTGAATATATGTGAAGCAAAGGACTTTACAACACAGACAATAATGGGAAACGTTCACGTAAGTCTTTCAGAAATTAATACCAGAATCATGATATTTAAAATAATAAAAAACAAGAGCCAGTTCACCATTATGTCTTACCAAGAATCAATAAACGAATACTTCCTCAAAAAAAAAAAAAAAGAATCAATAAATGAATATAAACCATCATGAATAGTGTATGCCCAAAAGAACTGGGAGTTTCTTCTAGTAATAGTAACATATAAAATTCCTAACATTTTTCAGTGAGTTCGTATCAGAAAGGATAATGAACAGCGGAAAGTCTCAAAAAACAATTGGCTCGATGGAATTACAGGGATAACTGGTTAAAAGCTTCCAAACTTACTGGCATGTATCAAAACTTCTCCAGTTCTCCACAATGTTATTTTTGTGACATGTTCCCACCTCTTGACCATGGATTTTTTAGAAAAACAGTAGAAAAATATTGCACCTCAATCTTGATATTCTAGACTAACCAAATTACAACCTTCTGAGTCATAAACCGGAAACATTAGACAAGCAATACAACAAACTAACATAAACATTTACTGTATTATGCGGAAACTCAGATAAGTAAAGAAAAGATTTATACACAAAGGAGAACCGATGGAGAAATCTTATTACTCAACAAGATTTTTTATAAAAAGCTCTCACTATTAATGAGATAAATTTTACCCTTACGTTCACATTTACCCATTTGGCCACCTCAAAAGTAACAGGATTCGCTCACATCCGAGTTCCCATAAAGTTACAAAAGCAAGATATGGTTGAAAATCAACAAGGGCAAAAAGAAAACACAAATTAATCAGCAAAATGACATAAAACCACGGTCCTCTAAACATTTAAGTATTCTTTGACATTCAAAAACCAGAAACAGCAACACTAATAGAAGCCATTGCAAATGAAGAGATAAACTTGCTACTTATTCAACTATCCAAAAGATTCTTCCTTGACAATCTATCAAGAAATTTGATTTGAACCAAACAACAAAAATGCGCACCTCTCTTGATGACGACACCCCACGAATGAGCCTCCTCACAGCATACCTCACAGACGGAGCACAGTTATTCAAGCCATCGTCTTTCTCTGCTTCCAGTTTCGACTTATCCTCCACCTCATCCTTATTCTCCAACTTATCATACGCATTCTGAACTTCCCTCAACTCCACAACCAATGACTTAGCAGCTTCTTCCCTTATGCTCGCATCAGCTGCCGCCAGATCCTTAAATACCCCAATATGGAACTCAGGCAATACTCCGCCACTACTATTACTTGTACTAGCACTCACATTGCCATCATTTTTCAACTCTACCTCCATTTTCTCAGTTGCTGACTCGACTTTCTTGGTCTCTGCTTTGTGTCTTTCCTTATCCATCAACTTCCTGTGTTTTCTCCTTTCCATTGAATTCAAGGAAGGCTTGTGACCATTCGACGACGTAGATGCAGCAGTAATATCATTCTGATTTTCACTCTCGGGAATTTCAATATCTTTCTGCTTTTTCTCTTTTTTCATTCTCTTTTTTGAGGGTTCTACACCCGCATTCTCATTGCCCAAGTTCACTTGCTGCTTAATTTCCGCTACTTCCATTCCAGATTCTTGCATAGAACTCGACTCTCTCTTTTTGCTACCCATTTGCGCCAACAAAAATAAAAATTATTTATCTGTAGACATATCAATAAACATCGTCATCTTCTAATCTTTCAAGGAAAAACAAAAACAATCATAATATAGAAACACACAATAGAAACGAAAAAATAGTTCAACTCAAAACTTGATTAATCAACCAAAACCTATTCCATATATTAACCACAATACATATATCACGTACTATTAAATCCCAGTGGAAAACAAATAAAGCATTACCACAATTATATTAGACTTACTTGTTGACAATAACGATTGAATAAGGAATAAATAGAAGAAGAATACGAGAGCGAATGCAAAGATTAAACACAACAGAGCAACTCAGAGAGCCGAAGTAGTAGTGGCGGATTGAGTTAGGCTTTGGTTGAAACCTAACTTTTCTTTTGGGCTCCAAATTTGGATCCATATTCAATATGTACGAGCATTGAGTTTAAAACCTACACCTAGTTTTTATTGGGCTCCATTTCGGGCCCATGTTCTATTAGTTGTAGAACAGACCCATAGTACATGCCCTTCCTAATATTTCATTTTAGGTGAGGGCACAGGTTCATGAGATCATAGCCCGAAAGGAACTTACGAAACCTGAAACGCACTCAGCCGTCCCAGGGTGCGTCGTCCTTCTTCGACTATTCGACCTGCTCCTCGATAATATTTTTCCGACGTCGCAGTAAGACTTAAAAATATATTTAATATATATTTTACTTTTTTTTTTAGTATAATGGGGGACTTGGGGATGAGACTCACACACTAGTATAGGGATCAACTCGGATCATTCACCCTTACAACACATGTCTCAACCCTGGAGCACAAGGTTGATAATATGTATTAATATTATATCTAATATATATATTGATAATGATGATTCTTATAAATAATATGTATTAATAATAAAAAAGATAAAATAAATTTATAAATATGCTTATAAATATATTACAAGTCTATAACAATTTTTTTCTTGCTTTTTGTTTTTTTTGTTTTATTTTTATTTGAATTATTGTGTATTTTTATCATGGAAAAAAAATTGTTCCACATGAGCCAACCGGGTCACTTGTCCCATCATGTGGGATGAACGGGGATGGCATCAGTGGCGGACGCAGGATTCCGACTTTTAAGGGGCAAAAACGGACTAAGTATATAAATTTAAACTATGCGAAAAAAATGTTAATGTACTAACCATAATTAATAGTTTTTTATATTGTAAAAATAAATATTTGAAGTTTTTATCAAATTTTGGAGGCAGTTGTAAATTAATTCATTTATCTTAACTATTAGTCCCCCTTGTTCCACCTAGGTCCACCACTGGACTGGATGGTATGGGTCTTCAAGTACCGTTCTCGCCCTGCCCTATTGCTATCTCTTGGTATAATGGACTGCTAAAAATGAATTGAGTGGCTCCAAAAAAAATTCTAGACTATTATAATGTACTATTTAGATATTGTATGAACCTCATAGTTATGTAGGATATTTTTTAGAGACGGTACGAAAGTTTTATTGCATTTGTAACAATTTGTGACGATAAATTTGAATTAAAGAATTTTTTTTTTTAAGCTTTCTTTTCCAATTCCAAATACTTAATACTTTTAGTTTATGACATGTTATAACAAACACTATCGGCATTTGTAAATACGTTGAAGCAAAAGCATTGCCAGAACGAAAAAGAGGCGAGATTTAGCTATATTTAAACCTACGTCTAATCATTTTCGGGCCAACTTATTTGAGTTATAGAAGCATAGCACTATTACAAGAGTAAAAGGAGAGACTGGTTTAATTCTACATCTAAACATTTTGTTTGGGGTCCAACTTCGGTTTGTTTTGACCTGACCCAGTTAAGACCAAACCATTTTTAGCCCAACTATTAGGCAAATTTGTATATAATTTGTTGACGTGTGTTTTGGACAACAAGCAAAATATATAAAGATGTAATACGTGGAAATGGAAATAGGCTTTAATTCGGGGCTAATTCTACCTTTTTATATGTGATGCCGAACAGAAAGTTCTGGTCGATTTTCGTGTGCAACAGTAGTTTTACAAGCGTTTTCTCTAGTATTTCTCTCTTGTTCTTTTCCTCATAAATGAGACCCTATTTATACCCATCTCATTAGTGGGTTTTTAATAACCACTATTACACTAAACACTTAAATAATTTTAAAAGGACATTTGTCCTTCCCTAAGCATGCATGCTGGCCAAGTGTTTGTCACTTGTCGACTCATCTGGTTGTCGTTGACGATGTTGTCACCTATTTATGCTAATGATGCACTTAGCCTTCCTTAATCGGATGGTTATCCTTTAAATTTCCCGCCAAGATGGGCTCGGGAAACCGAAAGCCCAATTCATGACGCCATCATCGGTCGATTCTTCGACGCCATTAGCTCGATGCAGATCGGCATGGGCCCCACATGTCCATGTCTTTGAATGGCCACGTGGACTACTTTGCTTCGGGGCCGCCTCGGGTGTCATCAATGGCCCCCAAGTTTATTTCCGAGAGAAGAATTTCAAGTCGGATTTAAACTTTAATGCTAATCATAAGCTTTTAATGGGAAGAGGAAACTTCAAAAGTCATCCTTCCCCGACACTGTCGTTTAGCGATTAATGCCTCGAAACGGCGCATTAATTGTAGTATCATGATGGCGGACACGTGGCGGTTCTTGGTTGGACCAACTCGCCAGAATCGAATGGGTGGGATACGACTCTGTCGTGAACGTGGGGACGTGACGTTTCTGATATTTCTGACGGCTTTTGAGACTGAAAGGACACGTTTTTTGAGTTGGTGTCTCATCTTTCGAGGGAACTTAACCTATAAATACCCCTTTCGTCCTTCATTCTACACTTTTGCATCCATAGTCTTAAGCGAGAATCCTTTGAGAGCGCGGAATTTTCGGTCGGTCCTTGGGTTCACAGACTTCAAAGTTAGGTATTTTTTCCAAAAAACCCTCTTTCTCTTCTTTGCTTCAAATACATGTCTTCTTTCGAAGATAGTCGGAGTCGTAGCTATAGTGTGGAGGTTGAAATTGAAGATCCTCTTTTCTGACCCCTCTGTTTCTTTTTCTCCAGTTCGAAGAAATTCGCCTCACAGTCCCAGTGTCGTTGAAATTTCGAGTTCAAGTCATACGCCCCCAGTTGAGACCCTATTGGAGCAGACGCACACAATTTTTGACCCTGTGCCATTCACCATCTATCGAGAGGGTGTTTTTTACGAGCCTGGGTTAACCCGTGAAGACTTCGGTGAAGAAGCTTTGAACATCGATCCCCAAAACAATTCACGAGAGGAAGAAGAGGCAATGGATCCCAAGAGCATGAGCATGAGGAGCAAGTTGATGAGGCCTCCAAGGGTTCGAGGGTTGCAAGGCCCACAGAGCACATGGGCCATCGCCATGGAGATGGCAGGCGGGGAGGAGGACCCCGATTACGCGTGGAGGCTGGATGGAGGTCCTGCGATCTGAATGATATACCCAAAGATGTCGATGGTCCTAACCAGGGTTCTCCATCGGAAGTACAAGATTCCGACGGGCATACACTTTTGGTTGTCGGACGGTATGGAGTGCCCCGAGCACCCGCCAGAGGGGTGCATGGCCGGACATGTTCCCAGCCTCCTGTACGGGCTGCGATTCCCACTGCCGCTAGTGCTCACGCGGTGGTTTCGCAAGTGGGGCCTTCTCCTATCGCAGGTGCACCCTCTGACTTGAGGGCGGATTATCGGACTGTTAGTGTTGTTCCATTTGGAAGGGTATCCCCATCCCAAGTTTGCGGAGATGAACGAGTTGTTCATCTGGAAGGCGCCCCCGGTGACTTCGGGTCAGGGGCAGCCGTCTGGGTGGTACTACGCACATACCAGGCCCAGGTATCTAGACGGGCTGGTTGAAGGCCTTCCACAGTCCTTAAAGGAGTGGAAGGATAAGTGGTTTTGGGTGAGTGACGAGTGGCAAACTCGTGTCGGGGTGGATGGAACGGTCCTCCACCCCCTTCAGAGTTCACATTCAATTTCAGTTAGTGCACTTCTTTCTCCTTTTTTTTCCGGCTCATTTGACCTTAGTTCTTGGTTTTGTTCAAAGAGCCGACCCTCTACCGGCCTACTATCGGCAACTTTGTCCGTCGGCTGGACAATATCCAGGACATAGGCCAGAGGGACATGCGGATTGAGAAGTTGGCCACTGAGGCTCGTCTGGCTGCGGCCGGCATGCGGTCCGCTTTACCTGCCGATCCCGAGGCTGGAGAGGCGGCCAGGGGAGAGGCGGTGGTGGTGGAAGATGAGGCCGAGGATAAGCCTGAGAGGAGCCCTCCAAGGGCTGAGAGAGGACACACCCTGAGCGGGGGGAGCAGCCTGTGCAAACAGAGCAGGCGAGGCCGTCCCCGGTGGCGGCTAGTCCTCCAGGGCGAGTGTGATAACCCATTTGTTTAATTAATATTTAAATTAGAGGTTAGTATAGATGTTATGTTAGGGGTTAGTTTAGGGGGTGAGTTTAGGGGTTATTTTAGAGTAATTAGGGGTTAATATTAATTACTATAAATATGTATAATTTCATACTCAAATTCTACACCAAATTTCATATAATTATAAGGTATGATATTTTTTCTACTTATTATTCAAGTTTTCTATGTATATATATATATATATAATTCTCAATTCACAAGTTCTTTTCAATATTTATTTTTACAAATTATTTCATTAATTACTACGATTTATTAAAATCACATATTAATTATATAATTTCATATAATTATAAGAAAACGAAGGGGTCGAGGACTAGGACTTTTATTGTTCATTTTTCTACATCGAATATCTGCGATTATTAAGGTAGGGATTTTCATATTATTTGTCTTTATTTAATGTTTCATAATTGTACTTCATTGATTGCAATATATGTCAAGAGAAAATAAATTTATATAAGCTAGGGGCCATGAAAAGGGTCCGGGATCAAACGTATCTTCGGGGTGAACCCGCAATGCTATATCGCGAATCGGCACCGAGGAGGAAAAGAGGAAATTAATGAATTATCGTTGTAATTATGTGAATGCTTTTCATGTTATATTAAATATGACAGATATGTCCCTACCGAGCGAGATAAGCTCACCCTATTATTATCATGACTTTCGGGTTGAGGAATACTACCAAGATATGATATTGTGGATGGTGGAATAGATCATGATATATTTATATTTTAAAATAATTATGATCGGACTAAATATTGGAATTATGTTTAATTATTTTTTTTCCGATTTGTGCTTGGAATAATTTTTGGATATTAATTTGAAGAAATATAATAATAATAATAATAATAATTATTATTATTATTATTATTATTATTATTATTATTATTATCGTTATATTTTTTTCTTAAGAATTAAAAATTTTAAAACAACTTTTTGATAATTATTGGCATCACTTTAATTTATAAATTCGTGTTTTCTTAATAATAGTTTAGAATACTTTAATTTCATAAAATCGGGTCGTTACAGCGAGCGTCCGTGCCGACCGGGCAAGTGCGGACTCCTGAGCCACCTAGAACAACTGGAGCCCAAGGTGTGCATTTTATAATTCTTGCACTTCCTTTATCTTTAACTTTTTCTTCGTTCGTTCCTTATTCAATTGGTGTCTTTTGTAGCGCGTGGCATGGATCTCTTCGCACGCCTTTACAGTGTGAGGAATACGGCCGCCCGCCGAACCAGGGTGGCCGCGGCCATCTCGACGACGCCAAGACGGGCAGAGAGGACATCCGGCCGGAAAACGCCCTGGCCGACGGAGTTCCGGAGAGAGAGGGCCCACTCCAAAGGAGAAGAGGGAATTGTGATTGAGAGCCGGGCAAGCGGAGAGAAGCCGGAGCCAACCCGCTTCGGCGATTTCATCGTGCAGATCCCAACAGGCGGGGTTCCGAGGACCTTCTCGGACGACTTCAGCCGGGAAGGCCACTTCATACCGCCGAATCCAAAGAGGGAGGATATGTGCGACGGGATGGCCGGGTTGCGGCCTTGGTGGTTCATGGAGTTCGCTAGGTGCTCCACGCCAACTGATGAATAAGTGAATAATTTGTCGACCGCTGGGCGTGCTGCCAGGGATGTGGCGGCTTGGGCATGGACCACGGGTATTGAGCAATTTTGCTCGGAGACCGGGTGGAAGGAAAAGGCCCAGTACGTCATGGGGCTATCCGGTCGCATCACCAGGATCCTCTGGCACATGATTGGTGGGATGGAGGATCTGGAAAGACGCCACCAGGACCTGCAAGAGGCTTATGTTGTATGTCAAGTGGTGCAAGAGTCCTTGAAGACCCAAGCGGAGGAGGCCGCAGCCAGGGCGAACACGGGGAGAGAAGCCGCCGTGAAGGCCGAGGTCGAGCGAGATCAGGCCCGTAAGGCTAAAGAAGAGCTCCGGGCCAAGGTTGCGGAGTTGGAACAAGCAGCTGCCACCCCATGCCGAGGAGATGGAAAGGCGAGTAGCCGAGACGCGCAGGGAGGCAGAGGAAGCTTCTCGTAAGCAGGTCGAGGAGGCTCAGGTGGAGGCCGTCCGGGCCTATAAAGATTCAGAGGAGTATGCCTTTATGCTGACTTGCGGGCACACAACTAGCATCGGGAAGATCCTCCAGAACCTCAAGGCTGGCAGGACCATAGCACAGCTCGAAGATGATCTTGCCCAGTTGGATGCTGACATTAACACCCTTCATCCCTGTTTTGCCGAGGCTGCCAGTGGCCAAGACTCACCCCCTCCAGAAGAAGAAGTGGCCTCTAGTGAGCCCATCGAGATCCCGCCTCCTACCGGGGCTTAGAATCCTTTTTTTTTGCTTTTTGTATTTTTCTATTTGGGTAGGCTAGTTGGCCTTGGGCCTCTTGATGTAGTGGGCTCCGCCCCCCCGATGTAAATACTTTGTTGTTTGAATGAACTTCATTCATGTCACCTGTGTATGCATTTAAAGTTTTGCTAAGTATTATGCTCGTCGTTCCCTTTTTGTTGTATGGCTTCTACTCTGTCTGCCTTCTTTTATTTTTCTAAGTATAAGGCTCGGTTTTCAGGTGCTCGAATGGCATGAGTTGTGGGCTTTAATTGCCTGGACTCATTCTGTCAAGCCTTGTGCTCGGAACTTAATTTCCCCTTATTTAAACGTGCAAGGGACGTACCCGAGACGAGCAGTCAAAATCGGCCTGTGTTTGTTCGGTCCACTCAAAATTTTTATTTTTCTTTATGATCTCAAAGAAAGGTTTACATTTATTTGTGGACCGTGAAACGAATTGGTTCAGGGCGGCTAGTCGGCCTGCCAGACTTTAAAGGGACAGTTGTCATTCCCTAAGCATGCATGTTGGCCAAGTGTTTGCCACTTGTCGACTCATCTGGTTGTCGTCCGATGCTGACAAGTGTCCTTACTCATGCTAATTATGCACTTAGCCTTCCTTAATTGGATGGTTATCCTTTAAATTTCCCGCCAAGATCACCGAGCCCAATTCATGACGTCATTAGGTCGGTTCTTAGCCGATGTCATCACTCGATGGTCAAGGCTGGCCATGGGCCCCACATGTCCATGTGCTGAATGGCCACGTGGACTACTTTGTTTCCAGCTCGGCTCGGGTGTCATCATACTTTTTTATAGGCTATTGTAGGAATTTTTTTAAGGATTGTGCAAGTTTCATAGGGATCTTCAAAAAATTCATGGAGAACTCTAGAAATCTCTCTCATCCGTTAGATTAAAACGATCTCCATTGTCCGTTGAGAGTATTGGTTAGTTAAAAAGGAATAGAGATTCATTAATATAAAAAGAATAGTGTCTCGTTTATAACCAACAAGTTATAACAATAAACTTGAATAGAAAATAAGTTATCTTCCAAGCTTTCTCTTGTTAATATTTCTAATTTATAGCCAACACTGTCGTTGTTTGTTAATGTTATTATATTTTTTTTTCTCATAACATGTCATATGTTCTAATATGCTATGTCCACTGTCCACAGAATTATACTATGCAAAGTGTTTTTTTAGTTTTGAAAGAATTGAAGGGTCCAATTCTAATGAAAATGCAGTGTGCAGTCAAAAGTGATGCCAACACTTTGCAAAACACATCGAAAGACTTAATTAAAAATATAATTTCACAAAGTATGAAATAAAGACAGAATCAAATACAAGACACAAGAGATTGAAAATTTTGTACAAGTATAAAATACTTGTACGGTGTTCATTAGAACGAAAATATTCAAAGGATGATGTTGTTTACAATATACAAAAATACAAAGTAAATAAGGAAACAAGAAGAACAACTCATCTTGTGTCTCCGAAAGCAACAACACTCCTTCACAAAATGTGAGAATACATTTAGTGCACTCCAAACACTCAAACTACACTTAATCTATCTCACATAAACACTCAAAAACTCGAGTTCTAAAAATGATGCCAACAATGTTGCCAACATTCCTGGTATCACCGAGCTTCCGCACTTTTCGGGTGTGAAAAAGCTGGAAGATGAACTCTCAAATCTCCTAAAATCTGTACTCGAAATGTGCTAGTTTTTGATCCTTAAATAGCTATCTCTTGAATAACTTCCTGCAAGAAAATAGAAGAAAAACTTCCTGCAAGTTAGAAAACCACCCACTAAAATAAACTTCCAAGGAGTTAGTAGTGTTAGAAAACTGAATTTAAACTTCTAACTTAACTACCTGGAAAAATCAAATATTAATCGCAAAAAGAAAATCAAATCAAAGAACAATTCAAAGAAAGAAAAGATAATGTTTGAGGAAATTCAAACATTAACAATCTCCCCTTTCTGCATTTCTAGACAAAAATTTTTGCACAAAACAACAACGCTTAATATTCTCCTAATCAAGGAGTCAAATCTCCCTGAATATAAGCTTAAAAACAAAAGTACCAAAAACATCAAATACTCTTCAAACAAGCAAGTTCACCACCAAAAAATGACGCCTCGGTGTTGGCATCATTCTTAATCACCGCATCATTTTTTAATCACCATCTCCATCGCTTTGCTTCCAAACTTGTTTTTGTGCCACTTTCTCCCCCTTTTTGGATTGAAATCAACCTCCATAATTTAAAGAGAGAAAATAACAACATACAAGCTCACTGAGAGCATTTTGATACCCCATTATCTCCATTTAGAAGAAGTTAGGACCAGTTATCCAACATAGGAGAAAGAAGATAAAAGGTAACAACTCATTACTACTAAACATCAGGTTTTGCAGATTTTTTCAATTTTTTTTTAAATATAAGAAATAGTAATACAACAAAAACGAAAAATATATATAAAACAAACACACAACAATATCATGAGGTGATATGTACAATGATGCCATCATTTGCAAGATCATTTTGTAACAACAAACTCAATTTAAATGACAGGAACAGAGTTTTTTTTTTTTACTTGCATAACAGATCCACGGGCATACGAATAGTACAAAAAGACTTAAGAAAGTCACTGAAATATAGCTCAATCCATTTACACAATCAATGAGCCAAAATGTACAAATATGCCCAAAAAGCAAGTTTAAAAAAAATCTGTTTGCTGACTTCTTTTAAGAATTTGAGTTGCACAAAAATGCCTAGAAAAGATGATGCATCAGTACAGAAAAACTCAAGAATACAAGCTAACAACAAAACACAAAAAAAAAATATACAAACAGGATGTGTCACACAATGATGCAACACATGAAACGTCACACTTTTAAAGAACACACAAACCAAGAGATTTCCTTAGACAAGAAAACCTCTCAAAATCCAAAGATTTTGAAAAAATATCTGCTACCGGATGTTTAGTGGCAATGTGTCGAATACAACAATGATCATTTTCACCAGCCCAAACCAATTTAGGATCAGTTTTTGAACAATTCTCAGCAAAATTGAAAGTGTCCTCAACAGTGTCATGTATCATTTCTGGCATCATTTTACCCAAAACCTTATCTTTCTTCAGTTTAAAACAAAAAGGTTTGATATGCCCATGTTTAAAACAGTAATGACACACATATTTTCGTCTCAAAACACTTCCGCAGACTTCTTGAAATCGTTTTTGAAAAATGATTTACCACTTTTCCAAAGATTCCCTTGTTTCATAGAATGGCATGCCTTCTTACAAGAATCTGCTTTATTTTATTTTGAACATATCCTAATCCATTCTATCAAATCTAGCTTTCAAAAATATATCATCAATAACAGCAGAGCTAGAATCAAACTTACTTACAATCTTTTTAAGACTAATAAGTTCAGATTTTACCAGATCAAGATCTTTGTCTTTCTTTGTTAAAAGAACTTCCAATCTCCCAACAGATTCTCTTAAAATGTCATTCTCTTTGACAACATCTTCACATTTAAGTTGCAAATCATTATGACATTTATCTTCTAGATCAACAGACTTTGACCTGAATTCGTACATAAAAATGATGCAAAATGATTAACAAAATCATATTTAATCAAAGAAACTGTCTTGTGATGCCTCGTGTTGGCATCATTTGTTGCATCATTTCTGAATACATCAGATTTGTGTTTCTCTTCCTCAAGAATCGTTACAAGTCCCTTGCAATTTTCTTCACCATCTTCAGATTCTTCATCACTAAAAGATACAGTAAAATCCATACCTCTTTCCCTAAGAGTGTTTGCACATTGTTTTGCATAATGACCAAATCCTTTGCAAGCACGACATTGAATCAAATCAAGGTTTTTTGATTTTAATAAATTGTTCTCTTGATTTGGTTCAAACTTTTTAGTGAAATTTGAAGAATTTCCAGAAATTTGTTTCTTAGACTTGAAATCTTTGTCATTCAAAGAAGATTTTTTGAGTAAACTATTAAACCGTAAGGTCAATAATGCAATAGATTCTTCATTTAAATCACATTCATGAATATTTTTCATAAAATGTTCCATTGCATTACTTTGAACATCACAAAAATCAAAACCAGTTTGGGTTTTAAAAGCAATACTTTTGTCTTCAACATGGTGTTCTTTTTGTTGCCCCAAGTTTAACTCAAAAGTTTGTAAAATACCAATAAGTTTCAAGTCAAGAGTATCGTATCTTGGTTTCTTCAATAGTATAGATCTTAACATTGTATCTTTCGGGAAGATATCTCATTACCTTGCTTACCAATCTTTCATTGCTAATAGGCTCTCCAAGTGATTGTGCCTCATTAGCAATATCACGATTTTTGCATTATACGAAGCAATGGTCTCTTCTTCTTCCATTCTCGATTCTCGAATCGCCACAGAGTCTTAGCTTTGTTCTTCTAACACTTTGTGTTCCCTCACAATGCAATTGCAATGCATCCCAAGCATCTTTCAATAAAACACAATTAGAAATTATTTTGAACAAAAACATATCAACAAAGAATAAATATGGCATTTAAAGCTTTAGAATTAAAGCTTGCAACTGGATTTCATCATTTTGCCACTCAATCTCCTGGTTTGTCTATTGTAACTCCTTCCGGTTGTCAACGATTCTTGGTGGTGTCCATCCCGTAAGAACAGATTCCCATGCTCTTTCATCAATGGACTTGATATAAACCCTCATTTTCACCTTCCAATAGGAATAGTTCGTTCCATCCAAAACAGGAGGTCGAAAAATGGAACTACTCTGAATTTCCATCATAAAAACAGGATCATAAAAATGGAACTGCAAAAAACAGGATCACACTAAGTATAGTCTAGTGAAGGCTCTGATACCAATTGAAAGAATTGAAGGGTCCAATTCTAATGAAAATGCAGTGTGCAGTCAAAAGTGATGCCAACACTTTGCAAAACACAGCGAAAGACTTAATTAAAAATACAATTTCACAAAGTATGAAATAAAGACAGAATCAAATACAAGACACAAGAGATTGAAAATTTTGTACAAGTATAAAATACTTGTACGGTGTTCATTAGAACGAAAATATTCAAAGGATGATGTTGTTTACAATATACAAAAATACAGAGTGAATAAGGAGACAAGAAGAACAACTCCCCTTGTGTCTCCGAAAGCAACAACACTCCTTCACAAAATGTGAGAATACATTTAGTGCACTCCAAACACTCAAACTACACTTAATCTATCTCACATAAACACTCAAAAACTCGAGTTCTAAAAATGATGCCAACAATGTTGCCAACATTCCTGGTATCACTGAGCTTCTGCAGAATTTTCTGGTGTGAAAAAGCTGGAAGATGAACTCTCAAATCTCCTAAAATCTGTACTCGAAATGTGCTAGTTTTTTATCCTTAAATAGCTATCTCTTGAATAACTTCCTGCAAGAAAATAGAAGAAAAACTTCCTGCAAGTTAGAAAACCACCCACTAAAATAAACTTCCAAGGAGTTAGTAGTGTTAGAAAACTGAATTTAAACTTCTAACTTAACTACCTGGAAAAAACTGAAATATTAACTGCAAAAAGAAAACTGAAATCTGAAAGAACAATTCGAAAGAAAGAAAAGATAATGTTTGAGGAAATTCAAACATTAACAAGTTTAAAATCTAAGGAGTGTTTTTTTTTCCAGTAATTGTAAACACTCTCTAAATCGACTGGTTTGCCGAAAAAAGCGAAAACAAGAAAAACAAAAAAACAAAAAACAAAAAGGGGAAAAAGAGTTAAAAATATAGGGATGGCAACAGGGTGTGTAACGTCCCAGAAATTTGGAGTCGCTACCCAACGGTAACTCGCGCCAGTTCTCCCATTCGAGAATATAATCCACCAAATTTTTGAGCAATATTAATTTTCGAATAGACATAGTTCTTCATGACCTCTCGGAAATAGAGTCAATAATCGCAGCGAAAATACTATTACAATCCATTTGTCTAAGCGAAAGAGGTCTTACGCCCCTCTATTACATCAAAAATAGTAATTTGTTCATAAACGAAATTTAAGGCTAGGTCGATGAACTAAGTCTAGGAATTACTCCATCGCTTGGTCGTCTTCGTTGATGTCTTCATAATATGGTGGATCAACAACTGACCGTTGAAAAATGTGGGGGTGAGACAAAAATTCTCAGTGGATGGGTGATCGTGTGTGAGTGTGGCTTATATAGATACAGGAAAACAGTTATATGAAGAATGCATGATTCATGATGCGTGCGTCACGGGCGATTCACAAGCAACATGGCATTCAAAATAATATAGGTTTATATAGTTTGATGAAAATAGTTCATGATCATTCAAGCACTATGAATGCGTTGCAACTAGTTCAAGTAGTGGTTGCGTACAGAGTGTAACGCCAACCCAAACAAGTAGTGGTTGCGCACGGAGTGTGACGCCAATCCAAACAAGTAGTAATTGCGCACGGAGTGTGACGCCAACCCAAGCAAGTAACATTGGAACCGTGTGGATCAGGCAACGATTCCTCCATTCTACCTTATGACTCCCCAAGAAAGTTTGGCACAAGGCCCATGTCTACCTTATTACTACCCGGGCGAGACTACTTCAACGATTCGGCTTGCAAGGCCCAGAGTGTCATAATCATGATTATACCCAAACTACGACCCGCTTTCCTTAGACACTCCGTCCTCAGTTGCAGGATTAGGACGATGGGGCTGGAGAGTGGAATAGCAGTCGAGTTGCCCGGTTCCATCCCCGACGTATCCATTCCGACTGTGAGCTCGACACACCAAGTTGACCAAGACGCATTTAGATTCACAAAGTTCATATCATGTCAACAAGGTAGTCGAGTAAACAGATACATGACGATACATATAAAAAAGCAGTACAAGATATTAACAAGTTAAGTTTAAATTTTGTCCAAAGGCGAGGAAGTCGCCATGCGTAGTGTGTATAGTCTGGGGATTTTCAAGAAAAATATGGAAGTATAATTAAATCTTAATTAAATCAATTTTAGGACTGTAGAGAAGAAAATATTTTATTTTGGGGTCCTTGATAAAAGGAAAATTTTGGAAATAGTCCCATTTCTTGGAAAAAGTACTTTTCGAGTCAAAAATTGAATAAGTCCTAGTCTCGACCTCGTAAAAATGTAAGGTCAGTTTCTAAATTCTTAAAATTGTTCAAAGATTCAGTTTTCAAAGGGTTTGGGTCGAGAATTTTGGAAAATTTCAGTTTGGTCCCTTCTTTTGTCAAAAACGTCATTTTCTATTCCGAAATTAAAAATTTTGGATCTCACAAACCAGGAGGGCTTTTGATGTGATTCAAATTTTAAAATATCATGTATAACAGTAGGTTAAGTATTGAGCCAAGATAGTTTTATTTTTATTTAGACGATCAATATTTGATGGTTGTTGTTTTGAGATTAAGACAATTTCAATCACTAAAACACAAGAATAAAATAACACAAATGAAAGAAGTATCAAGATGATGAAATGGATTTTCGAGTTAAGGTTTCGATTAATAATCCTCTTGTTGTCCGATTTAATCAAGCCACATTATTATCAATATTCCTATAAGACGATCACAAAGCTATTTTATCTTCCTCTCGAGATGCATATAAAATGTAGATTGAAATATCTATGCTAAAGATCTCTACTCAACATAAGATATACAACTCCCAAATGCACAAAAGATCAAATGTCCTCACAAATATCTACAAACCTCTCGATTCATGCAAATATTCGTGTCAAGTACTCAAGATCTAATATTGAAACTCATCTCTCAAATTATGAATCAATATATCAAACATGTTAAACCATCGCAAGTGATAAAACAAGAATAAGCTCAAAGTACTCAACAGCTTCAAGATAATAACTTCAACCAAGATTAAAACATCCAACAAGAGTTCATTAATCTACTTCCAAAACCCGGAAATCACAAGAGTTTAGCTACACATGATTATACAACTTACACACAAAGTGTTCAAAGTCATTACAAATGAAACTAAAAGATTGAAACTAAAAGAGAAGCAAGAAAACTTAGGAACGCCGACAATCTCTCGATATATCTCCGATTCTTCAAGCTCGATGCAACCCGATTGTCTCCTTGATGTCTCCTTCCAAGAGTTGACTCTTGTCTTGTGTTGTAGATCCCAAAAATGCCGAATGTCCTTGTGTGCGCCCCCAAAAGCCTTTTTATACCTTCCATCATGTTTAGGGCTTAATGTCTGCAGTAGATTATGGGATTCCAATACAGACGACGGGTGGTGCGCCACGCACGGGTTACCCATGCGCCACCCTGCTGGAATACCCCAACTCTCTATAGGGCGCACGGGTGGTGCGTCGGAGCACCGCCTACCGCGTGCGCCACTCCCGTGAGATACTACGACTCTCTGTAGGGCGCACGGGTGGTGCGCCCATGCACGGGCTACCCGTGCGCCATCTGCGCCTTCAATCATCCTTATACGGGGTGCACGGGTGGTGTCTTGAGGCACGCCAACCCGTGTGCCCCGTCTCTTCCGTGAACGCTCAACTTTCACTCTTTTAGGCTTCACTTTTCGTATATCTACTCAATTCTCCGTGTTTCTACTTTGCTTTCTTCATATTCTTATTCAATTAGCTTCAAATATCATGAAATTCCTACAAAATAAGCAAAGTGTAATATCTTTTCCACAAGGAGTGAATATGTAACATTTAACGCGAGTATATGCATGTTTACTTATCATTATAGCTCGAAATACGCCTCAAAACACATGCAAAATTCACGCTTATCAAAGGCCCAGAGTGTCATAATCATGATTATACCCAAACTACGACCCGCTTTCCTTAGACACTCCGTCCTCAGTTGCAGGATTAGGACGATGGGGCTGGAGAGTGGAATAGCAGCCGAGCTGCCCGGTTCCATCCCCGACGTATCCATTCCGACTGTGAGCTCGACACACCAAGTTGACCCAGACGCATTTAGATTCACGAAGTTCATATCATGTCAACAAGGTAGTCGAGTAAACAGATACATGACGATACATATAAAAAAGCAGACAAGATATTATATTAACAAGTTAAGTTTAAATTTTGTCCAAAGCGGAAGTCGCCATGCGCCAGAGTGCGTATAGTCCTGGGATTTTCAAGAAAATATGGAAGTATAATTAAATCTTAATTAAATCAATTTTAGGACTGTAGAGAAGAAAATATTTTATTTTGGGGTCCTTGATAAAAGGAAAATTTTGAAATAGTCCCATTTCTTGGAAAAAGTACTTTTCGAGTCAAAAATTGAATAAGTCCTAGTCTCGACCTCGTAAAAATGTAAGGTCAGTTTCTAAATTCTTAAAATTGTTCAAAGATTCAGTTTTCAAAGGGTTTGGGTCGAGATTTTTGAAAATTTCAGTTTGGTCCCTTTTTGTCAAAAACGTCATTTGCTTCCGAAATTAAAAATTTTGGATCTCACAAACCAGGAGGGCTTTTGATGTGATTCAAATTTTAAAATATCATGTATAACAGTAGGATATTGGGACAAAAGCAGTTTTAAAATAGGGTCGGTTTAAGTCCCTTAACTTTTATAAATTCGATTTCTAGTCCAAAAATTCGGTTTTTGCCCTTAAGGGTTTATTTGGTGTTCATTTGTTATGAAACTTGAACCATGAGTTTAAAATATTATAAAATAAGTTTATGTAAATCCTAGGTGTCCGATATGTATTTTTTTCTGAAATTTCATTTTGGTCCTTTAAAATTGGAATTTTACACTTTAGAACCTAAAGTTTATCAAATCAATTTTCTCAACCCAACACCACTTTAACTTTTTAAAATCTCTCAAAATATAAGTTTTTCAGTTTAAGGAAGTCAAATTTTCGAAAATTTCAGAGGTGTTCCTGAACAGTTTTTTTAAAAATTCATTTTTGCCCCTTAAACTTTCAAGTTTCCACATTTGAGTCTCTAAAATTCCAAGGATGGGTTTTTTTTCTCTCAAAACCTTTAAACTATTATTATTAACTTAAAATATTAAATTTTACAATTAATACAGTCCAAAATTACAAAATTTACAGATTGGTCCTTGGACAGTTTTTGAAATTACGGTTTAGTCTTCAACTTTGCAAAAATTGCATAAATGGCATGTTTGTTCGAATTTGAGCACAAGGTCATATATTCCAGAATATATATATAAAGTATAGAACATGATTTTGAGCATATAACACATTCCTTTACACATTAATCAAGAGTTGGACAAGAAATTAAGATATAAATGTAAATATGTCCCTATTGTGCAAGAAATCAAAATCATGCTCGTTTTTGTGAAACTTCTTGAACTTGATACATATAAAAAAATACATGTAATATATATAGCAATTTAAAACATTTTCATGTACTACATGCATTTTATGAAAATTATTTGCCTGTTTTTGAAAGATTTTTCACTCACCTTGTAGTAGTCTTTCTCGGTTGGTTTAAAAATGGAGTCTTCTTCCTTGTATCAATTTGTTGGCTCAAGCTCTTAAAGGTCAGCCCTCAAATGGTATCTAAACCATATTTTGGTGTTCAAACTAAGGTCTCAAGTCCAAAGAAAAAATACTAGGACCAAATGACTACTACTTACCTCAATGTCTTCAAGTAGTCTTAAAAATTATATTTCTTTCTTGAGCAGGTCGAGAAATGTTTCGCCTTCCTTAATTCTTCAAGAAATAATCTTCAGGAGACCTCAACAAAATGATTCATCAAGTTAGGAATTGGAGGTATATTTTGAGGTTTCAAAAGAGGTAAAAATAAAAATGGAAGAAAAACTTTCCTTACCTTACTAGCAATTTTCGGCCCCTTGGGATTTTTTGGAAGTGTGTATTGTATTCTCTTGCTCAAAGATGAAATGAAGATGAAATGAAGGGAGGTTGAATGATTGAATAGGTAGAACAAAATTTTGGATTCCCCCTACTATAGCATATGGCCGAATTATTGGCTTGGGTGGGGGATTTTTTTTTTTTTTTTTTTTTTTTGATGTATAAAAGTTGGACTAATATTTGTGGGTTAACAAAAAAAATTGGAAGGATTCCCTACCTAAAGTATTATGGCCGAAAGAGAGGAGACTAGGAGAGGTAGGGGAACTTTATTCTTGTTGTTGTCTTGTTTTGTTTTTTTTTTTTTATTTTTTTTATTACATAGTTGGATCAATAGGTAACCTTTAGAAATAAAAAAACAAAACAAATTGACTCCTACCTACAAGTCTTGGCCGAAAAGATGGGAGGTAAGTGATTGAATATTTTTGTTTTGTTAATTGAAGGTGTAGTTGGATTAGTAGGATAATTTAGAAATATTGTAGGTTAAATAAAATGAAACAACTTCCCCACTTTACTCATTAAGACCGATTTTGGAGGGGATTATGTCAAAATTTAATTTTTTTTTTGGTCCCAAAACAAAATCTTGTTTGAAGATATAAAATAATAAAGGGACAATAATAATAATAATAATAATAATAATAATAATAATAATAATAATAATAATAATAATAATAATAGGAAAAAAATGAGTGAATTTCCCCATTTTGTTTTTGAAAATAAGACATAAGATGGTAAAATTTTATTTTCTTTTCTTTATAAAATTGAGGAAAATAAAATGTATAAATATCCATAATTAAATATTTAGAAATTTAAAATAAAGATATGAAATAAGAAATGTGTATTCCAAAAATAAATTGGAAGTTGGTTGGGATGAATTATCGAATAAGAAGAAATATTTGAATAAGGGTCGAAATGTACTCCTAAATTTTCGAGGGTCTAATATTTCTAAAGTCATAGTTAACCGATCAAGTAATAATACTAGAGAAGAATATAAAATCGTTAGGCTCGAAAACGAGGAAGACGTAATTGACGTTGAAAGAAATAAATAATGGATTCATGTTACTTAACCAAATAAATAAATCACTACATAACGTCATATCTCATGTCGCTAAAATTCGGGGCGTCACAGGGTGGATTTGGCCAAACCTGAGACCCGCACCGCCAAGGAAAAGTAGGACCCCGGACCCGTCCCACCCGCCTCAAGACCCGCCCCGCCTCAAAACCCCGTTAGACCCGCCAATATATTTTTTAAAATTATAATAATTTAATTTTTTCTATTTGTGGCCAAATTTTCAAAAGCAACCCAATGCAAAAAGGTAAAAAAAAATAATTCTAATCATGCAACTTATTTTTGTTAAACAAGAAACACCCATTAAACTTCCATTTTTATATTTAGTTACTATTAAGATTTTTTATAAAATAAAATACTATTAGGATATTGCAATAGTACTCAACTAATACTCAAAATATATATTCAAAATAGAATATTACAAGATATTATATTAATAAATTAATTTTTGGTAAACAATAAACACCCATTAAACTTCCATATAATTTTTACACAACAATTCGTTTAAACTTATGGACAAGAAATACTGAAAGTAACATTAGGCAAACATTATATATTGATAATGGGAACCAATAACCAAACAATACGAGTCCATTACTCACTAGATATCAACAGATTACAACATTTAGACATCATTGATTCATTATAGTCCATTCTCAGAAAGGGGCTAGATGACTTGCCCTTAATTCAAAGCAAGGCAAAAATAATATTATTTAGTACTCATCAAATATTTTTAAATATACAACACTCAAATTGAAAAATAAATAATACAAAAATATTTCAATATATATTTAAAAATACAATAAAAATTAATATGCGGGGCGTGTCCTATTGGACACAGGACCCATCCCAGACCCGGACATGCTGTGTAATCTTGGACATGGGACCCACCATGAGACCCGTTTATTTGGGTCTAGACCCGGCCCATCGGGGGTGGGTTAATGCGGGGACGAGTTTTGACAAGCACCATTCCATTCCTATAAAAATGTAAATCCTCAGCGGAAGCCTGTTCAGCGCCGATCATCCTTTTTCAGTTTTCTCTACTTCATCTCTCTCCAATTTAAGACGACATCGCTTTTTTCTCTACCTGATTAATTCCTATTTCCTAAATCCTACAAATTTGCAAGACCCTAAGCCCCGAATTAACAAGAGCTTGTTAAGCTGAAAATGGCGCTCTTCAGAGCTCGCGTTGCTTCCTCAACTCTCCTCCGCTCAATTCTTCACGCTCCGACACGCTCTTTCTCTTCGGGTAACCGCTGTTTCTCCGTCGACATATATGTATAACTGTATACATATATCTCATGTAGTTCTCTTTGCTCTAATGTAGTTCAAAACTTCATTTAAGGTCTTGATTTGTACTGTGAATGGTTTAATATGGATTGAGGAATTTATTGATGGATTTTTTTGCAAAACTTCATTTAAGGTCTTGATTTGTACTGTGAATGGTTTAATATGGATTGAGGAATATTGATGGATTTTTTTTATAAGTAAACTCGTAGATCATTTTGAAAGCAGAATTACTGATGAAAATAGAAGAAAGACTGAATCGTGGAGTTTAAAATTAGAAAAAGTTTCATTCAAATCAATTATATATTTCTGGACCTGGTGTGGTTGTAAATGTGGTTATTGTCCTTCAGGTTATGACTTTTCGTGGTATTATATGTCTTTATTTGCAGGTGCTATTGAGACGGTCGAGTCCAAACCAGTGTCGTCATGGAAGTCGTCGATGATGAGTCAAATGGTCACACTTGACATAAGCTCTCAAATTGGGAGCTGTATGCCTCTAGCGAATATGCGGATTGGGACCCAAATTCACAACATTGAGCTCCGACCAGGGCAGGGTGGGAAACTCGTGCGAGCTGCAGGGATGTCCGCAAAGATTCTTACTGAGCCCAATAGGTCAACCAGGTAAAACTTAATTTTGGAAAAAAATGTAGTTAGATTCTTGTATAATGTTGAGATTAAATAGAGAGACAAAATGTTGGAAAGTGTTTGTTGGAATGCTTTTCTAAGATGTACATGCCTATAGTGTCTATGTTCAATAATGACGTATGGATTGTGCTAAGCTGTACTATAGTACTCGTATACTTTTTGTCATAAGAGCTAAGCGATATTGGTGAATTTTGTGCTATAACGTTTTGTACCTATCTTTGAGGTAGGGGTGTTGGCGTCAAGGGCTTAAGAGATGTAAAGGATAATTTGTAACACTACCAGCTATGCCATGCGTTATGCTTCAGAAGTCATACTGTTCTTTCGTTGAGGTTGATTATGGCAGTTGGCAATGCAGAGTGCCTTCAGAGTGTGTAGTCCTTAGAAAATAAACAAGAGATGTATATTGTAAAAAAATTGTTTTTATGATGGAGGATGCACAATAGAGTTGCCTTCACTGTCTCTATAGCACTTTGACTGCATATTTTGCATTTTCTTTTTGAGAAGGAAAAGAAGTGGAGAGCGGCTGTACAGGATTGTACATTTGAATCACACATTTTTATTTTTTTACGGCACTTTTCATTTTATTGTCAGCAAGTCTTTTTCTTCACCCTACTATTGTTGTAGGTACTGCGAAATAAAACTGCCATCTGGGGTGAAGAAAAAGATAGACATAAAATGTAGGGCGACGATCGGGATGGTATCGAACCCAGAGCACGGAGCGAAGAAGCTAAGAAAAGCTGGGCAAAGCCGATGGTTGGGTAGGAGGCCGGTGGTGAGAGGTGTGGCAATGAATCCCGTTGATCATCCCCACGGTGGCGGTGAAGGAAAGAGTAAGAGTAGTGGTAGACATGGCCGAGGCTCACTTACCCCTTGGGGAAAACCTACTAAGTGTGGTTACAAAACTGCTCGTCTTAGAAGAAAGATTTAGGATAAGTGGAGGGATTTTGTACTTGTTCTGTTGTGCTTTCTTCAATTTGGAGTCAAGGTAAATAATGTGTTCTTGTTGCTTTGGGGTTTAATATTGCTCTAAACATTGCAAATTATTTTTGAGGTTACCACTTGAAAAAGGATTTTGGATTTCCTGCTGTTGGAATTGGAGAACAAGTAAATTGCTTCTTGTTTAGGTGAACATGGAATAAGAGCTTGTTCGTTCGGCTTCATTTTATTTTTCAACTATCCCGAAAAGTAAAACCAATTTGTTTTTACTTTTTACCCTGATTACATATTGTTAACATAGTGGGGTCTTTTTGGTAGTTATGGTTTGTTGCTGGGTCAAGTTGCTATATTCATTAGTTGTTAGTCATGCTTTCACGTTTTTTCCATTAGTCTTTTCCTTCCTATATGAAGGCTACAGTGACTGTACACAGGTTATGTTTTTTCATTCTCTGAATTTAATATGAAAACAGAAATCTGTTACTCTCTCTCTCTCTCTCTCTCTCTCTCTCTCTCTCTCTCTCATGCATTTTTCTTTTTCTGCAAATAGCTCCTTAAATTCAACATGGTATCAGAACAGACCCATTGCTCGGCCCAAAGTGGGACGTATCACATGATGTGATTGAGCATGGTGGATCCTGTTATGATGATTAATGAAAAAATTATGTGTTTTTTGCTCGGCCCCGCGCACCCCAAATTTTTTTTGTCCCGTTTTTTATGTGGAAAAAAATGAAAAAAAAATTATATGTATTTTTTTAAGGAAAAAAATTTTGGGCTATGGGTAACCAGTCGGGCTGGCTACGCCCCTGCCTTAACTAGTATCTGCTTGTTTTAAGATCATGGGGAAGATCTATTCACACTGAGATCTCACGTGGAGCTACCATAGTTTATCTTTGGAAGCACAAAGAAGGGCAAAAAACTAACCTCTTCAAAGCTGCATCATAATTGCGCTCTTTTTTACAACAACAACAAACTAAGCCTTAATCCCACTACGTGGGGTCGGCTATACGGATCATATCGCGCCATCGTTTACGGTCATAAGTTATATTTTCGTTTATTTCTAGGTATAACATGTCATGTTTAATAGCTTCTTTCCAAGTCTTTTTAGGCTTACCTCTTCCTCTTTTGATTTGTGTGAGTGATTCTCTACCTTCTAAACGTCGCACAGGTGCATCTAAAGGTCTCCTATTAACATGTCCAAACCATCTTAATCGTGTTTCTCTAATTTTCTCGTCTATTGGTGCTACTCCCACTTTGTTTCTAATGTGTTCATTTCTTATTCTATCTAATCTAGTGTGTCCGCACATCCATCTTAGCATTCTCATCTCTGCTACCCTCATTTTTTGTTCGTGTTCATATTTAGTCGCTCAACATTCGCTCCATAAAGCATTGCGGGCCTTATGGCCGTTTTATAAAATTTTCCTTTCAATTTTAATGGTATTTTACGGTCCAAAGGATAGAAGATGCACCCTCCATTTATTCCAACCCCTGGATCCTATGTGTGACATCTTTATTGATTTCTCCGTTCTCTTCAATTTAGTCGCCCAACATTCTGCTCCATAATTGCGCTCTTTTTTATGTTGGGAAAATTTGATGAAATTCGAAAATAGAAGAAAAATAGAAAGAATTAATTCCTGAGGCGTGCAAATTATTAGCACTGTCCTTAAGGATTTATTTGCATAATCCCCCAGGATTCAACAGGACACCCATTACAAAATTGTTGTTCACCCAGCAAAAATCAAGAAGAGCAGAGAAGCTGTGAAGTTTTTTTTTTTATGTCTCTATCTCTCCAAACGTAAGACAACAACATTTTATAGGAAGCAAACTAAAGCAAACTAAAGGAATCTTCTTTTGTAAAAGGATGACATATATTGAGCCACTAAAAAGGTAGGATATGGTATTTTAAAAAGTTGATAAAAATAGAAGATAAGATTCTTAGACTAATAAAATTGAAAAGTGGGATTGTAAATATTTTAAAACACCATTTTATACAACAATCCCCCACATGTTTTAAAATATTTATAAAGAATAAGACGAAATGATTTGCTGAGTTATCAAAAATGAGGGTAGAATACATCGAATCTGGTGTTTTTTGGACTATGAACCAGACCTAGAAAGATAAGATTTAACGTACAGAGTTTTGGTGAAGCTTGTAGCATCTATGAACCAATAACTCTTTATTGTAAGTTAAAATCTTACCAGTCACATTATACCCTCTCAAAATTTTGTCGTTCAATGCGGTTTTGCGCTAATAGACCATGCGCGTGCCTGGTATTTATGAGTAGAGACATGCCAAAGTCTCATAGGAGCGGCCCCACTCCACACTCATATATGTGAATTTCATCAAGTATATTTTGCAAGTAAATATACCACCCTTAAGGGATATGAAATTCATTAAGAGTTTATCAGTTCATCCCTCCATACTTGCATTCTAACACTTCTCACACCATAGGAATAGACAATCAATTATTGTGCTAGCAGAATTAACAAGTGACTTGTTATTACCTATATGAACCTCATTCATGTGATCTCCAATCACAGAGGTTAGGTTTCCATCATTGTTAACTTCTTAAGTTGGCAAAAGTCTCATTCCCCTCGATGTTTCGGTAATTAATTTTCTTCTCAAAAGTTTAGTCAGATGATTGGCCAAATCCACTTCCGATTTCACATAATCAATGGATATTGCTCCATCTTTTAACAGTTGTTTGATCAAACCACATCTTAGACGAGTATGTCTGTTTTTATCATTTTTATTCTTCTCAATTTGAAATTGTTGTTTGACATTCACAATGCATAAACACTAAAGGTGTTGGTTTTGAATCCAACATAATATCATGCTAAGAAATTTCTCAACCTCTCGGCCTCATTGTCGGTTTAACTCCAAGACAACAAACACAAACTCCATAGTAGATTTAGCTATGCTAGTTTGTTTAGTTGACTTCCAAATAATTTCACCCCCACCAAAGATGAATATATAACCACTAGTGGATTTTATCTCATCTGAATCAGAGATTCAGTTATCATCATCAAACACTTTAATACTGAGTGAAAATCCACTATAAAGAATACCATAATTCACAAGACCTCTCAAGTATTTCATTAGTCCGACTAAAAGCACCCAATGATCACGATTGGGATTATATGTATATATGCTCAATTGATACACATCACAAGTTAATGTGAAAAATTCATCAAATGCAACGGACTCCCAATAATGTGCATACTCAAATTGAGTATTAACATCATAAGAAGTACTCACAAATTTGGCATCGAAATGTCCAAACTTCTTAAGAAGTTTCCCAACATAATGTTCTTCAAATAAACACTATGATATCATCATTATTTTTTGATTTTAACACTCAATATTCCACTTGCTTCGCCCATATCCCTCACATCAAATTTAGAAGCAAGTAACTCTTCAATTTTATATATTTAAAAATTAGTACCACATATGAGCATGTAATCCACATATAACAAATTATTACATACTCATGATCACCAAGTTTTATGTAGTCACATCTATTTACTTCAATAAAAGTAAAATCATCACACAATAAAACTTTGATTAGGCACCCCCACATTTTTAAATATTTAAGGCTAGGGATATATCAATATCTTAATGAGTTCATTCTCATTAGGACAGATAGTAAAACAATCAGTGCAAAATATCATAATCTCATTTTGCATATTTGGCGTGCAAATTAAATTGGTGATTTTTCATTTCATAGTCGCAGACATTAGCACTGATAATAAAGCTTTTGAAATGTCAACGCTACAATTAAATCGGGTGGTTTTATAGTGATTAACCAATCATTTCAAAACATAATGGAAACAATCCCAGTAACTTCATCTTTATTTTGATAAATAAATCATAAAAGTCACAATATTAGCCACATAAAACCATTGAAATGAAGTCACTCTATTAATTTGTGTTTACTAAACATAGGGAATCCAATATAACTTGATAGGTGATTGATTCAACATCACAGACACAACTCGCTAACAATTATTTGACATGCTAGCACCCGAACCAAATTATTTCTCACAGCATTGCTCACTCGGATGCATATTCTCATGATTCCACAGAAAAACAGATAAATAATCTACCACTGGATTTTCAAGCAATAATGCTATATTTAAACAATGAAACAATGGGAAAAAAAATTATCAGATTATTTGCTCTGTGAAACAACGTGGATATCTACTCAACGGCATGTAAAGGAAGTAGAACAGGTTGGGGATTTAATCTGGAAATCATCACTTTGCAAGTTCTCCTTAGATGAAGTCACTTTAATGAACATATGATATAAATCACACATATAAGTATATATCACCTATATTTTCTCAAACCAGTATGTTCTAAACAAAATTAAAAGAAATGCATAACTAACACATTTTCATGTCAACTAGCACAATCCCAAGAAATATCTAAATAACTATCACAAATAATAATTGATCCCCAACTATATGCAAGTTCATGAAATGTCCAGAAAGTTAAGGTGCTAACTTTGAAAAATTATCATAACCATATGAGGCAATATTCTTATAAAATTTAATAGAAATTACTATCTCTATCCGATTCAAAAAAATATCTCACTACTTCCGAAAAATTCAATGTATCATAGATGAGATATATAATGAAGCATGTCATATAGTATATCACAGTATTGCTCATAAGAATCGGTATTTTTTTTTTTTTCAAATTCATCAAAACTGAAATTCCAAATTCTAGTTTAAGAAAAGGAACAAAGAGAATGGCCACCCAAAACAATGCATGTTAACTTTTAGTTGGTAAATATAACAAAGTTCAATATTGTTTGTTCAGTGAAAGACGTGCTGGTTTGATAAAAAAAAAAATCAAATGCTAGCAACAAACAACAATGAACTATGATAAGATTTACCTTCTGTTGCCATGGGGGCAAATACTTTTGACCACTCTCATTAAGCACTTTTTCTCCTGTTGATCCCAGAGATCCTTGAATTTGGAGATGGGGTCATCATCGGCATAGCTATACAATCTCGAACAAGCCATCTTAAACATCTGAGAATAAACCGACGGCCAGCAGGCGGCGGGTGAGTTAAACCTGCCGCTGCAACAGTACTCCGGGCTGCCAAAAGCCTCACAAGCACTCTTGCAAGCTTCCCCGCCACCAACCCAGAGCTCCGACGGGCAGACCCGGTTCAGATCCGTCACGCAACCAGTCGAAGCGCACATCCCCGAACCGCCGGTGGCTTCAACAATCATGGGCAGATTGTACCCGTCCACGTGGCTAAAGTCATAAAAGTCCAAACCACCGGTTCCTTTCTTTAACTCTGCCAGCGTAGCGGGTGGAGCTGCCCGGATCCGTTGCATTCGGTTTGGCCCGACCCGCAGTCGCCGGTCTGGCAGGAGCCTATTTCAGAGACGGGGAATGAGCATCCTGTTCGGGCAGGGACGGACCTACCTTGGTGGGGAGGGGGCCCTGGCCCCCAATATTTTTATTATTTTTTTATTTTTTATATGTAAATTTTGGGATTAATTCTATTTGGCTCCCCTTGTTTTTTCTGTAAAATGAAAAAGTACAATTTTTTGTTGTAATTATGTATTTTGGGATATTTAACGAAAAATATTGACATTGTATTCGATACAAATCAGCGTTGTAAAAATCGACCTAGGCGGCCGGCTTTGCTAAAATCGGTGCAAAAAATCGTGTTGGCTAAAAATCAGCCTACGTTCAAACAATTCGGTCTAGGTGCTTGACATGCGGCCAAAAAATCAGTTCTAAGCGCCCGCCTAGGAGGGTCTAGGCTGCAAAAATCGGCCCCCCTCAGTATCACATCCTGGTTCCGCTCATGTGTTCGGGCCCAGAACCGGCCGGACCAGCCGGCGGGGGCGATGAAGGACCGAGTTAGCTCATGAGGCTTATCACCGTCAGTTTCAAAATCGTAGGGGAACTCATTGGGGAAGAAGAACTCAGATTCTGACTCAGTATTGTTACTCTTTTCGAAATTCTCTTTGTCCATGAGAAAATCATCGTCCGTCAGAAACTCAGAGGGCAACCAGAACCCTTCTCCTTCAACACTACCAGCCATTTTTTATGTGTGAGACAAGAGAGTGAAAAACAGAGTATTGAGTGTGGGTGGGTTCATGTTTTTGAGCAGTTGTTGCTGCTTGAGGAACCAATATTTTGTTCGAACTCCAAAATGATAAATCCTTAAGGGAAAATTTGATGAAGTTGGAAAATAGAAGAAAAATAGAAAGAATTAATTCATGCGTGCAAATTATTAGCACTATCCTTAAGGATTTATTTGCATAATCCCCAGGATTCAACAAGACACCCATGACAAAATTGTTGTTCACCCAGCAAAAATCAAGAAGAGCAGAGAAGCGGTGTATACTAATCCGTAGGGCCAGGCCGGAGTTGGGGTTTCTTGTGGTGGGGACTGCTTGATCTTAGGTGGTGGGGGCTAAGTATAAAAAGTTTACCCTCCAAAGTTTTAATCAATTGAGCCAAATTTCCCGGTGGTCAAAGGATCTTCTTTGGCACCATTAGGTCCTAGGATCGAATCTCTCCAAATGATATTTACTAGAACCATGCTCTCAAAAATCCTCCATACGCGCGGCCAAGCGGTGTATACTAATCCGTAGGGCCGGCCGGAGTTGGGGTTTCTTGTGGTGGGGACCGATCGGGTGGGGGGGCTAGTATAAAAAGTTTACCCTCCAAAGTTTTAACCAGGGTAAATTAGCCTGGCCTGGCCACCACAAAGATCGATTGTGGGATGGAGGTCGGGGTTCAAATCCCCGCTCCATCAAATTGTTTTGTGGGGTGGAGGTCGGGGTTCAAATCCTCGCTCCATCAAATTGTTTGTGGGGTGGAGGTCGGGGTTCAAATCCCCGCTCCATCAAATTGTTTGTGGGGTGGAGGTCGGGGTTCATATCCCTCGCTCCATCAAATTGCTCCGGGCATACGCGGTGGTGGGGAGAGATCGTTATTAGTAGATTGGGGGTCGAACATAATTGTTCTCTTTACCAGGAGGATCGGTTGTACGCCGCGAGACCGTCCGAACAATTGGCGATCGTGCACATCCCAGTTTACCTTGGCGGCAAAGAATGAGGAATGGAAATTGTTGTCTCCGGCGTAGTCGGCGTAAGTTCAGTTCGAGTTATAAAAAAAAAAAAGAATCTTCTTTTGTAAAAGGATGGCATATATTGAGCCACTAGAAAGGTAGGATATGGTATTTTAAAAAGTTGATAAAAATAGAAGATAAGATTCTTAGACAAATAAAATTGAAAAGTGGGATTGTAAATATTTTAAAACACCATTTTATACAACAATTTATAATTGAATGCGTCATCAAACCCGAATTTATTCTTTAAGAGATCAACCTGCAACAATACAGACATTACCAATCCTGAAATTGCTGAATTCCTTGCCCTCAAGGAAGCCCTCATGACGGCTAAACAGATGAACCTCACTCGAATTTCCATCATGGGCGACGCAACTTCAGTTACACTCACCGCACATGGAGAGGCTTCCTGCCCGTTGCATTGTCTATCCGTGTTTCAAGATGTTGTTCATTTGAAATAATATTTCTCAAACTTATGTTTTCTACGCTAAAACTATGGCTAGTCGCGAGTTTTCTTGGGATAGTATCTCTCCTTCCTTTGTTCATTCGTCGCTGGACGTTTTTCCAACAGATTTAACGATATTTACAATTTCAAAGAAAAAAAAAAAGAAAAAAAAAGGAACTCACTAGTTAGAGACTACCAACAAGCTTCTGCTTCTATCTAGCCAGGCCAAAAAGGAGTAGTATAAGATGGAGTAGAGATTGATTGATATAAAAGAGAATATGGTCTATTTGTAACCAACAAGTCGTAACAATAAATTTGAATAAAAAATAAGAAGTTATAGTCCAAGCTTTCTCTTGTTAATATTTAATATTTTAGTTTATATATGTGGCAGTGCTTTTTCTTTTTGAAGGGGAACGGGAAAATTGTCTTTTTTTTTTTCATAAGATTGGAACAAAATTCCCTGTTTTCTAATATATGTCCATATTTATAATATAAAAATAAATGAAATTAAAGATAATTGTTATTATCATTAAAAATATTTTTCATCGACTTATTAACCATTTACAGACCAAGGTCATAATAAAGGCCCATATGACATATGAGATTAAAGAGAAGCTTAAACACAAGCAAAGCACCGAGAGCAAAGGGGAGGTTTAGGGGAAGAATAAATCTACATCCAATGGGAATAGTGGATCAAACGTATTTTTTGTAAAGTTGACATTTAATTCCATTTATTTTCATTTTTAAGTGAATTATAGCAAAAGTTATTTCTCAAAAGTTGTTAACTTTTTTTGGAAACTATGATTGGATGGCCTTTCATTCAGTTCATTATTCATTTTAAATAAATAATGATGAAATTTATTTTTGGAAAGTTTGCAAAAGTTCATAGGAAGCGTGACTAAATGTATGATAAAATTACGATGATGATAAATTGATGTGACGATTTTTTTCTAATTAAAATAGCAATTGATGTGAAAATAAGAGTGTACAAAACAATTATGATGTAATTGTATAATGATAACGGTTGATAATGATGTTATTTAACATAATAATGATTCAATTTGATTGATATACTCGTTGAAAATGTCGATCCAAAAATAATATTGAAGGGAAAATTTTGCAAAATTTGTTTACAGTTTATAACCAATAGCAGCGTTATATAGAGCTTTTCTATACATAGCACTCACAAGCAAGCGAAACCGTAAAAAATATAATGTACCAGGTTGTTCCAGGAAATCAATTGGGAACTTGGGATGTCCATAAATAAAGTAGAAAACAAGCCATAAATGAAGCACGCTTCCTACTTAGTAATCTTCTCGGAAATTGGTCATAAGAAAAGAAAACCCCACTCTTTTAAACTTTCTTCTGACTACATTTCACCTGTATTTTCAGTCTTCTGGAAATAGATCAGCTCAATTATGATCTTGTAAACTTCAATCTCCACAACAATGCATCAATCGCTATCAAACGCACAACCAAAGTACAAAAGAAATTACATACAAGATATCTAATTTCTAAGCGCCAACGTGAAATTTATTAGAGCAATAGAAGCTTTAAGCGTGAATTTAAATTATTAGAGCAAAACGTATGGTAAAAAACCTTACTACTAAGTTCCACCAGAAAAAAGTTTCTAATTCGGAACTTTTAATACAACTAAGATTCAGGGTAACTTAAATACAAGAACCGCCAAAAAAAACCCTTAAAACTCATTAAAAACAAGTAAAAAATAACTTTTTATCACCTCTCAAGTCTCTATCATCTCTACTTCTTTACTTCCTCATATTCTGCCTCAGGTGCAGCCCCATCACTGCCGCCCTGAGAACCTCCCGAGGAACCACCACCGGAACTGCCAGACATATGCTGTCCAATCTTAGACACAGCTTTGTTTGCTGCATCAAGCTTCGCCTTAATATCATCAATATTTTCTGTGCCCATCGCAGTTCTCAAATCCGAAACAGCAGTCTCGATTTCTGACGCCACTTCACTTGGGATCTTGTCCTTGTACTCATTCAAGCTCTTCTCAATACTGTAGATTGTGGTGTCTGCATTGTTTCTGATATCAATCAATGCCTTCCTCTCTTGATCCTTCTGAGAGTGCATCTCGGCCTCTCTAACCATCTTTTCAATCTCGTCTTCTGATAAACCACCGGATGACCGTATTGTGATCTGCTGCTCTTTACCGGTGGTTTTGTCTTTCGCAGAAACAGTGACGATTCCATTGGCGTCGATATCAAATGTGACTTCTATTTGAGGCATGCCCCTAGGAGCTGGAGGGATACCCACGAGTTCAAATTCACCGAGGAGTTTGTTATCTGTAGCCATTTCACGCTCTCCTTGCAAAACTTTGATACCCACCTGGGTTTGATTGTCAGCAGCTGTCGAGAATGTCTGAAAAAAAGGAAAAAGAAATTAAGGAAAGAAATAGTGACTCTAAACCAAACATCAAAGGCGGAAGATGAATTTATCTTTCAACAACAAAACTTGGGGTTAATTACAAAAAATACCCTTGAGGTTGAGTCTAATTACATTAAGAAAATCTTTTGAAATTACAAACACCCCTCAGAAATTTGTTTGTATTTTACAAATTACACCCCCAAATGGGATATTTATTAGTAAAATACAAATATCAAGGGGGTGTTCGTAGTACCTCAAGGGGCATATGTAATTTGAAAGATACTTGAAGTTTAATGTAATTAGGCTCAACATTGGAGGTAGTTTTTATAATTTACCCTAAAAACTCAGCAAATAACCATCACAATCAAGACCGTGTGGATTAAAAGCTTATTGATTTGTGTTGCTCACCTGACTTTTCTTTGTAGGAATTGTGGTATTTCTATTGATCAATCTGGTAAAGATACCTCCCAGTGTCTCAATACCAAGGGAAAGTGGAGTGACATCAAGGAGAAGCAACTCCTTGACATCACCACGGAGTATACCGCCCTGGATAGCAGCTCCCATAGCAACTGCCTCATCTGGATTCACTCCTTTGCTTGGAGACTTGCCAAAGATTTCAGAAACTACTTCTTGAACCTTTGGAACACGGGTCATCCCCCCAACAAGGAGCACCTCATCAACCTCTTTGGTTGATATGCCAGCATCCTTCAAACAACTTCTGCAAGGGGCCTTAGTTCTCTCAATTAGATGGTTCACCAGAGCCTCAAACTTGGATCTGGTCAATGTTATATTCAGATGCTTTGCACCAGATGCATCAGCGGTGATGAAGGGCAAGTTGATTTCAGTCTGAGATGTAGATGAAAGCTCTATCTTGGCTTTCTCACCTGCCTCCCGGAGCCTCTGCAGAGCAAGCCTGTCCTTTGACAGATCAATGCCCTCTGTTCTCTTAAATTCACTCACCAAAAACTCCAATAAAGCATTATCAAAGTCTTCTCCTCCCAGAAATGTGTCACCATTTGTGGCTTTCACCTGCATGGTAAACATTTGGTCACATCATGGAACTAGGATATAAAACCGAATCATGGATACTGAAAATGCTTTAAAGAGTACCTCAAAAACACCATTGGATATCTCCAGAATAGATATATCAAATGTTCCACCTCCAAGATCGAAAACAGCAACAAGACCTTCTTTGTTGTTCAAACCATACGAAAGTGCAGCTGCAGTAGGCTCGTTAATAATTCTTTGAACGTCAAGTCCTGCTATTCTACCAGCATCTTTGGTTGCTTGCCGCTGGGCGTCATTAAAATAAGCTGGAACTGTGATCACAGCCTTGTTTACGGACTTTCCAAGGTAGGCCTCTGCGGTTTCCTTCATCTTTGTCAAAATAAAAGCACCAATTTGACTTGGGGAGTACTGCTGTCCATTGGCTTCAACCCATGCATCCCCATTAGGGGCCCTGACGATTTTGAATGGAACCATCTTCATTTCCTTCTGCGTCTGAGGGTCATCAAAGCGTCTACCAATTAGACGTTTGGTTCCAAAGACTGTGTTGGTCGGATTTGTGACAGCTTGTCGCTTCGCTGGTGTTCCGACCAATAGCTCTCCTTTTTGGTTGAAAGCGACTACTGATGGAGTAGTCCGAGCACCCTCAGAGTTCTCAATAACTTTTGGATTCTAAAAGAAACATTCATTTATATGTTAGCAAACTAATTATAACAAGCAGTAAAAGGTAAATTCTTAACTGAAAAACAAGTCCAACCTTTCCCTCCATGACAGCAACACAAGAGTTTGTAGTACCCAAGTCAATACCAATTACATCATTTCCAGCTGGTTTTGTGCTGTATCAGAAGAAAAGAAAGTACATTTAGAATTCCAAAAGGCAAAGTTCTAGCACTAACTTTAACACACTGTGAACAGGAAGTATACCTGAATGGCCTTGCTATACCAGCCCACTTATTGCTCAAAGCCCATGACAGCTTGGTGTTTCCAGTTAACTGATATGAAATACAAAGCATACCATTCAAGAAGAGCAATGTGTCTTGAAGTGCTTAAAATCATAAAAGTACAACAGCTTAAAAAAAGCATGCAGCAGCAAAATCCATAGTCCCGTCATATTAATGAGATTCCACAGATTTGGAAATAATTTGCCAAATGATGCTCATCAAGCACAAAAGTGATGTGACTAGTTATCGTCCAAAGCAACAGGGTGTAAAAAGAGAAAACTACAACAGATTTGGGACTTGCTGAATCTCCTAGCATAATATATAGTAAGACCATACTACAATCAAACAAACCCATACTACTAAAAACCATAACAGATAAAACAAGATCTTAAATTTTCTAGACATATATAACACAGAAAAACCATTTACATATCAATCGCTGATGAAAATTGATGAAAACAAAAATGAAAAGCATACTTATCCTTTTTTTCCCTCTACTATTACTTGTTATTCCCTTGATTGGCAGCTAGCTCTAAATTTAATTTAAAAACCGCCAAAAATGTAATCAACGAGTTCACAACATAGTAATAAGAAGCACCAGCAAACATATCATGTATAGATGCCCCAGTAATACAATAACAAAACACTAGATCGCAAACATGGACACCAAAAGAGACAAAAAAAAAAAGCACGATCGATCAGAAAACAAAATTCAGGAGAAGAGACGTACAGTTTTGAAAGCAGAAATAGGAGCAGAGGAAAATTCACGGCGACGGAGAGATCTGAGAAGAACGGCAGTCGCCATTGATAAGAGAGATAGGCAGAGCTGGTTTCAAATTTGCTTTCTCCTTTATTCTGCAGCGGTGGTGCTAGGGTTTAGGGTTTATGGAGGGGAGCTGGTGTGAGAAAGGAGGCGGTTAGAAATAAGAGGAAATGGATTTTTCTGGCGACTAAAAATGAAAAAAGAAAATGGGATGATGGGAAAATTTGTACTAGGTCAGATCAGAAAGTTCTAGATATATCTGGTTGCCAAACAGGTGGATTGTTCCCCAAGATAAACCTTTTTTTTTTGTCTTTCCCTTTTAATTTCCCAAATTCTGATTATAGTGAAACAAAATTAAATTACATTATGTATAGTGGGAAGTTTTATATTATTTTTTCATCAATCTTGATAATATGGGACTTGAATAGAAATAATATGTCCATTTTTATGCACATTTTTGAAATAATATTTTGTTGCATTTGGTATCAACATTATGCTTCATTGGTAGAAACTCGTATTATCAGAGAGATTGACCCGAATGCGATGACATAAGAGTGTGTGTTCTATCCCCTACTACCCCTAATTGTACTTAAAAAAATTGTACTTATTTCAAAAAAATGAAAAATCTTATATTCATAAATTAAACTATATCAAAGCTAACGAGCTCCAATTTTCAAAATTCATTTTGGACTTTAGGATAAATTTTAATTTGGCAAAGCAGCAATGTTGTGGTTGTAAGTTGTAACTTGTATATAATGCAACATAACAGATCTTTATTTTGCAAGTCTCTAGATTAAACCGAAAATGCTCGTTTCTTACAATTTTTATCAATAAATCATAACTTTTGTTATCGTTGATTTTAGAGTATGATTAATTAAGCTGAATATTTATCATTAGTATTCAGTTAAACTCTAAACAAAAATTGGTCATAATATTGGGAATAAGGCAGTTACCCGAAAGCACGACTATGGAAAGTCAATACATAAGGAAGGAAACAATATTCGTGGAACATTTGCCACCGCTTAAGCACCCATTTTGCTGGTTTGTTTCGTGGCCACCACTATTTTTATTTTAATTTATTTTATTCTATTATTTTCTTCTTTAATCACAAATAATTAAAATATTGTTATTACTTAGTTGTCCCAAGGTAGACTACCACACTGAATTCATAAAAATAAAGCATATGAATAATGCTTGGATTCATTTTCCTGAAAAGTAATCTATTTTGTAAAACTAATAGTAGAAAATCTCTCTTTTTTTTTTGGAGCTAAAATCTCTCAATTTTATACAAACATAAAAATGACTTAACCAACGTCAAAATTTTGACTGATTGAGTAGGCATATCAATTGTATATCATATTTCATGAAAATAAAATAAAAAAATATATTTTGTTTACTTAGTTTTAAATAATATTATAAAAATATTTTTTAAACAAGTTTATGTGTTTAAAAATAGAGTACACTAAAATGTAATTGAAAGTTTGATGTGTTCTTTGAAATATTTCGCCAAAATAAACATACACTTTTCAAAGTTAAAAGTTTGAAAAAAATTATAAATTAACAAATCCAAATATGGCTCCTGGAGCAGGTACGTTCAAACATGTCTAAATTCTAATCCATCTGAGAGGATATATATTCTTCACTACAAACTTATTTTGTGAAAAATCCCAAGAGAATTGGCAATACAAATATCAGAAATTCTATATATATATATATATCAGATCAGAAGAACAGAAAGTGGGCTAATATTATGATAAGCTCTGAGAACACCCAAAGATTTCCACAGAAAAGAAAAAGAAAACAGAGGAACTGAAGCCATTTTATTGAAGTCCAAAATATGGGAAGACATAATGTTACAGCTCTCACTTCATAAGCAAAAAAATTCTACACAAGCGACCCGAGCTTTTGAAAAAAAATGCACGAGTGACCTGGATTTTAGCAATTAAGAATTAAAGTAAAATAAAGTTAGCAGACAATCAACGATAACTGTAAATTGAACAAAAAAAAAAAAATTGTTAAACCAGGAGGCTGGATGAATTTCTTGGAAGATGGCAAATGAGAGAAATGATCGGATATTTTACCAGGTATATAGGTATATATGTTACGGCTTAAAGCCGAAGGTATCCTCCTCTTTCTGTTCTTTCTCCGGCAATTCCAGTTCTCCTAATAAAGGACCTCCGATTGAGAGACCAACTTTTCCTAAAGACTTGCCTTCTCTGCCAGGCCGTTACAAGTCTATAAAGAGCTGGGAAAAGGAAGCACAAGAGAACAATCACTAGCATGGCCACACAGAGCAACATTACGTTTCGAAAACCGTCTTTCAGTTCAGGGTTTCTTTGTCCGGTCCATGGAACTCCACCCACATTCATCCCAAACACTGTTGACAAAACCCCAATAAAGAATGTCACTAATGTAAGATTTCTTTGCCAGATATGAATATAATGACTTGAGGTTGCATTTGAATTGAAGGATTTGGATTTGAAGTGAGGATGGAAGAAGGATATCAAATGATTCCATATAACATTAATTTGAAATCCACCAAAATCACTCAAAAAATAGTTTAAATTTGGATTTTAAGGATTTGAAATTCATTGTATCATGAGTTTATGACTGTTTATCCAAACAAGTTCAATGATTTTTCATTAAAAATTGGGATAATTACAAAAACTCAAAATTAAAAATACCCCCTTGAAATATGTTTCTATTTTACAAATTGCACCTATTGAGGAGGTGTTGAGGGGGTAGTTTGTATAACAAATACAAACCACAAGGGGGTATATGTAAATTTAAAAGATAACTGGATTTTTTGTAATTAAACCAAACCTCAGGGTGGTTTTTGTAATCATCCCTTAAAGATTTGAAATTTTCAGCTTGAAATCCATCAATCAAATCAAATAAAGTTTAAAAGTCTCGATGCGAAAAATCTGACCTCCTGTAATTATGGATAAAGGGAGAAATATGATGGAGAGGAACGAGAGATAGTATAATTTTCTATTTATTTGCTCAGCCTGCCAACTGTCAAGGCCAGCCTGAATTGCTGTGACGCGATTAGCTATAAAACCAACATTCTCCTTTAGTCTCCTTATCCGCCCAATTAACTCTTCTAAGGCATTAACATCTTCACTGGCAAACCATTCTTTTGATGAACACTTTTCCTTAACTCGGGGGAATACTTGTTCACCGTGTGCAATCACCTGCACTTGGGCAAAACATATTAGATCATAACGCAGCAGGAATATTTATTGATTTATCTTCTCAAAAAAGAGAACTTCGGTTCAGAACTATTTTTCTCCATTTTTCCGGAAGAAATCCTTTATTTAAGTTCCAAGCATCATGATATCATACCTTTTTTTTATCTATACCAGATTAAACCTCCGAATGGCACGAAGGCCAGGATGGTCCGTAATTCTGAAATGAATAAGCAGAAACATATGTACAGACGTTCAAAAAGGTTTGAAAGCATGCATTAAACAGTAAGGTACCTGCAATAGGCGCTGCAAGTCAAGATGCATTTTCGGGAATTTTCTGTCATCTAACAATTGTTTTTTCAAAGCAAAACCACCTGCAAACAGATCAGGAATTATCACATTGATGAAGGAAATAAATGTGAAACGATCAGCAATCAAATCAGTTGAGTACTGTGACGTTTTTGATTCGTTATCGTATTCACATCCACTTTATATTTTCAATTTATTTTCTCACCCTTAAGTTAGTACGGAAGTAATATTGGGTCCTACTCTTTTTAAGTGATTTTCAAGAAGTTGACCATAAGACAGGCATTTAAGGATGAATAATCAGACTGGTGAAACGGCCTACTAGTCCACATATATCTTTTTTTTTTTTTTGGGAATTAAGTCCACATAGATCTTATTGTTAAAAGATAACTAACGAATAGCTTATAGCATATTACACGAAGATACATTTAACTTTTAAGTTGCTCACATTTTCCCCTATAATCGTGACTTTCCTTGAAACAGCATCATTTATTGCAATGTCTTATTTTCATCTATGATTGCATTTACCAATACATCTTTTCTTTCAGCCTACTTAGCCTTGTCATCGACCCGTTTCATCGCCTATTATTTCCATGTCAACGTATACCTTTATTCTATCCACACAAACCCTACCTCATCATCCCCCTAGCTTTGACATAACCCACCTCTCTCCACCTGACCAGCTACTAACTCTTTCTTGCCCACTGACCTTGTTGCCAACTGCATACCCCTTTACCCACACCCTACTTCATCTCACCATCATCTTCATCACATATTCATAAATGCACTCGTTTATTTCTCTCTTTACCAAATAATATTAGAATTCTCATTATTGACGCGAGCATTGTTTATACTGTTTGATGTGTAAATCAACAATGTTTAATCTTAAAGTAATTTTTGTCAAGTAAATTCCATATTAGAAGTTTCCAAAGGTCACACATCAATATAACAAATTGTGTAATTCAAAAATGCAGCTCAAAATTTGAATATCAATTAAACTATGTTTGGTTGAACTTTGAAGCAATCAACCACAAAAGGTAATATATTTGGCTTCAGTATATTTTTGGCGAGCACGAGCTATGTTCCTCTTGTTTCCAATACTTATTTTACCTCCCATTTCTCTCTTCACTTGCATCAAAAGAACACCGCATCCCCTTAGTTTTTGCTTACATAATAACTTCATGTTTAATGTCATGTGTCCTGTTTATGTTTTCTAGGAAAAGGTATTACATATGGGAGGAAAAAAACAGCGGAAGACCTATTTGAAACATCAATGTGTGCGATAGGAGTCATAATGGGGTAATAAGTACTCATAATCAATTGTTCTTTGTAACCAACAAACTGGTATAAAGTTCTTCCTCTAACTTAAAGCTCACAGTTGCCAGTAATAATAATAAGATGAATGATGAGAAAGAAGACACATCTGAGCACTTAGACCAAGAAATCCAGTCCATCAGAATAACCATCCAGATATAGCAATCAAGAGAAATATACAACTTTATATAACAGAGGAGTGAGAAAATAAAGCAAGGATAAACTCATTTAAGATACTAAGCAGAATGACAACATGGAAATATTAGCTTTTTTAAATGCACAGGTCACATAAGGCATAACATACCTCTGTCCAGCTCAAACTCGACCGAGTCCAGCTCAATCTCAAGCTTGGTCACAAAATCTTGAAGGTGATCCACGTGCGTATCAATTATGTGAACAACAAGATTCGAAACAGATCTAGGCACAGGATTATCAGCTTCCTCTGAGTGATTCATCATCAAGAGAAAATCTAGAACATGTTCCCTAATTACAATCCCACCCCTATCCTTGTTTTGACTGCCATTATAACTAGAACTCTCCACAACTGGAATCTCCGATAGCAAGGATTCATTTGCCGGTGAGAAACCCAATCTGGGGACTCGGCCTAACGATACTGTGATAACTGAATTCTCGGTAATTCTTGCAGCAATTCTAAATGTAAATTTGCTAGAAGCAGGACCTGGTGAATTAACTCTAAACACAAGAGCACCATCTACATGGCCACAAAAGGGTCCATTGCTAACGAGCGAGAGTATGTCCTGGAGCTTAAGAGGCGGGCATAAAACATCGATGAGGTATTGGGCGAGTTGAGACAGTTTTTGATTCCCCTTTGGAAGCTCCACATGATACCAACAGAATTCTTTGCCTCTACCCTGCACAAGATCCCATTCCTTATTATAGTAATTTCCATCCCCATCAAATATGTATGCCTTTTGTCTCACAGCACCAGGATAACGCGAGTGGTGAAAACCGTTTTCCCTAAAATTTCTTTGTGGAGATGTTTCTCTATCCACATCCTCTGTCTCACCATCTACATGATTAAGCTCCATTAATTTCCTAAACTATAATTCAATGACTAATCCAATAATACACTATGAGAACAAAGAAATCTCCAATGCTGTACACCTGTTATTCAATCTAAAACCCCAGTTCCAATGGCCAATAAATCTCAGTATTTAATCACTCAAAATTCAAAAAGATCTCATCACCAGCTTCTATGTCAGATTCTGAAACCAGTGAAGGCCAATAGATTTAGATAACCAACTCACAAACTGCACATCTCCCAATAATATAATACTTAGATCACATTAATTAATCACATTTGCTAAAAAATCTCAAAGAATCGAGTCAAAAAGTTGCATAATCCCCAATTTTGCACTTTACCTTATTCAAAGCGCGCCCCTGGAAAATTCGGCAAATCTCGAAAGAGTCCTACTCTACTCCAATAACAGAGATAAACCAAATAAGAAGAAAATCAAATATTTCTTTCTTTTGTTCACAAATAATATACAAAAGTGGGAATCCAGCCGTGGCGAAAACAGAGCAATCAGAGGCAAATTAGGAAAATAAAGTAATATTCAACATCAACTCAAACAGTCGTCATGTTGAAGGTGGTTTCCTTGAAGTTTCTTCATGCACCACCAAAACCCCGTGAAGACAATTATTATTATTTTTTTTTATTGCAATACTATCTGAACTGAATACTGAGCACTAGATTTGAATAATTTTTATATTGGGAAATTATAATCGAGGGGTTAAATAAGATTTTGAATATGGTAAACTGTTATTAATATGAGACGCCTGAATTATTCTACTTTACTCCCATCAACTTTGTAAATTATTGTACTTAAATAGGGATGTCAATGTGAACCTGGCCCGACCTGACTTATGTCGTTTGAAGCGGGCCAAATCCAATCTATCCTGGGGATGGGACGGATCGAACTAGACCCGCATAAGGGATAGGACGGGTCTGGATATTGTGATTGTTCTACCCATCTAGCTATATATATAAATAATAATATTATAGGATGTTATAAAAATACATAAATATATTTAATTTTTACACAGCGGACATGGGGCAATTATTCTAGATTCATGGCGGGGCACATGTCAATAGCACGGGACGAGCCTGGGTATTCAATTTCCCGCCCCACCCTATTGTCATCCTGATACTTAACCTATAATTTTCAAAATTTCATTTTATTGTTAGTGGATTGTCTCATTGTCTGTAACTATTATATCTCGAACAATTATTTGAATCCATTTTTTCTCAAAATCTCCTCATTGTTAGTCAATATACAACTAGTCTTAAATAATAGTAATTTTCATCAGTAAACCTAGACTATGATATCATTTTTAGTGATCACAAAATAGAATTACATAAAGGGATAAATTTGAAAATTATAGGTTAAGCACAATAATCTGCAAAATCGAGGGAGTAAAATAAAATAAATCAAAATTAAGTGGGTAAAGTAGAAAAATCTGCATAGTTTTGGGCAAATTAAAATCACCTCTTTTAATTATGATAAAGTAATATTAATAAAAAAATCTTTCAAAAAAAAAAAAAAACTGATTTTAATTTGTTAAAATTAATTTAAATTTAAACTTTGCTTAATAATTTTTGAAAATCTTCAATCTTGATTTATTTTTGGGTTCAAACTGGAGTTTTAATTTGTTAAAATTAATTTAAATTTAAACTTTGCTTAATGTTTTTTGAAAATATACTCAATCTTGATTTTTTTTGGGTTAATTTTATGGAACTAAATCATTTCTTTCTCCCATAAATTTTACTATTATAATTTCCACCTTCAAATTTATCATTATTTTACTATTTTTAAATCAAATATTAATCCCTTTTTCATTTCACACTCTCAAAAAAAAAAAAAAGAAAAAAGAAAGAAAATATGTATTCATAATTGAATGTTAAGGGCTTATAATTTCCACCTTCAAATTGGTATTATTGGAAACATATGTATTCCCTTTCAAAAACCAAAAAAAAACATTTATTCATAATTGAATGAAAAGCCCACGATAATTGGTGTAAGAGGACCTTTTTACACAAAAACCACGTAGTCCGATATTGGTGAAATCTTTTTACACAAATACGATTATAATGAAATCTTAAAAGTTCCCTATTATAAACTTATAATGAAGTACAAAAAGTTCCCTACAACAACAACAAATTAAGCTTTAATCACACTGTGGGTAAGGTCAATTTATCTGACGATCATATCGATCATCGTTCTGATCATAAGCCATACTTTTATTTATTTCTAGGTATAACATATCTTGTTTAATAGCTTCTTTCCAAGTATTTTTAGGTCTACATCTGTCTCTTTTGATTTGTGTGAGTGATTCTCTACCTTCTAAACATCGCACAAGTGCATATAAAGGTCTCCTATGCATCTAAAGGTGCATCTAAGGGTATTCAGAAAGATGTAAGCTCAAAAGTTTCACAACATTGTATTTAAATTCGTGAGATATGAGTTCGCACATAAAAAGGAACCGATTATAATTATTTGCAGTGGAATTGTTGATCCACGTAGCTAGGATTAAGCCCGTTTACAAGACTCATTTTAATCCAAGATTAAACTCATCTATAAGTCTTCTTTGATTGAATCGCGAACAACGAATAATCTGATCTGCCTTTCTCTTTGGTGTATAATAATATAAATGTACTAAATATTTTATAAGCTTTTTATATCTTAGATGAATTTGGAGCTTCTTAAATTACTACATTTTTGTTCAAAGCTAAAAAAATTTAAGTTGTTGAAGTGTTCAAATAAAATAATATTATATAACTTATAACATATTACTAATGGCATATTTTAATTCATATAAACAAAAATAGAACTTGCTAATTTATTTTATTTTTTCTAAAGGAACTTACAGTATTTAAATAATTTTGAATCTTATAATTTCGTATTTATAACTTAATAAAATATTTTGTAAGTTCTCAAATGTCTTATAAAATACTCTAAAAAGTTTAAGACACGGTATAAGCCCACAATGCAAAATCGTATCTGCAACTACTTCAAGAATGAGCGACTCTTTAATGTAAAATAATGATATGATGACAAATAAAAGAGTAGTGGGTTCCAAATTAAGTGTTTTAGACTCAAACTCTCCTACAAATAAAATATCTTGTGAATAGGTTTATTGTATAGAGTGCTAGTGGAAGTGAATTTAGCAACCAATGAGAGAATTAATGAAGTCCTATGTATTGGAGATCCACTTGTCAAAACTATATGAAATTAATAATCAATTGATGCTAAAAAAATTCAAATAACTAGGATTTTTTTTTTTTTGAGAAATACGATTGCATTAAAACTTACGAAGGTCTCTCATCTTCGGGAATAAGATGAGCAAGTTCAACAGAAATGAACCAACAAACAAATTACAACTGAGGAAAGCGAAAAAATGAATCTAGCTAAATGATGTGCCAACATGTTGGCCGATTTTGGGATGTATCGCAAGCGGTGATTGAAGGTGGAGTCGATGTCCCGTATGTCTTCGATCACACGCCCAAGGTAGGTGAGGTTCGTTTAGCTCGTGATATGACGGGCTAGCATCGGCGGTCTGTCTCCACTTCGACATACTCGAGTTGGAGCTCCTGGCTAAGCTTTAGCCCTTCCCGCATCGCGATGGCCTCCATGATGTCGATAGCGAACTCTTGGTTGTACTGGGATTGGGGACAAGATTTTTAAAACTTCCCGTTTTGTGCTCTTATCACCACGCCTATGCTCGACCCTTCTCCCTTAATAATTGATCGCCGGAATTGATTTTAAAAAAGCCTTCCCTAAAGCCGCGTTTCAGGTCGACTTGGGCCGCCAACGCCGTTTCTCGTATTCAACCCCAAAGCATCTTGATATTCTCGTAAACATTTCGAGGCTAGTAGGTAGCATTCATTATGGGAGAGTTCTTTTCCTTGAAATGTTCTCATATTTCTCGTGATACCACAAAACCCACAAGTGCATAGCAAACAAAGTTGCCATATCATCATTTTCGAATTTTTGAATCTCATTTGCAAATGTTTCCCGCCATTGATCTTTGATGAAATGGTTAACGCCGGATCTAACCGAAGTGGTGAAGCGCGCCAAAAAAATGAACTCCAAGGGCAGTCACGTAGCGCATGTTCCGCCGTTTCGATCTCTTCTCCGCATCGCTCACAAAATGGGTTGGAGACTGCCTTTCGTTGAAATAATGCCGCACGAACGGGCAACACATTGTGAAGCATTTTCCACATAAATATTTGCACCTTGGGAGGTATGGGCAGCTTCCAAGTCCACTTCCACAGAGAAGAAGAGTCCCCCGATGTCGACGGCCTATTTGTGAAGCGAGAATCCAAAGCCATTCCAACTTTGTATCCGGATTTGACACTATATTGACCATTCGCCGTAAAATGCCAAGCCCAACGATCCTCACACCAGAAGTTCCTCAGCGGAATACTTAAAATTGTTTGGGCGTCCTTATGCGTGAAAATGTGTCTGACCATTTCTTCATTCCATTGTGAAGTTTCCTCCTGTATTAGTTCCTGAACAAGCATCCCCTCCTGACATTCTTCATTTGGTAACCTAGGGTAAAAACTATGATCGGACGGCAACCACGGGTCTCTCCAAATCTGAGTCGAACTACCATTCCCTATTAGCCTTCTAGAACCTTTACGGATGATGTCTCTTCCCGCTACAATACTTCGCCAGGTAAAACTGGGGTTATATCCGATTGTAGCCGTTAGAAAGTCTCCGTTTGGGTAGTATCGGGCTTTTAGGTATGCAGCATAGAATTATCATCTTGAATCAATCTCCACCCTTGTTTGGCTAGCATGGCTTTATTAAAAATAGATAACTCCCTAAATCCCAACCCTCCATGATCCTTCGATTTGCATAGAGAGTTCCATTGTAGCCAATGAATTTTTCTTTCATCTCTCCTTTGTCCCCACCACAAGCTTTCCATCAAAGAGTTAATTTTTTGGCATGTTTCTAGTGGGATTTGGAAGCAACTCATGATGTATGTGGGTATCGCTTGCGCTACGGATTTTAGCAATATCATTTTCCCCGCTATCGATAGTGTAATAGCCTTCCAATTTTTCAGTTTTTTCCCCACTCTATCAATTAAAGCGCTGAATATATTCTTTTTTGATCGGCCCACGTGTGTTGGCAGCCCTAGATATATCTGGTGTTTGTCAACCTTCAAAACTCCTAGTCGGTTAGCGAGGGATATTGCACTGGAATGGTCTACACCCTTGCTAAAAGTAATTTCTGACTTCTCGAAATTCACCACTTGCCCAGACGCCTCACCGTATATGGAAATGATATTCTGGATTTCCTCAATTTCATTGCTCGTTGTTTCGCCCAAATATTATGCTGTCATCCGCAAAAAAAAGATGGGAGACAGACGGTGCCCGTCTGCACACTTTAAAACCGTGGATGCTCCCCGCCTGTTCCGAGCGTCTGATAAGGGACGAGAAAGCTTCTGCACAAAATAGAAATAAATATGGGTAAAGGGGGTCGCCTTGGCGAAGGCCTCGGGTGGGGACAAATATATTACCAGGGATGCCGTTAGTGAGGACTGAATATGAAACCGTGGAGACACAACGCATAATAAGAGATGCAATATGGCGAGGTAAACCTAGACGTAACATGACCTGATGTAAGAATTCCCACTCAACCCTATCATAAGCTTTACTCATGTCAAGTTTGAGTGCGAATGATCCTTTCCTAGTGGCTGTGTTCGATTTCATAGCATGAAAAATCTCAAAGGCTAAAAGGGCGTTATCCGTGATTAAACGACCGGGGACGAAAGCTGATTGGCTCGGGTGGATCATATGAGTGAGAGCAATTTTAAGCCTATTAGCAATGACTTTTGTAATAATTTTAAAAATTACATTGCATAAGCTAATGGGTCTAAAATCGCTAGGGAGGGAAGGAGTTTTTTTTTTTGGTATCAGAATGATATGGGTGTGGTTAAGGGGGGAGGGATCGACCTGGTTATTGAGGATGTTAAGGATGGTGGTAACAACATCACTTTTAATATAGGACCAAAATTGCTGGAAAAAAAGGGCAGGCATACCGTCGGGCCCAGGGGCCTTTGAGGGGTGCATCTGGGATAGTGCTGCAACAATTTCTGACTCGGTGAATGGCGCGCCAATTTCAGTTCTGAGTTCGTCCGGCATTCCGGATTTATCGGCCCGGACCACAGAGAAATTTGAATCAAAAGAGAGGCGTGAAGCATTCTCGTAATAATGTTTAATCACTTCTGCCATTTCACTCTGCTCCTCTACCCACCGACCGTTAGTATCCATAATTTTTTCGGTGAAATTTCGCTTCTGTCGGCCACATGCCACCTTGTGGAAGAATGCCATATTTTTATCCCCATCTTTCATCCAATTAGCCCGAGATCGTTGGAACCACATGGTTTCCTCGCGCCTCATGAGTTTCGTAATCTTTTTTTCCAACTCTTTTGCTGCAATGATATTGTTGTTCACGGGTGGTAAAGCTTGGAGCTTTTCCAATTGGTTACGTGCGCATTCAAGTTGTTTTCTGATCATACCGAAGTGTGATGATTCCCATCGGAGAAGTGAAACTCCCAGTTGGTGAATTTTTTCTTTAGTCTGCATTGGGGCGCCACTTTCCGGAAGAGAGTTCCACGCCTGCTGAACAAACGGCTTACACGAAGCATCTTGTAACCACATTTTTTCGAATCGGAACATTCGTTTCCTCTTCGCACTGCCACACAGCTTAGAAGCAGCCCATGTCAACAAAATTGGACAGTGATCCGATGAGACGCGAACCATGTGCTCGATTTTGTACATTGGGAATTGACCCACCCATGAGATATTTGCCACACACCTATCAAGACGCTCCTGTATATTGGCCGTGCCTTCTTGCCCGTTAGTCCAAGTGAATTTGAACCCGTAGAATCCAAGGTCATCTAAGTTGCACTCCGAAAGCGTATCTCTGAAAGCTTTAATTTTCGCGTCATCCTTTGGTCGGCCCCTTAGTTTTTCCAAGTGGTATAAAACTTCGTTAAAATCTCCAATGCAAAGCCACGGGATGTTGTTGTTTGCAAATAGGGATTTAAGAAGAATCCACGTATTCGATTTCAACTGTTCCTCAGGCCATCCATATATCCCTGTCAAGCGCCAATTCCCGTCGATCAAAGCATCTATTGCATGAAGTGAATGGTGTTGGACTGTCAACTGAATTGTCTTCCTTATGGAAACAAAGCTACTTAGTTCTGAAATCAGTAAATTGTGTGACAAACTAGGCTTCGATAATTTTTTTGCGGTTGATTGTGACATGCGAAATGGGGGTCGGAAAGGCGGTCTTTGTTTTATGTGGAAATAACTAGGAAATTGAAATATAGTGTGGGGGTTCAAAATAAAATAAAATATAGTGTTGGGGGTTTCAAAACAAAATAAAATATAGTGTTGGGGTAATGGGTCAAAAGGTATACTCCCATTTCTAACAAATTGCTGGAGTGTTTAGCCAAATTTATGGACCAATTTGTTAACTGCGCATGCTCACTTGAGGTCCATCCCTGATGTATGCAAGTCTTGTTTGAAATACTTTTAAGGGATATTTACAAAACACCCATGCGGTTTGAGTTAATTACAAAATAACCAGATATTTCAAAATTATAAAAACAAAAAACCTTTAGTTTTGATTATATTTGAAATTAAATGGGGTAACTTTAATATTTTGATAAATGTTAAGGGATTTTTTGAAATATTTTTTCTTAGGAAAAATGTAAAACGGAATCAAACCTCTGTTTTTCGCAATTTTCAGAAATGTCTAGATTTTTATTTATTAGCCCAAACCTCAGCGGTGTTTTTGCAATTATCCCTACTTTTAATTTTTTTTTTTTTTGAAAATCCTACTTTTAATTAAGATACTCCAAATAATATATTTATTCCTCAATGAATTTTAATCCTATTTTACTTCCCTAAACCCTAATTTAATCAAGACATGCATCATCCCACTGAAACTGCAATAGAGCAAATCAATCGCAATTTTTTTTTTGAGGGAATCAATCTCAATTATTCGTTCTTTATCCATCGCAGGATTATTCCTCAAGAACAAATTAAAAACAAAAACAAAACATTAAATATTCAAGAGATTCCTCAATCTACATAAAAGTTTGAGAAAGATCGATTCCATAATATAATCTAATGACACCTTTAAGAATACTGAATCACATGCCTATCAAGATTCTATATCATTGGGTTGAATATTATTAATATTACTCTTTTTTTTGGATTCCCTTCATAAATTGACTTTCTCTTGTCATTAATAATGACTAGGACGACAAAACACCTTCTCAAATTTTTTAGTTGATTGTGACAAAACTCTCTCTAACTAACCAATGGCGTAGCCAAGAATAAAACAGAATGAATGGCCAGTGTCTGCAAATGGGATGGTATATAAAAAATTAAAAGAAAAACCATATAAAAATTAAATAATTTTTTTCTAAAACCTAGAAAAAAATTTAAAAAAAAAGTCCGGGCGGGTTGGTCAGCTCCCCTAGCTACGCCATTGTAACTAACCCTAGCAAAGATACTTTTCATTTTTTTTTTTTTTTTTTTTTTTGGGAAAAGTTCAACCTCATTCAGCAGAACAGTCTTGAACTTGGGCCTTCGACATTGCAAGTAATATCCATATATTTATCTCTTCCCCATCTTCCCTCTATAGGAAGATGGCGAAAGCAATATTGTTTTTCTTGTTTTTTTTTTTTAATTTATTGTTTGTTTCTCTTCTTTTATGGAAGTTTTCAAGTCTTTTCCATGGTAGTTTGTTGTCCCTTAATAAGTGGAGTTTTTTCTACTTAATAATTAGGGGTTTGTCCCATGTGTTAATTTTTCGTTCATATGATTTTGTCGCTGAAGAAGATTTAAATGACCCGAAGATTAGTGACAGATGCGAGTTCGTGATTTGTCCCGCGCTTATGTGATTTTCTGATAGTATTAATGGATTAATTAAATCTGTATAAATTTAAAATATGTCTATATTTTATATTTATATAGATTAGGATTTTGTAGGTTTTTGATATTTGTTATCAGTTGTTCATAAAGTGTTTTAACGAATGAAATTGATTGTTTCTTAAAAAAATGACATTTTACTAGCGCACATTTTAGAAGTCAAATAAAATACACAGACAGATTATCAACGGGATGGTCCCATCTTCAATTTTTCATTCTTCTCCATGCCTTTGAAATTGACTTTCATAGTTTCATGTATGTATATAGTTGACTAATAAGTTTGGAATTTTTAAAATTGTTCACACTACTGGTAATATGCAATTTTGGATCTTCTATTATTTTAATATTTTATTTAATAATATTTATACACATTACATACATAAAATAGTATCATTTGACACAATTGATGTATAGTGAAGTTATTGAAAAACACACAATAATATATTATTTAAAATAAAAGATCTACTTGCATTAGAATTTGCAGTGGAAGTGGGAGGCTCGATGTAATATTTGATACCTATATCCATTTTCTTTTGATGGGCATACAATATTACATCAGGATTAGAAACAATTTTTTTTAGAATATCTTTAATTTCTACAGTTAATAGTTATCGTTGGAACTTAACAGTGACGTTGCAGTTAATATTATTTTAATAAATGAAAATATACTTTTGAGGAAAAAAAAATTAATTTGAGATATAGGACCTAATTTATAAATATAAAAAAAACTAAAACTCTGAGAGATAGTAAAATAAATAATAATCAAGAAGATACCATACAATAGATAATCATATGAAAACACTCGTATATATACGAGCTTATAAGATAATATCCACGTATCAGTGAACCTCAATCAGTATTAAAAAAAAGGGAAATTATGGGTAATTAATAATTATTTTAAAAAAGATGAAATAAGGAATTGAGTAGATTTTATTTTTGGATAAGTAATAAGTAGGACTGAGGAACGAACCATTGCAAGCTACTCGATACTCGATTGAAGATCGATCGTAAAATGTTTGTTTGAGCTCGGTTCGTTAACACAACGAACCAAGCTAGCCTGAACATATTTTCTCCATTCGATAAGTTGTAAAGCTCGATTTAAGCTCGACTCGATTAGTAAAAGAAATATGTGTAAAAATATGAAGCTACCTGAGCTCGATTCATGTTCAACTCGAGTAAAGCTCTTTCGAGATCCATTTAATTAATAATCAAATCAAACTCAAACATATATAATTTTTTAAGCACGATTAAAATTCAAACAAACTTAAACAGTACTATATGCGACTTGACTCGACTCATTTACACCATTGGCAATAAAGAAGCAGATGTATATATACAGATTTTGATGTCATTAGGTAAACGTTTAATTCCACGCTGTCATTATTTAAAAACGAAAAATAAGATTAATTGGTTGCGTGTGCCTTGGCCACCATGTTTTGTTCAATAAAATTGTGATGGGGTAATCAGATTGCTGGAAGACAATATGTTAACCAAATCCTATCAAATCATTATTGGAGGAATCTTCACACGCAATTAGCAAAAATATCCAATTATTAGGTAAATACTTAGCGCTTGTATGGATGTATTTTCAAGTCCAATTTCCAGTTTCTAGTGTTGGGAAATGAATTTTTAAATTTATTGATTTTCGTGTGAGAATTGAGAATATGTTTGGTTTGTTGTCTGGATTTCTGTTTAAAAATTCAAATATGTTTGGTTATAGTTTTTCAAATGTATTTTTGATATAAGTTTGTGTGATTGTAGTGTATTTTTACATAGGTTTGCGTAATTGGAATGAAAACTTGTTTGATTGTGTTTTCAAAAGAATATTTTTCAAAAAAAAAGTGAAAATCGGAAATGACTTCATTTCTACTGAAAACTTTTGAAACAAACATAAACCCATTTTTCGGAATAGGTGGAGAGTGGAAAATCGGTGCTGGAAACACAACCATACAAAGCTTTACACTTTGGATAAATCAATTTTTAACTTGTGTGGGGATCGTTATGATTAGTGGTATATGTTCGATATGTTGTTTTAAATACTATACACATCTATATTTTTTGTTTTCCTTTTTATTCTTAAAAAAAATAAACACGTCTAATGGATAATAACAGTAGTTTCTACAATGTTCTATACATACACTATGATTCGGTAAACGCTAAATGAGTAAGCAAGCTGAAGCGAATAAGAATAAAACTAAAGACTTTGTAAATTATTACCCGAGATGCGTGATGGGCCATGTCTCGAATACGGACTTGGATGTCCGCATTAATCCCTAAAGCTCGTTGATGGACCGGAGTGACCAGGTTTTCCACCCAGGTAGCATTGAGCTCTGGAACCATAATATTGAGGGGGGAATCCCCCTCTCCAGTTGGGAGATCGGCCAAATGAGTCGGGGCCTTAAGGGTGAAATGTCCCGAGCTAGATGCCGCATGGGACCTTTTTCTCGACGGATCGGTCACGGCGAGGGAGAGAAGTGGTGCGAGAGGCTTGCCTACTGGGGACTACGAGTCGAGCGGCTAGAGTATGGGGAGCGGGGAGGACTGCTCCCGGGAGTGCTCGTCAAAGGATGTGCCCTTCCCCTTCCGAGTGTATGGGCTAACAAGATTTCCTCGCATCGGCCGCCGAGCTAGCCTCTCTTGCATCGATTGTTCTCAGTAAAAAGCAAAGAGGAGGTATTAGAATACGTTAAAAAAATTGCTCAATTATACCAGGTCCCCGGGTAGATCTACCGCTTTGGGACTCAAGCGGAAATAATACTGAAAAGGCCAGGACTCAACCAAGAGTGGGCATGATAATGGTCATTTGTTTAAACGCAGGACTAGATCCGAGGTGGCGGGAGTAGGTTTAACACCCCCGCCTTGATGAGGAAGGTCATCGATCCCAGTGGCAAAGGGCCACGGCTCGGAGAAGAAATGTAAAAGAACCTCTTCTTCCAATACTTGTTAGAAGAGGGAGTGACATCAATGAACTTGACTAAACCCCGCTAGTAAAGTAAAAAAAGCTCGGAGTCTTTGGAAGTTTTAGCACTGGGTAGAAAGTGCGCCGTAGCTGGGGTGTGGGCACTTTTGTGAGTCCAAGTATCATGGAGAAGCTAACTAATAACCTAATGGAGTTGGGGACCAATTGGGTTAGGGGGATACCAAAGCTCGAGAGATTCGACAAATCAGGTCGGGAACAGGAAGCGGAGCCCTGCTCGAGTTGCTCCACAAAAAAACAAGCAAACCCGAGGAGGGTCATTTTGTATGGTACATCGGTGGGCCGAGGAAAGGCGTAGCTCGTAAGAATCGGTATGCCCGCATTTATGCGGAGATCATTTAGCGACTCTTTGCGATAAGGTACTATAAATGTTTGCCGAGCCGATTGGATTGTTACTTGAAGAAGCCATTTTTATAGAAGGAGGAAATGGGTAGAAAACTCGATTAAAAGATCACGATCCGAACGAGAAGGGCAAAAAGTGCACGGAGGGAGGGAAGAGGGAAGCATGCAAATGGATTTAGGCGTATACGTATATATATATATATATATATACAAGCAAAGCAAACTTATATATATATATATATATATAAAGAGGAGAAGAAGAGATAAAAGAAGAAGAATAGATGAAGTAAGAATTAAAACTTACTTGATCTGCTGGCCATGGAAACTTCAAGGACGATGAAAGGGTGAGACGAATTTTTCTCGATTTTTTTTTTGGGGGGGAAAAGAACCAAAGTTGCAGGGAACTTGAAATGAGAGAAAATGGAGAAAATGGATTAAGAAAGGGGAATAGGGGTATTTATAGAGGAGTCTCAAGGAAGATGAAGAGATGATGGATAGGAACCGCTGGATGATATGTAGATCAACGGCCGGGGTGAAGAGAGAGGGAAGGGACGTTTGAAGTGACATAATTAAATGCGTGTCAGACGCGAGAATCGAAGAAGACTTTTGAAATTCAAAATCATTACTCGACAACCTGGCTGCGGAGGCTGGGTACACTTTCACAGTCCAGAGCTGGTCGCCCCGATTCCTCAAGAAGCAGAGCTGGAAAAACTAATATATTTTACTCCCCTAGCTCGGATCTGCGACCGAACTAGGAGAGTAGGGGGACTAGTTGATTCGGCATGCTCATGGGAGACCTGGTACTTTATACTCACCTAGTTTAGATCTACACTCAAACTAGGAGAGTAGGGGAACTAGTTGATTCGGCATGCTCATGGGAGACCTGGTACTTTATACTCACCTAGTTTAGATCTACACTCAAACTAGGAGAGTAGGGGGACTAGTTGATTCGGTACATTTAGGGAGACCTGGCGTTTTATACTCTCCAAGTTTACACCTACGCTCAAACTAGGAGAGTAGGGGGACTAGTTGATTCGGCGTATCTAAGTACATATAAAGGAGCGATCCTAAACAAAGAGTATACGGAGTGAGCGAAAGAACTAAATGGTACGGCCGACTGATTAGGTATTAAGAGCTTCGGCCGAGCTGATAGAATATTAATAGCTTTGGCCGACCTGATAGAGAACTAAGAGCTCTGGCCGACCTGGTAGTATTAAGAGCTCCGGCCGACCTGATAAGACTATTAAGAGCTTTGGACGACTGATAGAGTTGTAAGAGCTTTGGACGAGTGACAAAAAGTAAGCTAGAAAGTCTGAAGGTACGATGAATAGACTAGAAGGTAACCGAATGCGTATGACCGAACCGGTAACTAGTAAAGGTCTGGCCGCACGAATCGGCGTGAGAGAGTAACTAGAAAGCACGACCGACATGATTAATAGTTACTAGTAGATACGATTGACTTGATTACAAAAGGCTAAAGCCTTGGTCGACCTCGGGGCGGGGAAGTTACTAAAAGAGGTGGGCGACGACATGAAGTTATTAAATGTCGGGTCATACTGTGGCGCAAAATCGCTCCAAGAGAAAGACCTCACAAGTAATTAATATCCTAAAAAAAGCGGATTTTGACAGCAAGAACTATCCCCGGGGGGCGACCGTTGATGTGACTAGTTCTTTTTGTCAACCTAGACGATTTCCGCCTTAATCTATCTCCTAATCCGATTAGACACGTGGACCTCAAAGGACCAAAAGGCTTGGGTATAAAAGAAGGAAGAAGGTGAGAAATGAAGGTAGCTTGGCATTTTATTATTCAAACTTTTATATTTTATACACTTGTCTTTATTCTTCTTCCCTTTCACTAACTTGATCGTCGGAGTGCTCACGCCGGAGTTCTCTCCGGTTAGTCTTTTTGCAAAGCTAGGCGAGGATCGGGTTGGATTCTTGAGAAGATCTCGCCATCGAGGCCTTTTCACGCTACAAAAAAAATTCAGTTTGCCGACATAATTTACTTTGTCACCAAATTTTCTGATTATCTATAAAATACCAACACAAAATAAAAATATTATTTTTCTTTAAATTATACCAACCAATTACCAATAAATGACCAACAATTTTAAATTTACCGATATAAATATATTTACCAATAATTTTAGATTTTGTTGGTAAATAATTAACTATAACAATTTTACCTACATTTTACAGTTATCTTAATACTTACCTATAGATTTTTCTATGGGAAAACTGATTTTTTCGAGCACTGGTGTGTGGGTGTGTTTGAGAAAACTTTATATTAGACTCATTTTGAGTGGACTTTCAACAAATTTGTGACTGCATAATGCTTATATTCAAGGACAAAGGGATATTTCGTCACACTTAGTATTAACTTCATCTATTGAAAAAAAAATGAACTTTTTCTATTCAACACTCTCCATTTTTACTAGTAAAAACTTGTATAAATCAAGTCACATTTTTACTTCAAAACATTTGTATATCACTTTATGTGAGCATACATATAATTTTTTTCATTTCGTAATCTTTCAATAAAAAAAAATTATAAGCTTCTTAAAGAAACATATATAATATACAAGAAACATATAAGTATATATAAACAATAATAGACTTCCATAAACTGTTGTAAAATAACATCCCAATTATTAATCTATGTAGAAGGCTTAAAACACATTCACAATCAGGGACGGACCTACATTGGTGGGTACCGATATTTTTATTTTTTATTTTTCATATATAATATTTGGATTAATTACATTTGGCCTCCCATTTTGTTGTATAAAAGAAAAAATATGTCAATTGTGTGTTGTAATTATGTATTTTGGGATACTTCATGATGAATATTGACATTGTATTTGATACGAATCAATCTTGTAAAAATCGGCCTAGGCGCCCAGGCATAACTAGTTTGCCAAAATTTGTGCAAAAAATTATTTTGGCCGAAAATCGGCCTAGTCGGCAAACAATTGAGCCTAAACGCTTGCTTATTCAGCCAAAAAATCGGGCAAAGGCTGCAAAAATCGGCACCCCTCAATATCAAAACCTGGTTCAGCCCCTGTTCACAATGTTATAATGTGGACTTCTTCCAATCAAACAATATACAGTTAAGTAGCATAAGGTAAAAAATTCTACTAGCATGCAAGTAGCAACTACTCTATTCCCAGTTGAGAATGCTCACTAAATTCAACATTCCTCGTCCATTGATTATCCTATATAAGCTGAAACATAGTCCCAATCTTGTATTTTATATAATATTTATTCAGAGTTGGATCCAGATTTTTTGTTATAATGGGTGAACAAAATAATTACAAATATAAACTATATGGGGGACAATTTATTTTTTCAACCCCATTAATATATAGATTTTAGAATAAAATAAAATAATAAAAAAAAAAAAACGTGCCCCATAACTACATCTATAGCATCTAATAGCCCCATCTATGATTTTATCTATTATTCAATAGATTACACGAATGTCTCCTACAATAATAATTAATAACATCATTTTATACACGTGACATTTTATAAGGCTCCATTTGGATGGAAGGCGGAAGGATATCTCCATAATAACAAATTATTGATGTTATTTGGATTGAATCATTCTATAATGAATTCAAAACCGCATCGTTTCTTTTGGAGTTATTTTAAGGATTTCAAATTCTTCCTATTTGGAGTCATTTGAAATCATACCCTAAATTCTCTCCCCAAATCCAAATTCACCCATCCAAATGCAACCTAAATTAATTGAAACACTAAATAAAATATCATCCGCAGTAGGAGATCCGCGTGAAAGCTTGCACGTCGATAAAAAATGACAAACGAAAATCATTAAAAATAGAACTTCATTAACTTATGTCACAATCATCCCATATCCCCCACTCCCCACCCCTCTCATGATTATACACATCCCATATCCCATACTTCACACTTACCCCCCCACCCCACCCCACCCTCTATATTATTCTTAGCCCTCACCTCATTAAATTAAACTATACACCTAAAGTTTGGTCCAAAAAAACAATCACAAGAAATCAAACCCAAACTTTTGACACTAAATTTCTTCTCTATAGTTTCCCTCCTCCTCATGGGAACTTTAGAATTGGACACTCCATATCCCAATTATAACCATACCTCAAAACAACAAAATCCCATCATCGATGGAGAAGATCAAGACTATGATGATGAATCCCCCATCGAAGAAGTCCGCTAACCGTGACCAACACCGACGACCCGACCCTACCCGTATGGACATTCAGGATGTGGTTCTTGGGCCTACTCTCATGTGGGCTTCTCTCCTTTCTCAACCAATTCTTCTCTTACCGGACCGAGCCCCTTGTCATAACCCAGATTACGGTCCAAGTGGCCACCCTGCCCGTGGGCCATTTTCTGGCGGCGGTTTTGCCGGTGGGCAAGTTCCGGGTGCCCGGGTTCGGGTCGAGACTATTTTCGCTGAACCCGGGCCCGTTTAACATGAAGGAGCATGTGCTGATTTCTATATTTGCGAATGCGGGAAGTGCTTTTGGGAATGGGTCAGCTTATGCAGTTGGCATTGTTACAATTGTGAAAGCTTTTTATGGGAGGAAGATATCTTTCTTGGCTGGTTGGCTGCTTATTATTACCACTCAGGTAATTGTATCTCTCTCTCTAACATTGGGAGTGTTTTGTAGAGCTTCTGCTTTTTAGATGAACTGATTTATTATAGCAAAAGTAAAATTAATTGAAAATTAGGAGTTGGTAGTGTTTGAAAATAGAATTTTGAGAATCAAAAGTTGAGAGTGTTTTGTGAAAAAAGTTGGAAAAATGCTTATTTATACTATAAAAATCAAACCAGAAGTAAAACCTCTCTCCATACTTTTAGATTCTGATTAAATAAAACAGAATCAGAAGCAGAAGCAGAAGCAGAAGTTTGATTATTTTTTTTTTTCCAATCAAAAATTAAGAAGTACATTTTTCTAGTGATTACAAACACTCCTATTGAAGCATCTTCTTTTGGATTATTTATTTTAATTTGGTATTTCTAATAAAATATTTCTTAAAACTATATATATATATATTAATTTCAGTTGAATCATATACAATAAACAATTATTTCTGAAGTGGAATACAAAATAAATAATATAAGACAAGTTTAACTGGCGTCCCGTTTAATAACTTTTTTTTTGAAAGGTCCTTTTAATAATTTCTAATGCATGTTGTAGTATAGTCAATACTCAATAGTGTGTTGAGTTCTACACCTCCGAGTCTTGTTGACTTCCTTGACTCGGTTTATATTTTCTTGAATTAGGTAAAACTTAAAAGAAAATGTATGTAGTAGTTAAAGAATATTAAGAAATCTCAAAGTCCGTACATGGCTCTAATATTATATGATATTATTAATATATATAAAATAAAATTAAAAAAAAGGGATTTAAACGGATGACTGAGAAGGTGTGCATATATAGTTCATTTTCCAATGGTTTTGTATCTCGCCTGAGTCGTGGAGTAATAATTGAAGAAAAAGAAGCAAAACCTTACTAAATAATTGAATTTGTCTCTTTCAAGTTACTGTCTTTTCTTCCTTTTAGATAAATCGCTTTTCGATTTGTGGATATTTTGTTTGAACATTTATAGTATATATAAATATAATAATTACAATATTGGTAGTGAATTTTGTCTTATATGAACAATTTGCAGGTATTGGGATACGGTTGGGCCGGGCTTTTGAGGAAGTATGTAATCGAGCCGGCCCACATGTGGTGGCCCGGCACTCTGGTCCAGGTTTCCCTCTTCAGGTCAGAAAAGCTTTGTGCTTGCCCAAACTTTTTATTATTCTAGTGGCTCATCTCCGATTTTATATGCTATTCCCCGAAATTAAATAATAATACTATATTTATTTTCAACTTTGTTTTATCTGATTTTGTACATCGGGAATATTTTTAACCAATATATCTTGAGAATTTTTTTTATCCTTCTTTATTTGACTATGGGATTTCTCCATTAATTCCAACTTACAAAGTTATGTACAACAACACAACACGAGCAATAATAATATGAATATCTCTATTCACATTTGAAGATTCACTTAGTAAGCATTAGAAAATCAAATTATCTAATCTTTTAAAAAATATAATAGTATTTCTTTCTCATCTCTCTAAACATAATTGTATAAAACAAGTCACATGAGATTTCACCTAGAATTATTTGATGTCTTAATTATTCTTATCTATTTCTCTACAAATTTCCTCAAACCTAAATAGAATGTCATAATATGTTTGCCATGCCTTTAGGAAACAATAAGTCCAAACAACAATTTGCATTCACATTGTACAGCCTGGAGATACCTATTTTTCATCAGCTTCACGTGCAAAGTCTTTGCTCTTCGAATACAGCTCAGAAACAACTTGTATCTAGTTTCAACTTCAACTACACTTTCAACTTTCACGTCATGCATATATAATTAATGTACTCAGCAAGATTCCTCTGTTCATAACAAACCTTAGATTCCAGCTAGAATTAATGATCCTCTCCAGCAAGATTTTCTGTTCATAACAAACCTTAGATTCCATACACATACATATATATGGACTGATTGCTTTTCTCTCCAAACGCATGAAATTTATTACACATCCTAAATAGAGATGATCCATTTCCATTCATGGACTGATTGCGTACCCAACAGTCATTAAATCATTGCCCTAATTCACAAGGTTTTTAAATGACAGTGACTTGACTTTCTTATTAAAAGTTGTGGATAATTTCAAATACTACCCCTAATGTTTTGCCTAAATACAAAACATTCCAGTTGTCTTCCAAAATTACAAATACCCCCATTACATTTGTGGCAACCCCAGGAGGGAAAGTATTTGTTAGGTATATACAAACATCAAGACAAAGCTTGAAGGTGTCACCTTCAATGGGTATTGTAATATTAAAAGATAATTAGAGTTTTTTGTAATTAAGCTAAACCTTAGGGGTAGTTTTTCTAATTATCCCTTCAAGTTATTAAATCTCAAGTCCAAGCTTTGAAATTTCCCCTGTATCGAATAAAAACTACAAAGAGTCTTTCTTTTCGATGAATTTCCACTTACAGGATCAAAGGAAAATCGACATTTCTGTCATGCCCCCATCTAATTTCCACGAGGAAAACCCAAATTTTGAGGTGCTTATCATTGCCTTCGGGATTGCAAGCAGAATACTTAGCTGAACATCAGATTAGCTGACCGGAATGAATAGGTGGAAAGATTTGGCCATGGAATAAGAGTTATTGATAGAATAACCTGGACGATTTCTGGTATCGTAGCTGCAACAACTAAATCTATCCTGAAATAAGAAAGATAGAACAATGTGAAATCACAAGAACAAATATTTTGAACCTAAATGAGGATTATATGACAATTTACATAGTCTTTTTTTTCTTCTCAAGTAAGCAAATATTTGAAAAGGGATAATTACAGAAAGTACCCCTGAGGTTTAGGCTAATTACAAAAAACCCAGAAAATTTTCGAAATTACAAAAACTACCCTTGAGGTTTGTTCCGTCTAACATCTTAGGTCCTTTTGTTAGTTGACCTAACGAAAAATGATGATGTCATCAAAAAAATTGTCTGAAAATCCAAGAATGCCCCTGAGGTACTATTCATTAATTATGAGTAGACATACCCTTTGGGGCTAATTCGTAATAATTTTAAAAGTTGAGGAGTGTTATTGTAACTTTTAGTGATGAACAAATATTGTTTTTTTTTTTTGATCGGTAACAAATAGTGTTTTATACAGCTTAAAAGGATACATAGTTAATTATTTGGAATATAATTATTATATTTAAACTCTAAATATAATTTCAGAATTTCAAAATACCCCCTACTATGGTTCCAAAATTACAAGCAGCGCTCTGGACCTATAGATAACCCCCTCACATGATTATACAACAATTGAAGCATATAATTTTCATATTACACAAAGAACTGTTCAACAAATAGTACAAGTATTCTAACTATCATGTTTGACTTCAACAATAGTATAAAATATTTTATTTTCCCACAGTTTGTAACACATAAACCTTCACCAACCAAAATATTACAAATAACCCCTTGTGGTTTTGAAGAAGAAACAGTTTGAACCCTCTGATTTTCCTTAATTTACAGAAAATGTACAAAAAATAACAAAAATCCTTAGTATCAAATATTAAGCTCGATTCTTGTGCAAGCCTAACAAAATGACTCATTGTTTCAACATGCCCGTAATGAATACAATATGAAAATCCTTCAAAATCAGTCTTTTTAACAAAAATTACAAAATGGTGAGATGAAATGGGGAGGATTTGGATTTTGATTTGGATTTCTTGAGTGGGTATTTTTGTCCAATCACATATTCTATTTTTCCTTCAATTTTCTTTTTCTTTTTTCAAATTCCGTTTGGGGTAGAACAGACTTTTCACAATTTCCGTCAGGGTTTTGTAATTGGCAGAAACCTCAAGGGTATTTTTTGTAATTTCGAAAGTTTTCTGGTTTTTTTTTTTGTAATTAGACTAAACCTCGAGGGTACTTTTTGTAATTATCCCTATTTGAAATGATAAACAGCACTGCACCTCATGCTCTTAGTAGTTTCACACTCACTGCACAGGCATGGGATGAGCAATTATTCTTTAATTCTTTATGCAACTATGACACACATCGGTTTCCTTTTAGTTCAGTATTTGACATGAACGACACTTTCCCAATAATTCTATATAAATTTTTTGCATGAAAAACATATAGTATGAGAAGTGTTTTAAAATGCATGCTAAATCAATATTTATATGCTCTTTACTGGAAAACCTCATGAAAAAGACGCCACCCCAAGGCACTGCAAACTTTGAAGATCAAGTTTATATGGAACTTCAAAAGTAAAAAAGAGGAAATATGATAGGGAAAGGAAGCAAAAGTCACAATATCTAATGGCCATTCTGTCTTTTGGATAGACTAACTGGTCTGATTGTCCGAAGCCTAAACTATTTTTCCAGCTGAAATACAAATGTATCCATTTCAGCTGCATGTTAATGTGAAAATTTCAAATGTAAGGCTTTGCCTTAAGATGAATTACATTTCACCTACTTTGTTCCAAATTGACAGAGAAATTATGTTCACCGACCCAAGTTTAAGAAATCTTTACTAATAATTTTTCTCTCAACTTTGCAGGGCCTTGCACGAAAAAGATGAGCAACGCATGTCAAGGGCTAAGTTTTTCCTGATTGCACTAATTTGCAGCTTTTCTTGGTACCTAGTACCAGGTTACCTCTTCCCAACTCTTACTAGCATCTCATGGGTCTGTTGGACATTCTCCAAGTCAGTCACTGCACACCAGATTGGATCAGGCCTGAGAGGCCTTGGCCTTGGAGCCTTAACATTAGATTGGACGGCTGTAGCATCGTTCTTGTTCAGCCCACTCATATGTCCCTTTTTTGCCATAATGAATGTCTTTGCGGGTTATGTGCTAATAATCTACTTAGTACTTCCTATAGCCTACTGGGGATTCGACTTATATGGTGCAAGCAAATTTCCTATTTTCTCCTCACACTTGTTTACGGCTCAAGGTCAGAAGTATAATATATCTGCAATTGTAAATGACGAGTTCGAGTTGGATCTGCAACACTACGAAGAGCAAGGCCGAATACATCTCAGCATGTTCTTTGCCCTGACGTATGGGTTTGGTTTTGCAACTATTGCGGCCACTCTAACACATGTGGGCTGCTTCTATGGAAGGTACTACTTTAAAATACTTTACAATATCCTTTTTTAAGGTAAATTGCATTTGGTTACAAATAGAAGGGGCCAAACTGTTCACAAACACAAGTCATATCTGCTGATGTAGGCAATCATTATAAAATGAGATCACTTGCTGGTTGATTAAAGAATTTATGGACACAAAATAAGCAAAGGATTGTAAATAGTCATGGATTGAAAACTTCAGAATAATTTAAAATTTTAATCTTCTGAACAGAACCTGTAAACCATTTCAATTAAGCAGGGTTTTCGATTACAAAATTAGTGAACCGTTTGTTACTTGTCAAAAAGAAGTAAGGAAAATGGACAATGGTGACATTCGGTCTTCTGCCAAATTTATTTTGCATATTCTATGAAGTCAGTGTCAAAAATCATCATTTTGCATTTTTGTAAACTAAAATAAAGAGGGACAACTTCAATAAGTTTCCCCTCCACTCCAATTAACACCCTAAGTCCGGACAAAGAATGGACTGGCACTTCATATATGGACAAACTCAATTGCAAGACCAAAAACCAGGAAACATTTCATCTGGTTTCTTCATCATCCAAACATGAGTAATATGTTACTAATAAAGTTGTAAATTTGTTAACCACAGAGAAATCTATGCAAGATTCCGTGCTTCATACAAGGAAAAGGAGGACATTCATACAAGACTTATGCGCAGATACAAGGACATACCTTCCTGGTGGTTTTATATATTACTAGGAGTGACACTTGCAGCTTCTCTAATACTCTGCATCTTCTTGAATGACCAAGTTCAGATGCCATGGTGGGGACTTGTATTTGCTAGTGTCATTGCCTTTATGTTCACACTTCCAATCAGCATCATTACAGCCACAACAAACCAGGTGATTGAGAGACCACATTCAACACTTTCCTCTTTTAATTTGTAGACTCAAAATTGCCAGTATCAATGACGATCGCCTGAGTGACTGGACAACAAAAACAGTTGCGTCATCAGCCCCAAACCCATATAATGCACACGCACAAAGTGATACATACAGTAGAGAGAGAGGTTCGGAGAAGAAAATTAAGAACTGATCAGCAGCTAACATATAAATCCAAAAATGCAGACTCATAAAATGTACTCTATCTACAAGCATAGATACCACAAGGAAAAAATCCCTGACTGAAGTAAATACCAAATGCTTCCACCATTCCAAGGAGATTCTTAACCTAAGTCACTGACATCTTCATAATATTTCTTCTCTGATGCAAAACTAAAAATATTTTGTTTGCAGACACCGGGCTTGAATATAATCACAGAATATGTTATGGGTATCATATACCCAGGAAGGCCAATTGCTAATGTCTGCTTCAAAACCTATGGCTACATGAGCATGGCCCAGGCTGTCTCTTTCCTCAGCGATTTCAAACTAGGCCACTACATGAAGATCCCTCCCAGATCGATGTTTATCGTTCAGGTAGATTTCCTTGTTCGATTTAGATATGTGATGGGTCTTTATTGGTATAACAAATTAAGTCGCCACTTGTTACAGCATCTCGACTAAGTTTACCAATATTTCACAAACTCTTGACACTGATATCTAACAGCTGACCAGAATATATTTCTACACAAACACATAGGTACATCCAGTTTTACTTAAATACATTGATCGTAGACAGGTAAAAACATTTGGAGAGTACTGCCATACATGTATATGCTCAGATTTTTTATGTAATCTTATGCAGAATATCAGCTTTCCCATTAAAGCTTTCCCATTGAAGCTTTCCCATTGAAGAGAGTACTGCCTAACATTTTCCATCATTATGCTTTCCCATTGAAGCTTTGAGACATTGCCAACAAACTACAAAAATTCAGGAGGAGCTTTAACACAGAGAAATGCCACTAGTTAAATGAAGAGATGATGATCCATCTTGATACTTGATACAAAGAAAATAATGTTTTCTTGGAGAGTAATTGGCAACAAGCAACATTAGTTCTCTATTTGGTTTATAAATAGGAAGGAAAGATGGGGAGGAGGGGGGAGATTATTCCTGACAGATACAGTTTTTCTCTAAAAGAAAATGACAAGGTGGAGAGGAAGATTAAAGAGAGAAAATCAATTCTACAATTAAAGATTTCCTTTTCCAGTCAACTTATTTTCACCGAGGTTATTCTAATCTGTCAGTACCTTACCTCTTTTAACCTCAACTTACGAAGGCAAGATAATATGGGTCTCGAAGGGGATAGTATGCCTACTACCTACTAAGTTCCCAACCTACAGAGAAGATGAACACACTACATTTCCTTTCCTACTTTCTTCACACTTTTCATTCCAAATAAACATGGATTAAATGTCAAAATAGGTCGAGCATACAAGTAGAGAGAAACTTGACTGACACTGAGTCTTATAATACTTAGTGCAATTCTTTCACTGTTGATGTTTGGAGCATATGCAGTACTGTATTCATACCTAGAATGACATTCTGGTCATAATTGTTTAAACAGTAATTGAAAGCATACGCCCTTGTGCACTACTCTTACATTATGTTTCAAACTGCTTTGTAGTTCTTAGGAACAATTATAGCTGGAACAGTCAACATTGCTGTCGCTTGGTGGCTGCTTACATCTATTACCAACATATGCCAAGATGACCTCCTTCCACCAGACAGTCCATGGACATGCCCAGGAGATAGAGTTTTCTTTGATGCATCAGTCATATGGGGTTTAGTGGGACCGAAAAGAATTTTTGGAAGTCTTGGAAATTATAGTTCAATGAATTGGTTCTTTCTTGGAGGTGCATTAGGGCCCGTCCTGGTTTGGGTCCTCCACAAGGCATTTCCAAAACAATCTTGGATTCCACTAATTAACCTGCCTGTCCTTCTAGGGGCAACAGGTGCTATGCCGCCAGCAACACCATTAAATTACAATGCCTGGATCATCATTGGAACAATTTTCAATTTCTTTGTTTTCCGTTATCGAAAAAACTGGTGGCAAAGATACAACTACATTCTTTCAGCAGCTCTAGATGCCGGAGTAGCTTTCATGGCAGTGGTGCTCTATTTCTCATTGAGCATGGAGGGCAAAGGAATAGATTGGTGGGGTACGAGCGGTGAACACTGCAAGTTGGCAACTTGTCCAACTGCTAAAGGCATACAAGTTGACGGCTGTCCAGTATACTAATATAATTGTACTTAGCATTTTCCACTATTTGCTATAAGTCTCCCCTGTTTTCTGTAAGTGATCTCAAGAATTACCCAACAAGAATCAACTACTGGAACTCATCAGTCTAAAGAAGACTTTGATAAAAAGTTCCATCATCCTTGGGGTGGTAATCTTTTTCTGGTATATAATATTTTGAAAATATTGATGCCGATTATAAATCTCATTTGCTTGGTAACAAGCCTGGTCCTGGTACCAGATCTTGACACCAGATCCAAAAGCTTGATGCTTATCTTGTATGAAAGGGCCTACCACTTGCATGTTGCATCATTTTCATGTCCTTTTTTACAAGGTGTGAATTCAATTTCAATCATAAATCTTCTAGGCCTCTCATTAGTATGTGCTTATCTCATTTATCACACAGTGCCTTTGTCAACTGGAAAACATGAAACCAAGAGAAAGAGAGTATGGAGTGACCTAAAGTGCCAGACACGATTCGAGTGAACCATTCAAATCTGCTACCAATCCTCATTCGCTGTTGTCATTTTCCACAACTTAGTTGCATCTCATCTGCAAATAATGACTTTCAACACAAAATTAACCCTAAATTTCATATGTTAGCATACTAACTAATTCAGTACTGACATCTAACAACCATCTTAAAAAGTCACACACAACATTGATAAAATCTAACAATCGTAGAGATCGCTGCATTTGAAGAAATAAAATCAGAGACACAAAAGTGAAGTGAAGTGTTGAAAAGAACCCCGCTCCAAATCTCCAACTGTAATCTCCCACATATATGAAGTCGGTAATCATAAGATGCACTCCAAATCGCACAATATATCCCCCTCTATTACGCAGCTGAGATTAATAAAATCTGCAACTTCTCAGTCAACTGCTCACTAATCTCAAGAGTCAAGTCTAACCAGTCAGAACTTATATCAGGTTGTTGTGGGTCAAGTGGAATAGAACAAAATATTATATTGAGCAATATATTAATATGCTAAGATCAGCAAGGTGACAGTATTCTTGATGTTCAGAAGATAATCTATACCATTTGACTTCTTAAAAACATATAAAGAGTGCCAACCTAAAATGTGTCACAATTAGAATAAAACCATAATATTTCAACAGATGTGCAAGTCAATCACCATAAAATGCAGCCGTTATGTATTCGAAAGTTTTAGTTTCTAAAAGTGCTTGCATCAGATTCCTAAGGTTTCCCTCCAATTACATTGATGCGAACCAATGAAATCATGTGAGTCATTTAATAGATGGATTACTATGATATGGACAACAAAGTGTCAACTATTTTCCTTATGGTGAAATAATGCTTAAGGTCTTACCGTGTTGGTGACGACTGCATTGAAAGCCACTGGTTATACTCATCCATACGAATGATGAAGGAGCTAGAACTTGCGGAACCCCCACCACCATATGCCTGCAAGGTTCAGATATACAAAAAAAGTCGTGAAGTTCTTTCTGAAATCATTCTTCTGGGACCATTTCTAAATTATTGGGCAAGAAGGATCAACAAGCTGATTTGTTCACCATGCTGCATACCTTTGCAATTTCAGAAGTATCAATACTGCTGTCTATAGTCCTCAGGCACATTTTTAGATTATTTCGCTGCATGTAAATAACAGCTCCAATAGGCCTGTTTCATCAGTAGGCAAATTCAGAATGACAGCGAACTACTACCTAGCAATAGCCTCAATTTAATTATATCGAGACACGGAAACACTCAATCATCTTGGGCCCTTTACTATTTAAGGGAGTCAGGGAAAGGCCAGTGCTCTTACTGAAAAGAGCCTAGCATACTATTGCAGAGATGCCACTCAATTATACAAAGTTATGTAATAAAACAACTTGAGCTAAGCATCATAACTCTAAGAGAGGATATAACTGTGGTACCAACGGAATACAAAATCAATAGACTAAATCGTCAAACAACATTAAAAACCCATGTCAAATCTTTTCCAGGCTTGCACAGACCATATAAATTACCTGGAAACAGGAGTGATCTTAAAAATTGCTATGCCTAAAAAAGGAGAGTAAAATAACATAAAGTTCATATATTAGTTGCACCAGATGCAGGATAATGCCTTAAGTTTATGCATCCTACTTCAACTGAGAAATATGGAAACCAAAGGACATTGGAAGAGAATGTCTATTTCATTGTGAAAATCCATCATGATCTCATCTATCTATTGTTAATCCACAACATGAAAGACTCTCTGGGAGCAAATCCCTAAGTAAATATGTTAATGTATGTTTGCCAACAGAAACTCTCGTCTGAGCAAAGTATTCTAGCATGCATGAGCTGTCCATTTGTAAGGCTAACTGTTAATACAATACATAATGTTTGCAATATCATTATCAGAGAAGGCTTTCCAGGTAAATTGTTACTTAGTACTCCAAACACACACACACACACACACACACACACAAAGCAGTTCAGGGACCAGCTGACAAACACTAAATACACACACGCACATAAGGCATAAATTGACCTTGAAAAGAAATTAGATAAAAAGAGAGCAATGAAAGTAAATCACGTTAGCCCAGCTTCTGCACTCATTCGGCTGAGCTCCTTGCCGATTTCATCACTGAGATCTGAGTTCCCATCAGCTCTAACCCCCTTAACAACAACCAAGATAGATGTCAGACAATTAAAAGGTAATTATATTCTGCAACTGTATCCAGCCCCCCATATGCGGCCAGAATGAATGTTGAGCAATGTGACCAAATCACTAGTTTAACATTAACTTAAGAATGAAAGTCTCTAGTTTGAACCATGGATTAACAAACTAACTAAAGCTCCTGAAATGTGTGTTATTGAGCAAAATGCCTTTACCAGACACTCTCCATAAAATCCTCGGCCCAACTGGACTCTAAAAACCTTGTGCAGCAATTTATTTGCATCAGTGAGTCGACGAGAAAGATAGGTGTTTCCCTTTGTGATCAAGTCTACAGAGCAGATCTCCATTAACTGTTGATACAGACAAGTGAACAAAATTAGATTCAGACAGTCTCAACTCTCAACTACAGAAAAACACAGGTATAGGTAGAACCCTTTTTCCTTCAATGGATGTAGAATTAAATTTTCCATCAAAACTCCTATTATCATATATTTATCACCTGAGTAATATGCTCATTAGCTACTGGCAATTGTTTTTCCTGCTAACATTTTTTCCAAAAATGACCTCTTATGAATGATTAGCAATGAAGAAAATATATGGATAAGTATGTGATATAAATAAACTTCAACTTGAACCTGTTGATACATGCGTGAATTGGTGATGCAGTTCAACTTCGAGCGCCATTCTCTTAGTCCAATATTAAATGCTTTAAAATCAGGTAAACTCCAATGGCGAAGATCCCCATCTTCAATGTATTTGAGAATTATCTCAACCCGCTCACTGTCTTCACAGTTTAGCAGTCTCATTCTATCATCCTATTATACATCAATGTAGACAAAGCTTCATTACTAATTTATGCAGTGACACCTCAGACTCAAAACATTAGTCATAGCTCATAGGAGCAAAGTTACTTGAATGTTGTGTGGAAAAGGTAGCACAATTGCAGCCAACAAAACAGAAAAAAACAGATATATCTGGTTCATCACTCTCACTTACATTATTAAATTTTGTCTCTGAAAGTTTAGCAGAGAAATATTCATATGCAGAAGTGGAGCTACTCTTCTCAAAATTAACATAAAATGTAGGGTTCCTTTCGGAATCTTCCCGCGAAGAAATTTGGGAAAGTGCTGATTTTCGGTGATCAAATCCAATAACCCTGAATGCAATAATTGCTGACTTAGCAACTAAAAAATACATAGTATAGGTTAAAAGTTGTTGAATAAGATGTCCAAAATGCAGTTACTTGGATGACGTTTTCCTGGAAAGCTCCAACGCAAAACCTTTTGGACCTAAAAAATCTAGAAAGTAGCATGTCTTCATTCCTTCGATGCATAAGTCGTCAACCCTAAGGAAAAAGAAGGTCATAACCAAAATGACAGGGCAGAAACTGATAAGGAAAAAAATGAAGAAGAAGAAGAAGAAGAAGAAACGTGTACATTGTCAATTAGGACGAAAGAAAAGAAGAAATATAATTATTTTCAAATCTTACAAATTATTACCAGATCAAAGGTAAATAGATACTAAGGTTGTTTAACATTAATATGGTTTGAGTGTCTTCGCAAATAAATGGATATATTACTTAGCACACCCACAATGCATCTCACGCTCAATGTCCCATTGAAACATCACTCCAAAAATCTACCCAGACTTCGTGATTCAAGATACATGAGTTTGAGTGCAGTGTCTGTGCACGCCATGGAAACTGTGCATATCTATTTTCTATAGGTGCTTGCCCTTAAGAAGAAGCTATTTCCATGGCGCGAACATGGCCATTTATTCTCCGAACGGATTGAAGTCCAAGTACAGAAAATGCAAAAGAGAATGTAGTAACTCAATAGTTCTAACCATTTCAAAAACAGGAGATAACTACTTGCAGTGAGCAACAAGTCACGAAGTTGCAAAGGAGATGACAAAGTTACAAGACCCATTAACAGAAAATGCCCAAAACTCCTACTTAATTCAAAAAAATCTTCCTGTTCATGGTCGGCACATCTCACTGAAATCAAAATATTTGAAGTATAACAAGAGAGAAAGCACGCGTTCAATGTATTATTTTACTTCACTACTAATTACTATAGAGTTACGGACATACTGTTTTCACTTCAGCTTTCAAATTAAATCACCAGTCGAGTCGAGTGTGCATAACCACATTATAATAATGAAGTGAAAAAAACGCACAAACACCTGAAGGGTGCGACGGCAGAGAAAGGTAAAATGAGGCAAGGGAGGTTTAGTCGAGAGTGGTAAAGGTGCGCGAACAATGCTCCATAAGCTCCGGAGAATGAGGGATAATTGTATAAGACCAAGTTCGGGGTTTTGTTTTCCGACGCCTTGCGTATTGCTTCCAAAGAGGCGTCTGATCGGAATTGATGGACAAGCATAGAAAATTGAGATGGCAATCCAAACACGGTGAACCGCCGTTTAAACGGAACGGATAGAGCCATTCGAATGGTGGTGCGATCGATCGGCGGCCGGTGCAACCTCTGCGTGGCTTTTAATTGTAACCGCATCCAGCGTGATGGTTTATGATAAATGCAAAAAAGATTTAACTTTTTGTGCGACCACTTTCAGTTGAAATTGGAGAAAATTGGACAGGATAAAACTATCGCGATGTACCATTGAGATTGGAGCTTATAATTTATAAACGCCTTCGAAATGAAAATCGTTATTTTGTAAAATACTAAAATAATTTTTTGTCGGAAAAAAAATACTAAAATAATATGGTAGGTGGAATATCTATATATATAATATCAAAGCATTATATAAAAATTAGTTTTTCAAATATGTATGTACTGCAGTAATTATTATATTTGTATTTTTTTAAATTAATAATTTTTTTCATTTTTATCACTTTTATTGACGTATAATATATCAAATTAATCGCCATTTTACAATCTTCAGTTTGACACTCTTATTGCATATATAAAATAAAAAATAAATATAAAAAATATACGATATATTTACTCTAAAATTTTATTATACAATGAACTTTAAAAATTATGCATTTTGGCTATTGGATATCAATTTATATGTGCCATATATTTTGGTTATTTGTAATATATGTATATGCATAATTGTTATATGAGTTTAGATGATTTCTTCATGATTGTAAAATTGTGTTTAAGTTGAAGAAAAAATATGTAAAAATATGTATCCAAATAATATATATTTTAGATATATACATACATAACATTATATATATTCATGTAAGAATAAGTCAAAATTTATATCTAATATGAATTCATATTCGTAATAGCGTTTTATATATAGAAAATTATTTTTATAGTTATTACATATTTTTTATGTTAATAAAAATAAATTTTTTATATTTATTAATGTAGTTTGATATTCAACGTTTAAAGTTGTACACTTGGAGTCTTAGTTATATATATATATATATATATAAATAGATTTTTTGTTTTGTTTTTTTCTAATTGTTTCATTTCCCCTAAATTTAAGTTGTTAAATATAAAACATGACGTTTATTTAATTCATTTAATAAATCTCACAACTGTTTAACTTTTTAAACCATAAAAAGTAACATAATTTGAGATGACTTTATTATTTATTGTATTTAAAATACAAGATAGTAAATATTACTCATTGAGTAGTTAAAATATATTTCAAACTTTTACTTTCATATAAATAAACATGCTATATAAATAAATACAAGTTCGATTCCAACCAGTCTCTTTCCTCACATAATTTGTACTAAAAAAACTTAAAAGGAAAATGAGAGTCATGAGATATAAATAGAGATGTTAAAAGGGCCGCGGGCCAACCGTTTAAACCGAAAAAAAAAGGGTTAGAGCCGAATTATTTTGGCCGGGACCATTTAAACCAAAATCCGTTAGGGCCAGCCCGGTTTTTATTTTTTAAAATATAAATATAATTCTAATATTTTATATCTACTTTTATTACCTGTTATTAGTAAATTTATTTTTCAAATCCACACCTCCCTCATCTTTAAGTTTAATTTTATTAAACAAACTATAAATTCTTAAAAAACTTATTTTTTATTTGTTTTATCTATTGCTTAATTTACGTTTCCATTTTTATCCTGAATAAGAAAATGTCACGTAGTCTTATTAGATTATTTAGGATATAAATTATATTTCTAAGTGGTGTTAAATCTAATTTTATTAATGCAATGTAATTATAAACTATGCATAACTTCTTTTTTTTATATTGAATAGACTAACTTTAAGTGTTAAACTTAAATATTATATATGATCAAATTTGAAATTTTAGATTTAAATATCTTATTTGGAAATTTTAAATTATAGCCATATGAGTAATTACAGAAAAAATGTTAATTATGGGTAGCTTTAATTATTATTATTTTATTTTTAAAATTTAGATAAAATCTTTAATTTTATAAGTTTGAAAATGCAATGTAATTAGAAACTTTACATGAATTTTATTTATGACGAATAGTTTAACTTAAAATGTTAAACTTATATGTTATATATATTCGAATTTAAAAGATTTAAATTTAAATATATAACTTTTAATTTTTTGACTTATAGCCTGAGAGTGGCCCGTTTAGCCGGAAGCCCGCTAGGGTGAGGGTTAAGTTTAATATTGCCAGCCCGTTTAACGCCAAGTCGCCAACCCATTTAACACCGGCCCATTTAGCCTGAAGACTGTTTAGCCCGAAGCCGGGCCAACCAATTTAACATCTCTAGATATAAATATGCAAAGAAACAAACATAGTCCCACGTTTAGAGTTGTCAATGGATCGAGCCAGCCAGGCCATAGCCTAGCGGCTCAGGTGCAAAAACCAGGTCGGACCGGGCCAAAATTTAATCGGGCCGCGTTTGTTGTGGCACAACCCAACTCAACAAGTGTATATTTTGACCGGCCATTCGGGCTTGTCGGGATTCGGGGTCGCTTGGACCGGATCAAAGTAGGCCCGATTTTTTTTGAGCCGCCAAAAATAAAGTTCAGTCCTATGTGCGGGCTGGGCCGGGCCAATTTTGCCGTCTACATTGAATTATTGAAAGAACCTAAGAAACACCCGTTGCACTTGATCCGCCCCTACGCTTTCCTTATTAAAACCTCGCACGCAAGTATTGCTCCAGATATTTTCTTCTCTCTCTGCATATTGATGCACTTGACCCGCGCCTAAGCTTTCCTTAATAAATAAAGAACCGCGCACGTAAATAATGCTCCAGATATTTTCTTCTCTCTCTGCATATTTCTAGCCAGCGAGGCGATTAGTCGGGGTATCTGTTGTACGAAAATGATCACATTCGTAAAGAGATGAATAAACAATTACACTGCATTGTTCTTCAACCTTTTGGTTTTATTTATCGGAGATGTGCGATTATGCATCGTTGATTGTAAACTATACTCGGCTAAAGATTCTCGAAGAAGTGGTAATTCTTGTTCCTTTTTTCTTTTTCTTTCATGGGTTTCCTTGATCCCAACTTCAAGCCCTTGTTATATGCTGATTAAACTATACTCGTTGATTACTATACTGGTGATTGTATTGGTTATAGATTCTTGTAGAAGAGAGTAATTATTGTTCTTTTCTTTTTTTCTTCGAGGTTTCTTCATGATCCAACTGCAAGCCCTTGTTATACTGGACTCTGACGTACATGCATTGTAATTTATGTTTTTTTCTCTTTAATTATTGGAAAAGGGATGAACAATCTCATGCTTTTTTCTTGTTTTCGGAAGAGGGAGAGAACACGTTTTATTGAATTTTCCCAAGAAACCGTTGCATTGTTTGTTTTTTTCGAATTTGCGATTGGGTTTTTCCCAAGAAAACGTTCTTCAAGAATCTTCTACTTTTTTTTTTTTTTCCTTTCCGTCAGAAGGCGGAATAATCAAGCATTCAAAATTGTACGCATTTGTTGTAAATCGTTGCATATACTTGGGTGTTAGTATTTATAGGTTAAAAAATCTTGACGAAGTGGGTGATCCTTTTCTTTTTTCTTTCTACACTCCTTTTATAGTTTTTTCTTCTGTGGTTTAATTTCTCGTCCTGATCTTGTCTCTGTAATAATGGTTATAACTTTTGCATTGGTTGATGGACTCTACTGTGGGTTGATACCTGTTTTCCTGATGTAGTCCTTTATTGTTTGGAAATAGTGGAGAAGCCTAATTTTTGAAACACATATAAGTGATACGCCCCTGCTCATGGTAATACTCACTCAGGTTTTTATTCACATACATGCTAAATCTCATCTTTTGTAATTTTTATAATTTATAGTTAAAGGATTGAACATATTGTCTTGAATTTTTCAGTATTGTTTATCTTGTAATATTATTTTCTCAATGGTATATACTTTTGCGGATGTGCCTTCACAGTTCTAATCTGCTTTTGGTACCTGGCTGGATAGGATATGAATGGACTTAATGTTCTTGAAACCATAATATTATGTTCACTCTGGAAAACAGGTGAAGAACCACAAAGCTGGACTTTCTTTGGAACTCGGTATTTTTCTTATCATTGCTTAATTCGAAAGTTTGCATCCTCAATTTAGTGTCAGATCGTCATTGTTGTGCATTTCTTTGTTCATTAGTGTACTCTATCTCTTTAGTTTCATTTTGTTTGATAGTGTCAATTGAGGAAACTAAATATACTCACTCTAACTTTTATCCAATTTTATTCACTTCTTTCATGTGCAAATACACTGTATTGGCTTTGTCAATTCAGTACTATTCTGTAAACTAGAAGACATTATGGCATTATTTGGAACTTTTTATTAATGCTACAATTCTTTCCTGTATAGGGAGTCTCCTATGAGGTAGAAATTACCATATACCTGTTAGATATCATAAAATTGTTTGGAAGAGATTATCAGATGAATATTGTTAAGATTTCCACAATGCTGTAGTAGTTATTACTTCTCTTTTTACATGCCCTATAGCTATGAAGTTGAAGTATTACCTTTTACTTCAATTTTTTCTCTCTTTTTTTTTCTTCCTTTTCTGTATGTGCATGTTCTTTTCCTTTTTTTTAATTAAAAAATGAATTTTAATTAAAGTTTCAAATCTGATTTCTTTTCGATTTTAAGTTAATATATTTCCCGTTTTAAACACTTTCAACATATTTGTAGAAATAAACATCTTTAAATTTAGTCCCTATGTTTTCATTTATTCAAAATAATATTTATTGTTATAATAAAATTGTTTTTGATAGGATTTAAGATGAAAAAAATAATGCTTAAGATTATTTTGATAGAATAAAGATGAGGAAAAAATAATCTTAAGTAGTACAATAGAAAAAGGACAAAAAATTGTGGGTAGTAAATTGTTTCCAAGTTTTTGATAATTTAACTAAATTATTTTCATTAAATTTTTTGGTTTGTCTTTATTTTTTTTATTTTTTTTCTTCTTATTACTTAAAACCTTTTATCTTTCAATCTTTGTTCTATCCATCTTTTTTAATAATACTCTTTCTTTCTTCATCTTTAGGCTAAATTGTTTATTTAGGATAAAATGAAACCAAATTGCTAAAATATGGTAAAAATGTGGGGTATTGTGCATTTGCTCGTTGGCGCACACATCACATGCACCAACAATAAAAAATATTATTATTTTTTAATTTCAATTGGCTGGCGCACACCACACCTCTGCCAACCTTATTTGAATAAAAAAAAATTAAAAAGATGAGGGGAGTGTGGCCATGTGTGGGGAGGGGGGTGTTTGTGGGGTGGGGGAGGTGGCTTGCGCCAACAATTAGAATTTAGGTGAGGGGTAGGGTGCGGGTGGGAAGGGGGTGAGTAGTTTATTTTATTATTTTATATAATAAATTAATAATCATCCCATTTAATGAGTGTGTATGAGAAATTCATATGTAACTTTTTCGCTTTTTATTTGTTTTTAACGTATAATATATCAAATTAATTATTTTTTTTACTATCTTTAATTTGCATCCATATTGCATATTTTTGTAAGAAGATAAATACAGTCATAAATGGGGTCTTGATTTGAGAAAGCAATTCCTGAGCGATACACATATAGTATTTAGAATTCGACAATACCCCTAGTTTTCACCCTAAATACACAGTGATAAATTTTTACATCGATTTGAAAAGGTTGAATTTTTTTCGATTGTGACATGTGTATTTTCCTAATATTTTATGAAAAATTCATCAATTTAAGGCTTAAATTTTCAACCTTATCAAATCGAGGTAAAAATTTATGACTGTGTATTTAGGGTGAAAATAGGGGTATTGTCGAATTTCTACACGTGTATCGCTCAGAAATCGTCTTCTCAAATCGAGACTAATTTATGACTATGTATTTATCTTCTTACAAAAATATGCAATGTGGATGTCAGATTGAAGATCGTAAAAAAATAATTAATTTGATATATTATACGATAAAAACATATAAAAAACGAAAAGTTACATATAAATTTCTCATACACATTAAGTAAATGGAATGATTATTAATTTATTATTATATAAAATAAACTACCCACCCCCTCCCCATCCACACCCTACCCCTCACTTAAATTCTAATTGTTGGCGCAAGCCAACTCCCCAACCCCATCCCACAAACACCCCCCTCCCCACACACACAACCAACTCCCCTCATCTTTTAATTTTTTTATTTAAAATAAGGTTGCGTGGTGTGTTGTCGTGACCAATTAAAATTAATAAAAAATAATTTTTATTGTTGGCGCATTTGATGTGTACGCCAACGAGCAAATGCACAATACTCCCAATTTTACCCTATTTTAGCAATTTGGTTTCATTTTTACCATAAATAAACAATTTACCCTCATCTTTATTCTATAAAAAGTATTTTTTTATAATTATAAATATTATTTTCGAATAAATGGAGACTTATTTAATGGAAATTTGAAGATGTTTTTTACAAGTATTTTGAATTTTTTTTTATGGAAAATATATTTTTGAAATAATTTAAAAGAATTTTTGGAAATAGATTTTAATTTGAATTCATTTTTTTCACAAGTAGATGAAATGGAATTTATGAATCGTTTATGCCTTTTTTGTAATTTGTTTCATCATATAATATTATATACAATATGAAGTTCTAATATTTGAAAAATGAAAAGAAGAATAAGAAAAAAGATAAAAGAATAAATAAAGGACACTATATCTCTCTTTCGATCGATTTTGCCAACTAGGATAAGTTTTCCCCCCAAAAATGTCCACCTTGGCGGCCATGTTAGAAATGATTTTTCCATTGAGTTTCTATATCTCTGTCAAACTCTGTCAACCTCTAAAACTTACCTGCCGTAGTAGGTTGGTTACATGGCCAAAACTCTGATTTTTCACACTTAAAACCAAAAAGTCTAAAGTCGAGAAAAAGGGCTAAATATCTAACAAGCAAACCATGTTTTGTTTCATGGTGGGCAGTGCGGATGAAGGATTTGAGACATTTTTGGGGAATGCATAAATATAAAATTATTTTTGAAGACAACTACAAAGAAGGTTTTTTTTTCAGATTTATTTTTCCTCAAATTTTTTTGATTTGGGAGGGAGGGTTTATTTTTTATTTTTGGGGTTTATTTTTGGGTGAATGTTTATTTTTTTTCTCATGGTTCATTATTATTTTTAAATTTATACATAAATATAAACTAATAGGTACTAAATTAAAGAAAAAAAGGAATTTGGAATTTTTTTTGGGGGCAGCAGCCGCTACTTGCCCTCCTGGATCCGCCACTGATGGGGGAGATCATTTGATGCATTATTACTGTCACTGATAGCCTATCAATTCTCTTCTTTTGTTTAAGTATCAAATGAAGGATGTGACATAAAATTTCATGGTGTTCATTCTTGTATCCAATTTGCTTTTAACTGTTTCTGAATTGAAATTGATGTGGAACAACTTAAGTAAGGTGGCTGTCTATATGGTTTAGAGCTGAAAAAAGTGTTGATGTGGAGGTTCAGTTCTAACATGTCTTTACTCTTGGTATCAATGAAAAATGTATCAGGCATGCATCAAAGAATGATGCTGGATAATGCTTCAAACTGAAGCTTGGAATTTATAACTTATCCATATATCCGCTTCACACACGAGACAAAAGATTCAACCTGTACCATCTGTGTGGATACTATTTCTATTTGGCCACTGGTTTTGCCTGTGTTGCATCTAAGATTTCACTAGTTACCATCATGCATAATTGACCCAACATATTGTTCATGTGACTTATTTAATTTTGAAACAAAGTGTTGGTAGGGTCAACTTTCTGAATTATAAATCTTGTGCTATTAAATTGATCACCTATATATTTTCTTTGTTACTTTGTGTGAGCAATGTAATTGTTATTGAGTCATTTAATGAGAGGTTTATTGTCTTCTGCTCTTTGATGTGATTCATATATCTTTAGATTTAGTAAGGTGGAACTCAGCTGGTATACACTTGGGTTTATTATTACAAATTATTGTTGTTAGATTTCAGGATACCATGTATTGATGAGTTCTTTATCCTCTAGGGATTTCAAAGTTATACATATTGTGATTTGGTCTCTGTCATGAGCTGTAGGAAATTCAGTCCAACATGTTATTTGTGTAGGCTGCTAATTTAGTTGTTGAAGGTTCACAAATTATTTGCGTATTAGTTTGTACTTTGTACTTTTTTGCAGGTTCTCAAAGTACATGCTGCTAACTAACTGGCTAGTTACAATTATGCATTGTGTCCTTAGCAGTAGAAGTATCTGGTATAGGACTTATTTATCACTAGTATCTGAATGTGTATACTCCTTGGTTTCATAATGTTATGTTTTAATGTTTCTTGCTGCTACAGTTTGCTGCACGACCAGTAATTGAACTTCGTTAATTATTATGACACTTCAGGACTTCTACTTTTTATTTTTCATTTTTCCTCCTGTAAAAAATGAAATTTATTTAACACTTGCAGTGAAGTCATCAACTTTTGGCATGCCTCGGACAACCACTAGTGCTTTGATCAATCATTTTCACGCAGGTACCAGTATTACAAATATTAATTGTCACAACATTTAGCTAGAGCAAACCTTGCAATATCCTGTTTTCTTCTTTCAGCATTTATTAATAACTTTACATAATTTCCCAATGGATCCATTCACATAAAAATCTAAATCTTTTCCATATGATTTCCTGAAACAGAACTCTGATGGCTGTGACGCTGTATGCACATTCATCCTGTCACTGTACCATGATATTTCCAGTCAGATGAAACCCGGTCTTTTGAATTGCGAGGCAAGTTGACACAGACCCGGTAAACATGGTTTTAGGGCTGCCAACTCTAATGCAATTGAAGCCTGTTGCAACAGTTAATGTTATGATGTTGCAATTGATAAGACATAAAAGAATAAAGTGCCTTGTCAGCTAGTAGAATTACCCCAGCTTCATCACATTTGGTGCGTTATTTTTCTGATTTAGCGGCTGGCTGAGCTCGAGGTTTATGGGTGCATGTAAATCATATTCAATGTTGATGCCATTTGCAATGTGGGATATTCTGTTCACTTCACTTGGACCCCCTGGGCCATAAACCTGCATCAGAGGTTTATTAAGTTCAGATGGCAAGTATTTTAATTTTTACCTAACTGGCCTAATAGATCTATTCTGTTCAATACCTTTTTCTGTAATTGTGCATTCTCCTCACGGACAAGGTTTATCTTTTTGTGTAGTTCTATGTTTTCTTGCTGAATCATGTTTCCCTGTGACAAGATTAAAGAAGTTTTTCTCTCAGCTAAACCAGATGATTCAATGGATTAAAATATGCAACTGTTTTGAGGAAGAACCTTCAGGTTTAGCTCTTCAATTTCTTCGGTCATAATTTGTTCCTGCAGAAAATAAGTACATTCAGAACATATTTATACTAGAAGCTGGAAACTGTAGATATGGATAACTGTTTATTACATGAGACAGAACAGGTGTTTACCTTTTTCATACGCACGCCTTTCAAACTCATTTCCAGTTGATTTTCCAGATTTTGGAGGTCTTTGATGCTCAATCCAGAAAGCTCTTCTCCCAAAAGCTGCCTGTAGTTACAAGAAAAAGGCATGTCGTATGTTCTCAATTTCTTTGCTCTCACCCTGTTTTTGCTTATCAGATTTCGATTAGAGAAATGGGCGCATAGTGAATTGTTTAAACCATTATGGCTAAATGCACGTGCATCTTAAATTGTTTAATTTCATTTTCCAGGTTCCAATTTCCTTTACCTAGATGCATAGTGAAAATTCTCTTTGCAACCTGAAACTAAAGCTGCGATTGCTTATGAATTTATTTTTTCCATTTTTGTTCCGCTAGAGATTTTTTTTTTTACCAAAAATGTAATGCTTATGAAAATTTTAAAAAAATATACTATTCACTCACTTTTACTTTTTCCCCCATCAATCATTTTTCAAAAATCCCATCTAATCATCAATCATTACTATCCATTTTCCCATAAGTTCCACTATTCATCCAGTCACATATTTTTAACTACCAATCATATTCAATCATTATTTACTATTTCTATATCAAATCAACTTTCACCATTACCTTTTCATCTCATATTCAATCAAACTCTCAATATTCATCTTTTTCCTTTCAATTTTTTTACCGCTATTCTCTAGCAAAAAGAAAAATTTTCAAATTGAAAGTAACCTAATCGCACCCAAAGGGCTCCTTTTCTTTAGGTTTCAATAGATCTTTCCAGCTTTTACTACTCAATAGCACGAAGCCATGATTGTTTTACTTAAACCTTACTGAAAATATCCTATTTCTAATTTCTTAAAATTTGGAAAATCAATATACTAAACTCTATAACCTCAGATTTTTTCCAATCCATTTTGCATTTCTCTACTTTCCCAACCCTATTCTGCATCCTACCACCAATCAATCACTATTTCTCTTCCATGAGCCCAACCCACATAAAAGAAAGGAAAACAGAAAATAGAACAACCCAATTAAACCGTAGCAATTTTGTATTTTCAGAAGTGATTTTTCCCATCTTTCTACTTTTCAAATTACATTAAGGAGAAGTGCAATCATTAGGTAGTGATTGCTTACGAAAATTTTTCATTTTCGTTCCACTAGAGAAATTTTTTTTACCCCAAAGTATGAATGCTTATGAAAAATTTCAAAAATACACTATTCATTCACTTTCATTTTTTTTCAATCACCAATCACTTCTACCCATTTTTCAAAAAATCCATCAAATCACCGATCATTATTACACATCCTCCCACAAATTTCACTATTTACCTACTCACACATTTATAACTACCAATCTTATCAATCATTATTTTACTCTTTTATATCAAAACCAACTATTATCATTACCTTTTCATCTCATATCCAATCACAATCTCAAAAGTCATCTTTTTTCTTTCAAAAATTTATTTACCACTATTTTCTATCAAAAATAAAATTTTCAAAATGAAAACATACCCAATCGCTACCTTACACTTTTATTCTTCATCCAAATACTATTCTAAAAATATATCAATATCCAAATACCTTTCCAAATAAATAAAAAAAATGGATATGCATGTCATTTTATATTTTATCCCGAACTCAAACACATTCTCTAAAATTCTTATTCTTTCTTTGAAACTACTTTACCACACTTTTTTCTTAAGACATGATTTTCCGGGAATGAGATACCGAATCCTTTATGAAACTGGCAGTTACAGTTACCGAGTAAGTTTTTTTCAGCATGACAACCACTTTATTTAACAGATCCCCCCATATTACTAGCTTCTTGGATCTATTCCCCCGACTCCAAGTCCTCTCTCTTTTCTTGAGGTACATTATGGGAGGAGATGCATAGGCTTGCATAAAAACATCCACATTTACACGAAAACGGTTAACAAACAAAAAATTTATTATGATTCAAATTTTTGATTGTAAAACAAAATTTTAAATTAAAATCCGTGCTAGGATGAACACACATGCAAACATTCGCGACATTCATCTACTCACAAAATTGAATTTCACGATATAAGACCATGTTAATACAATTTCACGAATTTCATGAAATTAGACCATGTTAGTGTAATTTCATGATTTTCATGATATAAGACTAATTTGACGATATGAGCCATGTTAGTGTAATTTCACGATATGAGGCCATGTTAGTGTAATTTCACGAATTTCACAAAATTAGACCATGTTAGTGTAATTTCGTGATTTTCACGATATAAGACTAATTTCACGAATTTTATGATATGAGCCTATGTTAGTGTAATTTCACGAAATTAGACCATGTTAGTGTAATTTCATGATTTTCACGATATGAGACCATGTTAGTGTAATTTCATGAATTTCACGATATAAGACTATGTTAGTGTAATTTCACGAATTTCATGATATATTGCACTTAGTGTAATTTCATGAATTTAACGATATGCCATAATTTAATGATCGGTCGAACATGTGGTGGATCAAACATTGACTCCACTTAATAAAGGGTAGTTTAGTCATTCAAGGTAGAAAAGAGGTTTTTTTATAACTTTGACTCTTTGAGCAAAAAAGAGGTTTGACTATCCTATCTAGCTATATCAAAATTTCTCCCTAGTTGAATTGGGTTATTAGCCCTTGGTTTTTGAAGTTGATTTATTTACTTATTTTGTTGTGATTTGGCCTGATGGTGTATGCTTTCTTGTTCTGAATGACCATTTCTTCTTCAGAATTACAAGGTGCTATTTTTTGATACTGGATATGCTGGTATTTGACAAAAAAAAGAAAAGAAAAAAAATTCTTGCACCAGTTGGACAAAACTAGCAATCTGCCGGTTATCATAACCACCACTGATGAGGTAGCTTAATGTTTTCGGTTATATGTCATATGCTTTTACTCACTTATCGTTGGTGTCAGTAAAGTCAATGTAGACGAACTTTAAGTCCAATTGCTATATAACATGTCAAGTGAACTTACCTGTGGTATTCTTGCAAGTACTGTAGCTGTTGCCTCAAGCTTGCTGCTTCCCTTTGCCAAAACTAGCAAGAAATAAGAAATGCATGATTAACATACTATGTGTCTAGGAATCGTCATATTGTGCTGAAATTCTACGTTTATGATGAAACAAGTACATATCATTCAACCACATGAATGTTAACTTGGTTGTAGAAATTTTGAGAGATAATGTGCATGCAATTTCTTTGGATTAGGTGTTATTATTCTCATAAATAGCTATTGTATTTGGAAATTGCAAACCTATCAAGTTAATTAGTGCTTTTAATTTGTCCTATTGTGGCTGTATATTGACTTTTTCTTGGAGAAATTGGAAGCTATTACCTTGTTACTGGATTCGTACAAGGAGCTCTTGGACCTAGCTGGTTTAGGTTATTAAAACTTTTAACAGAACATATTATCTCACTATCTATGATGAGCTCGGAAATGGTCAATAGCTACTTCTTTTTTTGAAGTGTAAATTGTCGTGTGAGGGTATTAAAATTTGATTTGAGGCAGACATTTTTATGAGATTAGTGAGTTGCATTAGGCGTGGTTCCCTTTCCTTTCATTTAACGTGCATTGAAAATCTGGAGCAAGAAAAGTTTCAGTTTCATTTATGGAGTCATATATTAGAGAATTTGAGTTATCAATGACGATCTAGATGTCTAGCAGGATGAATTGATTGAAACCTCATGGTGAACCATTTTTTGTGGATGGAACGAACATCTGGAAGAGGTAGTTCTGACATATCCAGTGTGGACCCTGCAGAACCGAGTAAAAAAGAATCTTGTGAGTTACTCTTGAGGGGATTTGTACACAGCTTATAGTAGTAGAGTTTCTAATATATGGGGATAGAAAAACCTCTGGATGTTCAAATCCATTTAGGAACGAACCTTTGAAATTTGTGCGTATCATAATGTTGTGAAGACACAAGATAGGACAGGATGTTCCATGTAAGGTCCAAGGTATGTCATTACTGTTGGTTGTTTTGAATTTCTCTGAACTTTGACTGTTCGAGTTTAAGTGGACTCAGGTATCTGGAATGCACTTATGGCAGATATTGGAAAGATTGGCATTGGTACATTTGTGGGCTGGCCTGAATCTTTTTAATAAGCAATAATCATGCATTCTAATCAGTTCGAAATCTCAGTTCTCCAGGAACAAAGCTCTTCATTAGTTTTGGGACTTCTGGTGTTGCATGCTATCCCTATCCATTTTAGGCGAAAAAAATTTCATCTTAACATTCTGCTTCTTATTGCAATGATCCACACTGATAAGGAATTGCTCTTCTAACTGGATCCTTGTTACATCTATAAAACCTGAATGACAAATTTGTGAAGATGGAGGGATGCACAGGCATCTACTGCAGGGCAAGGGAAAATGAATATTGTTTCAGCAGCCGAATTTGGCGCCCTCATTTCAATCAATATAATGAGAATCTAATCATAAACCTTGGTAAACCATCATCGATTATGAGCTACAGAATGCCTTTAGTGGTTACTTGTATTCGATCCTGCAGCTGCTTGGCCACTTTTAATCAGGCAATATATGATGTTTTCGCGGTGATTTTTCTCGTTTGCTGACTGTTTCAATCTGCTCTCACTTTTAAGATTCAGGTGAGGGTTCTATTCTCTCAGTTCCTTCTGCTTGTTAAATTTTCAATTTCTAGTTCCTATCACGAAGCTTCTGTAGCAACCAGTTTCATGTCCCTCAACTTGAACGTTATCTGTAAAAGGTGAATTGCTAATAAAGCTTAATTTGTTGAAGCTACATAACATGATAGCTGAGTATCAAAGAGAAGACCTAATTTTAGAAATAAAAACTTTCTAGTTCAAGATAACTTTTTCTTTAACTATGTTCTATACCCTTCTTGATTTGTCTAATTAAACTTATCCCCTAAAGCAAGCTGTGACAGTCTCTTATCTGGAGAAGAGGCTAATTACAGTTCCTACTTTCTGAATCATGAACTTATTTTAGATAGATTGTTTGTGTGGAGATGCTCCTATTAGGATAGAGGTGAGATGTTAATTTGATCAACACAATATGTCTTGCTTATGGAATTCTGAAATTATTCTTTTGTTTATTAGTTATAGTCTGGTCCAGTATAATGCAGAGTGCAGTTCCTAAGAAATTAAGATCCTATATATCATGTATTCAGATTGGAGGGATTTTAAGTTAACTTGTAGCTAAATATGTGCCTTGTACTATGGATATTAAATTCTAGCTTCACTTTGCTGATTCCTAAGCTTTCATTAATATATTTGGTAGAGCAAAGGGACCAAGTGCTATTTATAAATGTTGAAGGCCTATCTGTATCCTACTTACTATTCATAAATCTTGAAGAGGGGACTATATTTTATTCACCTCACGTTCTTGATTCTTTAAGTTATCATCTTGTTGCTAGCTTCCGATTTTATGAACTTTGTATCCTCGTGAACTTAGGTTGTATGGGTTTTAATTTCTCTCGCTCTCTTTCACCATTGAGTTTCGTAGATAAGAACAACTAATTTTAGACAAATTAATTGATGCGTTCGAATATGCAGGAGTAGACTTTCTTGTTAAGTCTCAATACAATGCTCAGCTATTAATATAAACCCAATACTATTCCTAATCTTGAAGGCAACAATTCAAAAGGTACTATTTCTTGTAATCTCAATGCTTTGTATATGTTGACATAAACTGGAAGAGTTAATGTTCGTGTATGCTTTGTATATTGGATGTCTTGCTTTATTATATTGTATATCAAGTATTTCACTGAATTGATAAGTTTGCCGCAGCCGTCAAACCATTGTATCAGTTAGTGAGATTCAAGCTCTGTTTCAATTTTGAATAAATTGGCATTGCTCTCTTTTCAGGGCTCTTTCATTTTTTAAACTTAAACTTGTGATATTGTGTTTCACATCAACTGTGAGACGATATTGTAAGACATGCAATTATTTTAAAGGTCGTGGGTCGCTCCTACTAATTTCTGGACCTGTAGCGGGTCATTGACTGGATTAAAGACGAATGTGACATCATGTATTTTATTAAGGCCAATGGGTTTCGGCATTTTGTCGGGTTAGTTTCATAATGTTGACTATGCCATGAGTTTAATCCTGTTCCTTACACTTGCTTCACATACTTTCGACTGCAAGTGCATTCTTACCCTCAACATGAAACATTTGAAGAGTACTCTTTGAACTTTCTAATGTACTTCGTGGTTTTGGTATAAATTCCAAATTTATGTCGAATGAAAAAAATCAACTTGCCATTTCTGTACCTCATTTGTTGGTATTTTTGATCCCATTTCCACTGCTGTTTAAGTATAATATCTATGATTGTTTTGGCGCTAAGTGGGACCAATACATGGATGATTGGCATGCAAAGCTAATCAATGTAATGTTGAGATGGGTGATTCATTTCAAAATTAGATGATACAAGTTATAAATTGGCCGTTTTAAAAGGTGAGTTATGTGACTAAAGGATTCCTATTCCTGTAGCAAGTTAAGTACCTCAGCTATGTGGTTTTATGGCCACGATGGATGATTACATGCCCGCTTGGTGGCATTTTATATGCAAACTCCTACTTCCTAGTTAAATTTGAAGTGGGAATTCAGCCAAACCTTTTGTTGTATCATCTATTTTTTTCTTGTGATTATTATGATCTTGATTGAATTGTCTTGAATCTCATTGTGGACACTTCGTGGATTTGAAGGGGAAGGTTGTGGCACTTGTATGTTTTGGAAGTGTGTGAACACGGGATAAGGTCATTTCACAATGGATTTCAAATTCTTAGATTTTATTTTGTTCTAAATTTGGAGTCACTATGGTGGATTCAAATCCATACTATTTGGAGTCATTTGAAATCCTTCCCCAAATCCTCCCCTCAAATCCAAATCCTCCCATCCAAATGCAACATCAAGCTCATTTGTTTGTCGTCTTGATGCCGAAACCATAATCTAGATGTATAAGAGGACTAAAGCTTTACACTAATCTGAAATCATTGATGGTTGTGGTATAGTTCATTTTCTTTACCTGGACTTGTCCAATATGGACGTGTTTAATCCAACGTCAAAGTAGAACAAGACCCTGAAATGTACATGTTATCTATGAACTCGTGCTAGACTGGGCTTCCCTTGCCACTTAGTGATAGACTTGAGAAAGATAGCTTTGGCAGATTGATCTGCAACTATCTATTAACTTTGAAAACGGAGTAACCAACCACCTCGCCAAGATTCTCTACAACGGAATGGGTCCATGGTCGGATCAAGAAATTCGCTTTTGTTTTGTGAACCGAACCGAGCCGAGCTTTTGAGTGTTTGAGTTTGACTCGTTTATTATCGAGTCGAACTCGAGCCTAAATTTATTGAACATATTGATGGCTCACGAACTTTTTCGAGCTTAATCGAGCCTAAACGAGCTTAGTAAATATTAATTAAAAATTAAATTATTCTTCAATTTATTACAAAAAATAAAATTATTGGTATTTAAATTTTATAATATATTTATTAAAACTTATAGTTTTATTCAAAAAAATAAGTTTATTGAAATATTTTTATATTATCTTAAGTAAAAATATGAAAAATTAAAATTAAAATCAAATTATTAGTTTAATTCAAACGAGCTTACTATCGAACCTATTCACGAGCTTACTAACGAGATAGATTTCACGAGCTAACAAACCGAATATCTCTAAGTTTGAGTTTGGTTCATTTATTTTAATCGTTCGAACTTGAGCTTTTATCGAATCGATGAATAGCTGGCGGCTTGGTTCATTTGCAGCCCTATGTGCACCTTACAACTACATGTCTTCCACTCCGTAATTTTGTCTCCTTCTTCAGGAATAAGGAATGGTGAAAGAGTTACCAAGGATGATTAAAAAGCTAAAGCTTATTAGAAACCTGTGAAATGCTCCTTGGCAACTGGAAGAAATTCGATTACCAACCGATTGTGGCACTTATTGGAATGAGAAATGAAGGAGGCCGAAGAAGAGCTTTAAATTTACTACGACTTCTCCCTGAAAAGAGTCCAAGTTTTATACTGCACAGGCTTTCATGATGTGTAAGGGCTAGATCTCCCTAGAAAGTGACTACATTCAATAAGTTTTGTTTCTAATCTTCTTGGTCCATGATGAAAAATGGTGAGTAGTTCATGTCATTTCAGTTCCTTGTTCAGCGTCCATCAATGCTCTTATTTGATCCTTTTTTTTTTTGCATGAGTTGTGCAAATTATTCTCGCTCTAAGAGTATAAAATGTTTAAAAGTGTCTCATAATCCAAGGAACTACGTTAAGCGAAACCTAGTATTTTGTCCTAGACGATATAGCTATGTTCCCTTCTTTCCATATAGTGGTTTATTTCAATCCTTGTGCACTGGAGGAAGGAGTGGGAAGTTTACCACAAAATTCTAACCTTTTGTTCTAGAATAGTTCATTCATTGGAATCCATGTTTTCTTAATGGGGCTAGTTCATGTGAGATCTTGTCTTAGTTATGATCAGCTGATTGCTATCATAATCTTTTTGTTCTCATGTTGCACTTCTGGTAGAGCTTGGTGGCAAAGCCCTTATTGAATAGTTGGAATTTCTTCTTTAAGTTGCTAGAAATTTGAAATAGTTCTACATAAGCAGTATTGCCCAAGAATTCAAGTCATAGACGGAGCTATAGCTCCTGTTATGGGGCACGTGACCTTATAACTTTTTTTTCTTATCTTTTATTTATTATTTAGTTTGAAAATCTATATATTAATTGGGCAAAATAAATAAATAAAGTGTCCCCCATTAATTATTTTTATATAGTTTATAATTGCATTTATTTTATGCCCCCATTATAAAAACTTTCTGGATCCGTCCCTGATTCAAGTCGTGTATTTCGCCTCATTAAGATCCTTAATGGAACATGCATTTCGCCTCATTACTTTGTGGAGCTACGCGCATGTAAAATATATTGTGATGAGCTTCTTCCCTGACCTATTTAGCCTGGGTTCTGAAGAATGAAATAGCTCCATAAGATTTCATAAGACATCTAAATGACTCACCTAAATATACTGCCAAACTCTTATAAAGTCGTCATGTTTGTATGATGGTCTGAGACTAGCCTTCATCATCTGTAGATATGAATGGACTCTTCACTCATGATCTTCAAGTCCTATTACTGATTTGAAAAACGAACTATCTTTCAATAGAATTATGTGTATCCGAAGTTCCAGCTGAAGCTTCAGAGTGTTGCTCATGTGGTTAGGATAAGAGTTCAATCTTCTGCAAAAGGCAATAGGAGACATTAGCTTGTAGGTTTTTGCTGATGCAAACAGCATTTAGTAAAGGTCAAATACTACTGGTCTATTGTTTGCAACTAAGTAGATAAAACTTAGGATAGTTGTTGTGTCTTCCAGTCACATTTTGAACATGACTGCAGCTGTCTTGTGCTATGTGAATATAACCTTTTGTTGAAATGGTATGTCTAACATAAATTTCCTTGACATGAACCAATACAGTTGAAAACTAGACCCTGTTGATTGAAACTTGGTGGGGACGCATATTTGCGGTTTGATATATTTATATATTTGGATCATTATTTTTTGTATATTATAATTATAATCATTACTAAATGAGTTTATATATTTATTATCTACCAATCATTAATTTATATCTTTGAATCGCTATTTTCTATATATTAACCACATATAATAACATAACGATTTGATGAAACATACATCTTTAGTTGAATGCCATTTTTGATACTAGTAGAGTGTCAGTCTCCATAAATGAAACACACATCACACCAGCCATTTATAAAATTCATCCAAGTACATTTCCATTATCCACATTACTTTCAGTTAAATTCTCAAAATGCATCTTCCTCAAATATTTTCCCCGTATAGTTCAAAACCCAAATTGCATTTCCCAAATATTAGCCCAAAACATTTCAAAATGATTTGAAACACTATTTATGTGCTTAATCCACATTTTGTATGGTATACAATAGCTAATGTTGTTTGGTTCATACTTTGTCAGGAACTATGTCCTTTAAGATGCTTTGTCAGAGATTGTGCCATTTAACAGATAGATTAACAGCAAATTCCCTAGCAAAGCCATGGACTAGCTTCATTCAGCAACATGAGAATTCAAGATCTCTTCACCAAGGAGTTGATAGCAATATACCTGCCAAAGCCTGAGGACCCTGCTTTCAACAAGGTAGAAACTCGACATCTTCGTTCTTGACCTTATGACATACTTAATTCAGAACTATATTCAAAGAGATCCATGCAATGTCTAGATATCGATAGAACGATGCACTTTGGTTTTCCTCCTAATTACTGGTCATATCAATTCCTATTATTCTGCTATATTTATGCGTAAAACATTGAAGTCCTGCCATCGTTAAGATTGTTTCAGATTAAGTCAGTTATTCTGTATGTTCATATTGAAGGGTGTCGAATCCAGAGAATGTGTCGAACATAACTTTAGATGAAGCCAGTTAAACTGAATTACGAGAGTAACATTCTATATTTGCTGCCAAACAGTTGACGTGGAGAGCACATTTTGGGTAGAAGTCCATTCTCCTTGGAATTGGAATGGCAATTCCTGAAATGGTTATTCATTGTATTATTATTATGTGGAATGAGCTTTATTGTATATCAAATCAATAAGATTCTACAGAGATTTCTAGTACATGGTAGTCCTTAAGTTTTGGATATCTTACAGGCATTATGGGTTTATATGCATTCTAAGTTGTTGTACCATATCTAATGATATAAGTTATAGAGGTTTTATGGCAATGTGGGTTTTCCATTTATCACCAACAATCTTAGATCGAATTATTTAACTCGGATAACCTAGTAATCTGTGATCCTTGAATGGTTAGAGCCATCCTATTGGCTATTTAAGTTCATCTCGAGCCCAAACATATTCTCACATCTCCCTTCCTCTTTTGACAATGTACTGTCATGAAAAGCTCAACTAGTTTGACTTTTTCCCATCGATAAGAACTGCTTTTGGTCACTTCCATAATGTAATCTCATTTGGAAGAACCAAACGTTAGCATTCTGTAACATCTAGCTCGATTCGACGTAGAAGTCGTAACTTCACACACCATAAGCTCAACCTTCATAAGTTTGGATGATATGAAGTTGAGATAGGTCTTGACTGAACTATATATTTGTCGATGTATATACACAAATGAAAGGGTTTCTAGCCAATGATTAATTACATTGGCACGATGGGCTCTATGTCTTTAGTCATTGCTGTGGTCTCTGGCGTGTCCAAACTCAATTAGGTTGTGTTTGAATGAAAGGATTTGAATTTGAGGAATATTTTCTTGAAATGATTTCAAATGTCTCCATCTAAGGTGGATTTCAAATCCACGACTCAGAAAGTAGCTCAAGATGGAAGTCGCTAAAATTATTTGAAATCCCTCGCAACATATACTTATCCAAATAAATCCAATCCAAACGCAATTTTCTATATTCTACCCTTTGATCTCGATGTTGCCTTTTGAAGCGGGCAGAGTACTATCTCGAGTTCACATGCTATGGTTTTTTAGCAACATTGGCTGTGCCCTAGAGCTCTTCTGTTTGAAGCCTAAAAGGATGCCTTTATTGATCTTTGGAAGACTACATTTTCCGAACAAATAAGCAACCCTAGCTTTTCCGTTTGGAAACAAAACTATGTAGTAACCTCCAAACGTAATACCTAATCAACATAGCGGGTGCTAGGATAGATACCGTAAGACCAATTTATCGTCCACACAGTGTAAATGACACCACTCTAACCGATAATTCACACTGTCCCCAAGAACTGCCCAATGTTGCTTCTGTGACTAATGAGTTTATCCAAACAAGCTCAATGAATTTGTTATTATGAAGTTTGAAATCCTTAGCTTCATATCTTAAGCCTTAAAGAATGGAAAATTAATATTGCAATAAATATCGAATAGGAGTACGTATAAGCATATTTTAGCATATGATGCCCTATAAAGTTTTCACAATTGTGTTTTCTGTAAAATGTGCAGAAGTTTGATGAAAATAGTTACTGGGATGATCCATTCACATAACTCTTGCTGATGAAGCTGCTGGAAAGTGTTTTGTATTCAAGGAATTGAAAATAACACGGTAACAGATAGTTCGTTGAAGGTACCTTGATCTCTGAATTTGGATTCAGCAGAGTGTAATGCTCCTCTTTTAGTTTGTTGTATCGATCAATCACTGATTTCATGCTGATAAAAATGGAAAAAGAACAAAATTATATTTGTCATTTGATATGCTTAAACACACAATATTCTGTCATGTGAAATTTTGTTCAGGGATTTCATGCAAGTTATCTGAAATTTTTACGTTGACAGAGAAAATGAAATGCATGAACCTGTAGGAATTTTGAGAAGCAATTGAAAGACTGGTCATGAATGCACATCAATGTCTGTTTTGCTTTTGAAAGTATATTTTCAGTTTATGTACTCAAACTAGAATGAAAAATACATGCTTTGCATACATGCTTAGGATATTAATCCCTGAATTAATAACTTTAGGACCACCAAATCTATTAATTTAGCGAGATATTAAATAATCGATAAATTAATAATTTATTCATTATTAATTTATAGAAATATGGCTTGAAGAAAAAAAATTGCCTGTGAATAATAGTCATGCTAATCTAAAACTAAGTGAAGGGTTGCAAAATATTGATTTATATTCTTATCACTAAACAAATGAATCAAAAGATTCAACCTTAATGCAGATATCATACAACCGCACAAATGTTAAAATTGCAGAGTTGTTGCCTGACGAGCAGATAATCGAGAGTAACATATGAATTGTGAAGTTGAAAATAATAGTTATATTGTAGACTCGTTATTATTTATGCTACACTCATTGTACTATACTTGGTGGATGGATGAGTTACAAATATCCCACTATTTATATGGATGAATGACAAGTGTTTAATCTTATAAGTAGTGAGACACTTGTTAATCATCCATCCACCAAGTGTATGTACACCTGATGTAGCATCTACAAGACCCCAAAAGTTCTTACTACCTTAATAAAAGCAGGAGATGAGATTTAAGGTGACATCAAAAACAAATAACAATTGAGTCTTTTTTATGAAATCTAAATAGATTAATTATAAATACACTACACATTAAAGAATTATTAATTGATATATTTGTGTGGGGCCTATTACCTATATGAATTTTCATATATGTATTATTATATTATAAATTTAGCGAAATATTAATTTAGCACATTATCCTCAAGTTGGGATTGTCAAAAAATATCATTTAAACGAAGTTATTAATTAATTGAGCATTAAATTATCGTGGTTTTATTGTTATTTAGTTTTTACTAAAATATTTTATTTCTTCAATTTTATTTCGTAAAACCTAATACATAATTATTAAGAGAAATTTACACTTTGTTGTTCCAATTATGTGAGATTTTTACAGTGTCAAACAAACTATTTTATGTTACACTTTGTCATCTAATACGAGGTTTACTCTTTGTCATCTAATACATCTCCTCGACGAAGTATTAAGCTGATATTCCATCACGTCTTTGACACATGTTAATGGTATTGCACTTTCTAGGACATTCGGTCGGTGAAGTATTTAGCCGATATTCTATCGCTTGTGGCACATGCTAAAGATGTTGCACTTTGTAATCTAACTTTGCACTATTTATCATTTTGTCACATCAAACTAATAAAATTTAAAGAAAATATGTGGATATACATGTATTTATCTCTTTTTGGAAAATAAATTTGATCTACATTAACATTAAACAATTATATTATTGGTGAATTGTTTTATTTCTTTATTGTTGAATTATCAATAATATTCTTTAACTTAGACAAAGTGTAGTTTCCCATACATAATTCAAAAATGCGTGTCTAATATAATTCTTATCATCCCCTCAAAAAAAATATATATATATAATTCTTATCATTGTGTGTATCATCATGTTACATATAACATATTTCAGCACGAACCTACCACTAACTAATATCATTAAAATAATCTGAGATTTTTAAATGATATTGTTACAACATAAAATTAAAAACACATTTCATTTTTCAGCAAATGTAGGAATTTACAAAAGTTATACTCAATCAAACATATTTTAAATTTATATATTTTTATTTTAAAATTTTCATCTAAGCATATTTTTAATTTTTGCACAAAATCTGATGCTAAACTTAAAATTCATTGGAAATGTTGGAAACTAAGGCTAGGATTCTTGTAAAAAAAAACTTCACTTTTTTTTTCGCCACAGAAAATCGTTTGCACGAACTTACGATTAATTATGAAAATTTTCAAAAAATACATTATTCACTCATTTTCACTTTTCATATCACCAGTCATATTCAATTATCATTTTAAAAAAATCAACTATTATCATTAGACTTTTCATTTTACATGATATACCATTCACTTACTCTAACATGTTCAACCACCAATTAGATTTAATCATTATTTTACTATTTATATATTACATGAACGGCCATCATTACATTTTCATATCAAATTCAATTGCACTTTTAAATTCATTCTTCTTATTTTTTTTTAAAATGTAGAATTTTCAAATATACACGCACGTGTTGTGAGTAAAAATGTACTCATTTTTTTAATACATTATCAGTATAGATGAATATTTTTGTCCCCAAGTAGTTGCTGAATGCTGAAAACATTCATTTAGGTTTATGCACATTCCTTTTGTAGGCAACAAAAAGGTGTTTATTTTTGTTTTGTAGGACAAATTTACAATAAATAAATAAAATATATCGAAAATCCACATATCCAAAACTAAAACCTCAAGGATAATTTAACAGTCGATTGAGATTGTTTAATTTGTTGTGGAAATTTTCTGATTTGCTCTATTTTATTCAATAATTTTAACATGTCCTTGCTAGTAATGCTTCATCACTCATAATTTTAACACAATTTCAAAGCATCCAATTAAAAGCATAATCCTAATAAAATAACAAATGAACAGTATTTTGTGAATGCCTGCATGTACCATTATAATTGATAATTTTTTTTGGATAGATGAAAATGTGTAAAAACCTTGATTAGTAGTTATTAAGGGGGGAAAAGAAGCAAAGAGAAAGATGTACACTTGGGTTGTAGTTAAAGTTAAAATCTCTGTTTCATATTTAAGACACACCATATTAATGTGTCTTAATATACAAATGAAGCTTAAATATTTTTTTAGCCAAAATATCATACTTGAAATCTAGAATGAGGGATTTTATTATTTATGCTAGATCTTAATCCCTTTAATTAAACTTTCATTGTGAAACAATGTTTAACACAAGTTTTGCTTATACTCTTGAAATTTAACTGAAAACTAAAGATTCTTGAAATAATTTCATAAATCTGCATGCAGAATTTATATACCATGATAATTGACTTAGTACAAATATAAACTCTACTTCTTTATTTTCTTGATTTTGTTCATTTTATATTAGATCATTTGCCATTAATTTCGTGGGGCTACATAAATGACAAATTAGTATTTTCTTTTTCTTCCTCATGTACACATTTATGATGAGGAATCAAACCGAAGTTGTTTGAGTATAGTATCATATTTATTAATTATGTGTTCCTTACTAAATACTACAGTTTTACATGGTGAATTATTTAGGCTAAGTTAATTCTATAAATCGAGCTAAAAGATTGAAGGAAAAATTAATTTTTGTGTTGCAATCTTTATATAACATTTGCATGTATATAATTATATTATTGCAGTCTGATTTGCATCAAGTGATGATTAATTTTTTTTCAGTGAAAATTTGGCCAAAAGGAGAAATCAAAAAAGGCTATCCTATCTATATTTATTAATTTGTTGTCTGATCTCATATTTATGTCTCTAGATCAGCAAATTGCACTGCATGAACATGCATTCATACATACACACGTGTTGACACGCGCGCGTATACACAAACATCCGTGTATTATCAACCGATCCGCTGATTGGACTTAAGGAAATATATTTTTTTTTATTTATTTAGTATTTTTAAAATTTAATTTTACAAAAAAAAAATGGTAATAATAACTATGAATTAAGAAAAACACGAATCAAGACCCAATGTACATATTTTGGAAATATATATAGTTAGTGATGATATGAACAATTTCTATGAAATTATATAAATTAATTTAGAGAGCGAATAAAATTATAAGTAAATTTAATTATCAAACCTGGTGCTTGCAAAATCATAGAACCTCCCAGTGCTGGAGAAAATAATCAATCCCACTTCAGCATCACAAAGGATTGATAACTCTTTAGCCTTCTTAAGCAATCCATTTCTTCTCTTTGAGAAGGTGACTTGCCTACTTGTCGAATTGTCGATCCTTCGAATGACAATTTTACCCCTCCCCATTTCCTTGAAGAAAAAAAATCTAGGGTTTCTTCAATTTGCGCTCTTCTTTATCTGCTGGATCAATCAAAAATAAGTCAACATTAGAATGAGAAAATGTTCTTGATTTTTCTTTTTAAAGAAAAAATCATCGGTCGATCGATGATTTATGTTTAATTTTAGTTGGAAGGATTATTTTCAGAAATCTACAAAAAAGGAAAGAGGACAAGAAAAGAACTCAAAATAGGGCTTACTAAATTTGAGATCTTTGAGCGAGGGCTTAATGAAAGAGAGAGAGAGGGACACAATAACTTTGGGACAAACTATTTTGGAAGGCAACTTTATATGGAAAGGAGATAAAGTGGTTTTCAAGAAAATATCAAAACTCCCTTACAAAACATGGAGCTGTTTGATTTAATAAATCAAAAATAGATTGGTGGTTTTTTAGTGGAAAATTAAATTAATACTTAAGAGGGTTTATGCTGAAAAATGATTTTATGAGCTTATAAAATATTATTAATGATATTTTGTAATGACATGAAAAAATTAAAGTATTTCTTATGATATTAAAAGAAATAGTTAGGAACTCCTTACTAACATCTTATTTTAAGGAAAGTTTCTTTACTTAAAAATTACAACACCCCTTTCCCTCAAAAAAAAAAAAAAAAAAAATTACAACACCCTTGAAAGTTTCTTATGAAATATAGCTTAGATTAAGTATATATGTACAAACATGAGTCTCGGAAAGAGAGAGTAGTACTTCAATTTAGTATTCGAGAAAGTTAATGTAATGGCTTCCTCGTACACTCAAAAATTGAGAAGACTTAGGTGATAATTGGTGGGATGGTTTTTGAAAAGCTGTTCAAATTATTTAAAAATTTGATGTTGTTGTCTAGCGTGTAGATGAGTGACAGGTGGACCAGTGGGTTTAGAGTTCTTCCACCAGTTGAGGTCTACTATTTTATATGTAATTGATCAAGTTTTAAATAAAAGTAAAAAGTCATAAAATAAATGAAAAGGATAATTTAATAAGGCTTAATTGCAGATTCAGTCGTGTAAATATAAAGAAGTGACATATTTAGTACTGTAATTAGTATGTATAGTAATATTCGTCACATAAGTGAAAAAATGTTATATATCAATTTTTGTCCTGTAAATTTTTATGTTTGTGCAATTTTAATCTCATAAGTTCTAAACTTGTGTAAGTTTGATCCTAAAAGGGTGAAATACGACTTACCAATTTGGGTCAATGATTGCACACAAATAAAACTTATGAAATTGCTTAAAAATTAAATTTACGGGACCTAAATTGTTACATAAGATATTTACATGACCAAATATGTCACCGCCTTGGATTTAAAGAACCAAAATTGCTACATAAGATACTTAATTACAAGACGAAATATGCCATTCTCGTATTATCGTATACTTAGAGGACCGAAATCACAATTGATTAAGCCATTTAAAAATATGAAGAAAAAAAATTGAGACGCTTGTCTAAAACAATTATAAATAAAACATTAAATTTGAGACAGGGCGGACAATTAATTTCTATTAATTTTGAACCTAAGTAAACAGTCCAATTTTCTCAAATTGGATAGCAACAAACCCTAGTTAGTTTCGTCATCATGCATGTGTGAACCCTTAAAGAATATCCATTATTAATTAAGGGATACTGTACTTCTAATATATATATATTTTTGTTTATGATAATATATTTTATATGCCAGGATAAAATGCTCACTGGAGAGAATCTTTTACTGATTATTTCGTGGACCATAATGCTTGGTTTCTGATTAAAAAAATATCATGATCTTTGCTCGAAACTTTCGAGTCAATTTTTTCCCCTAATATTTAGGTTTAAGGTCTTTCAAATGTACGTAATGTGATAAAATAATTTTAATTTTTTCAGGCCCTAAACCAAGCTATAATCATTGTGGTATTATTTGTTACAAAGGTGGATTATCATCTAATTAATTAATCACGTTTTTTTATTTATTTTACTGGCAAACTGTTAAATACGGGGGATTTGGTACGGTTCACACATATGGCGTATCCAATATGTAAGAGGCAAGCTCACCAAGTGAGGTTCCATCCCAAAACCAATTGGTGATATATAGGAGAGTAGCTCACTTGGCTTATAAATTGGACTATCTTCCCTTAATCAATCCATGCGACAACTCATGTGACATATCTCAACACAAACGGTCAATATATATACATATTTTTTTTGAGAGGTATATTAGGTCTAATTAATTTAGAATTTCCTTGTCAAAAAAAAAATTTAATTTAGAACTTTAAATGAAAACATTAAAGTAGTATTTAGTGAAACATACAGTGTGTTTATAATGTTGATGGTCGACACACGGAAAGTTCATTTTTTGGTAATAATCTCTTAGTGAGATTCTTACATTGATGCAAACGTTAAACTAAAAGTACAATAATAGCAAAAAGACAAATTTACTTTGGTTTAGGACTAAAGAGGTACCGCTACCTTTTTTGTACAATGGGGAATAGTAGCCAAGGGACGGTACATACGCATTTGTATGAGATCGAATCCAGATCAATCGAACCGACAACACAAATCTCTATCACTAGAGAAGTAGATCGATCTCACTAAAACCGCTTACTTATATATGTAATGAAGTTTTCAGATAAATTAGGACTTGTTAAAGTAACCAGACCAGGAGGAGACAAGGGTTGGTTTTGGGGGGTGGGGAAGTAGGTTTAAACATGTGTGTCATCATTTCTCTCAGGTTGTTTGGAGTTGCAACGACTGTAAAGCATATATAGTATGTCCCACCTAAAAATACAAATTACTAATAAGGTTCATGTCGGTTCGGATATTTTGATTTTAATCTCGTATTTCATTTTACAAAATGCATGTTCAATATATAAGGTAATTTTTTTGAATCATGTATATAGTCATCAAGTTTAAATATGTTTGAGCTTAACTTTATAAAAATCTATATTTTACCTCATTTTTACATACAAAATATTATTTTGATGATAATAGTTTGTTTATGTTGGAGGTAAATCGTAATAATTATATTTTTTTTATTTAACACATAATTATTTAATTGTTTCCCATAAATATTCATTATTGGGCATAAATATAGAGGAGTAATTTCATTGAGCGATCATGAGGTTCGATTCACTATTTAGGTCTCTGAGGCCAACTACGACCCAAACGGGCCACTTTATTACACCGAGTCCATGCGCCCATAAACTTATCGGTATAAAAGGTAATTCCTTGTTAATTTGTAAGTATTCTAAATTCATTACTTTTATTTGTTGTCCTTGGCTCTGGAATTATTCTCCATTCTCCTGCACATGCTGGCTAGAGCATCGGAGATAGAGTTGGCAGTGGGGCTGGGAATCCCCATTCACCATGGGGATCCGCCCCGAACGGGGCGGGGATTCCCCGAAATTTCCCCGTGGGGACGGGACGGAGAATTTTCTCTCCCGTTGGCGGGACGGGGATCATATTCTCGCCTGTTCCTCATGGGGGAACCGTATATTAAATATATAATATATTATAAATATATCCACATTAAATATAAAATATGACAAAATATTAAATTTATTTTATTAATAAGTGGTTTATTAGTTTTTTGTATAATTTATTAATATTAAAAATGATTATTTTTATTAAAAAGTTTAAAGTTCTGCAAAAAAAAAAAAATTAAAACGGAGAGCGGGGAAAATTTTCCCCGTTTGTCTCGCGGGGATGGGGACGGGGATTCCCCGCGATCGCGGGGACGGGGATGGGATCGCTCCCCCGCCCTCGCCCCGCCCCGTCCCGTTGACATCCCTAATCGGAGAGGCTTTTCGAGACAAACTCGAGTCCTGCCTAACATTCACGCAGATTGCAGACATACCGTATGAAAAATTTAACGCCTTGACAAGAAGTTGGACTAATTTGTCGAAAATCTCGATTTGAAGTGATTTGCTCTTTTTAGGAGCACAAATTAATTAGGCTACCGACATACACCAAGCACAATTTAAACAAAAACTTTGGTGTCGAACACTTTATTTGATCTCCCTAAAAACTTTGTCAAGAATCAACAAAAACGGAATTATTCCCTTTAAGAAAAAAACAAGTCAATCCTTTTTATTGTAAAAAAAAATAAAAGTATTTATTTGCAACCCTTACAATCCATGTTTCAATTGTGGCCAGAAATTTTATTCGATTCTGACGATCTCTCAGGCACATTTCATGTGCGTATGTGGATAGATTTTTCTCTTTTGTGGAGATTTACATGCCTCAAATATTAAAGTACCAATTGCACTTAAGATGATGTTGCGTGCTTAAATCTACTTATAGTATCAGGATCGAATGTGACAATTCCTTGTCTAATTTTTTTTTTTTTCTTCCATTTGGATGGAATATTGCACTAGTTTGTTGTTCAAGAACCTAATATTCGTGAATGTTTGATGGGTTAAAATTGATTTTTTTGGCCCTATTTTATTATTTATGTATTTATTAAATCATTATTGTTGGGTCACAAAAATTATTAAACAACACATGAGACTCAATTCACTGATCAGTTATAGACCATGATATCCACTTTATTATACTAAGTTCATGCTACTCATCATGGGCGTAGCCAGGATTTACGGTCAGTGCAGTCAGGGTTTTTCATTTTGGTGGGATGTTTGTCGGGCCAAATTTTTTCAAAAATAGAAAATAAAAAAGGCAAATATGAAGGCCGGTACATTGCAACAATGTTTTGTGGGTTTTCATATATAATCTCCAATTCTGGCTTCTCTAGAATGAACTTTTTGAATTAATCATCAAACAACTATTAATAGATTTTTAGATCCAAAGATTCATTGTAAAAGTGCTTCCAAAAATACTATTCATTATCAAGTTCAGAACATAACAGACAAGGCAATCATTCATCCACTGATTGAGCCAGATAATTCTTAATTTGTTTTGGGTCAAGAAGGTTTTATGACCTTTTTAAATTTTAGCTCAATTTTTTTATATGAACTAGACATTCAATTGAATTTTCAGTGCAGTCCAAATCAAATTTAAAATGATCACTCTGAATTTGAGTGCGGTCGACGGACCACGCTCGTCCTAAGGTGGCTACACCACTGCAACTCATCATCCTAGGTAAAAAAGGTCCTTTCATATTCATTTGTAAGTAAGTTCAATTAATCTTACCAAATTACTTTTTTATGTTCAGGATTATTCTCTCCTTAAGCATCGAAGGTCCTCACTGGGACAATTTCCCCATCCGAACTTTGTATGTGTGTTGCAAGTTATATATATAGTTCCCACTTGAAGACTACTTTGATTCTAGAGTTACCGCGCGTGACTGAATTTTTGGAGTTGGACTGTGCATTGAACTTAGACTGTCAATCTCAATTACCTTAACTTGAAGTGATGTGGACTTTATATAGCACCATCAATTTTATATCCCGCTTCTTATTCATTTGTTATGAATTCAAATCAAGATCTCAATGGGCGATCTTGGCCTGATCTAACATTATTAATAAATCTCATATGTTCTCATAATTTGTCTGCGTGTTGAATACATAATAAGTTTAAAGTTCCGAAACTATGTAAGTTTTAAAGTCTTGATTTCGAGTCCCACTCAGTATATAGATTTAGTAGTGGTCTCTTTCTTTCTATATATGTTTTAATTCAGAATCACATCTTTTAATAAATTGTGAAGAGGGGTTACAGAGAGAGGATAAATAACTCGGGATTTGAAATTTGTTCAACATCATTGCAAAGAGTGGGTTATACCATTTGAACTACAATCTCGTAACTATAATTCAGAATCAATAATTATAGGATACGGTGGATTGCAATAACTATTCTTAAACTTTAACCGGATTATAAAAGAAATTAATTTTCCAAAATTACAAATACACTATTAGTATTTGTTTTATTTTATAAATTTCATTATTTGAGGATGGTATTTGTAAAATAAACACAAATTCTAAATGATCACTATTTGTAATTATATGTGTCGATGGCCTAATTTGAGTCATTTTAAATAAAGTAAAAATCCATACCTTTTTTTTAAAAAAAATGTTTAGAAAACCAAACAGTTTACTTCTTCTTTTTAAATCAAATAGGAAATTTGTATTTTCTTTTCTTTTTCAAAAGAAAAAGTTGAGTCTTGTTTCAAACATGCATACTCTGTGTGCAATATTCACTCTCCAAATATAATGTTTTATAAATAAGAATTTAACTAGGCTAGATCTGTTGGAAATTTACCTCTCAAAAGACATAATTTTATTGATCACTCAAATATTATGAGGCATACCTCACCACAACTTCACTTAAACTCAAATATTACTTAGAAGCTTTCACTCACTTGTTTTTCTTTCTTAACTTGATACAAAATGAACCAACAACACCACCTATTTATACTAAAACTTCATCTAGATCAATGGTTAAGATTGATTCTCACCAACCTTAATCCAATGGTTATCTTTTATTTCCATCTACCACATTCACCTACCATACCAACAACTTAAACGTAAAATAAGTTTATATAATGCAACACTCCCCTTTAAACTTATTTTATAATCCCAAGTGAACTTCTCAATCTTGCAAAGTCTTCATACTTCAATGGTTTGGTAAAGATATCATGAACTTGATCTTGCGACTTCACGTACTACACTTGAACTTCTTCTCTGGCAATGCATTCTCTCGATATAATGGTATCGAGTATCAATATGCTTGCTCGATTATGAAATACCGGATTCTTGGCCAAAGCTATTCTTGACTTGTTATCAACATAAATCTGTTGGATCTTCTTCTCGACATGCTTAATTCTTTTAACAAATTCCTTAGCCATATTGCATGACTAACACATGATGTAGCGCCACGCATCGACTTCACATGTTGAAAGAGTGACTATTGGTTGTTTCTTCGATGCCCAAGTGAAAGCAAGATCTCCCATGAAAAATGTGAAGCGGTTGTACTTTTTCGATCATCGTATCTCGGCCCAATCACTATCATCAGTATCCAACTAGCTTATAATCATTAGAAACCGAATAAAGCGGACCAAAGTTGATTGTACCTTTTAGGTAACGAAGAATTCTCTTGGGCTCGCCTTTGAAATGTGTGGTGGTTGGATTTTCCATATAGCGGCTCACAAGTCCAATCGTAAAGAATATCAGGCCTTGTACAAGTTAAGTACCTCAAACATCCAACTAGGCTTTTGAAGTGTTGGATCCACTTTATTTGCTTCATCATCCTTGCACAATTTCAATCCACATTCTCTTTTGGTGTGTTTATTAGATTGCAATCATCCATCTTAAACTTCTTCAGGATCTCTTTTGTGTAGCCTTCTTGTGAGATAAAAATCCCATCATCCTTTTGCTTGATTTCGATTCCGAGGTAGTGAGCCATCAACCCAATGTCGGTCATTTCGAACTCTTTTGTCATTCGCTTCTTGAATTCTTGGAACAAGCCTATGTTGTTCCTGTAAAAATCAAATCATCAACGTACAAGCAACACAATTAAAACATCATTATCCTTGTTCTTGATGTAAAGAGCATGTTCGTATGGACATTTTGTGAAGCCTTTCTCTTGCAAGTATTTGTCAATTCTACTATTATATGCTCTCGGTGCTTGTTTCAATCCATAGAGAGCTTTCTTTAACTTCAAGACTTTATCTTCTTGTCCTTCAACCACATAGCCCATTTGGTTGTTTAATGTAGACTTCTTTCTCCAAGACTCCATTAACGCCGACTTTACATCCATCGATGGTATTTTCCACTTATTTTGGGTCGCCAAAGAAATTATTAGTCTTATGGTTTCTAAACGCGCAACAGAAGAGCAAATACCTCATCATAGTCAATGCCAGCTCTTTGACTATAACCTTTTGCAACAAGCCTCGCCTTGTATCTTTCAACTTCTCATTTGGCATTCTTTTTCACCTTGTACACCCATTTTACACCGATTGCTTTATGACCTTTGGGAAGTTGAGCAAGCTCCCAAGTGTCATTTTTCTTGATGGATTTAATTTCTTCATCCATTGCATCTCCCCATTTCTTATTTTGAGTAGCTTCTTCAAAGTTCGCTGGCTCACAATCTGCGAACAGACAAAATAGGGTGAGGTTTTGAGCTTATCGATTACCTCATAGAGCTCTCCAGTGCTTCTTGTGACGCTCTTCATTTCTCTCAACTAGGAAAGATGGTGGTGATTGTGAAAATGATGGTGATGTTGGTGGTGTAATGGGTTCTTCTCCTGATTGCTCAACAATTACTTGTTCATCATCTTCAAATTCAGGAACGAAGTTGTAATCTTTGGCATGTGTACCCCAATCCCATTCGCCTTCTTCATCAAAGATAACATCTCGACTGGTGATTATCTTCCCATTGATGGGGTTATATAGTTTGTAGCCTTTGGAGTTATTGTCATAGCCGATGAAGATGAACTTCTCGCTTTTATCATCCAACTTGCTTCTTTGTTCATCTGGTACATGTACATGAGCTATGCTTCCAAAAACTCTTAAATGAGAAATACCAGGCTTTCTCCCATTCCATGCTTCTTGTGGTGTCTTGCCCCACACGCTTCTTGTTGGTGAGCGATTTGACAGATAAACCGCACACGCCACAGCTTCTGCCCAGAACTCCTTTGGCATTTTCTTGCTTTTGAGCATACTTTGTACCATGTTGAGAATGGTTCAATTCTTTCTTTCTGCAACTCCATTTTGTTGGGGGGATCTCGGGAACGAAGTAAGTGGTCGTCGAATTCCATTTGCTTCACAAAACTCTTGGAATTCCTTCAAGTGAATTCTCCTCCTCGATCGTTCTCATGGCTTTAATGTGAAGACCACTTTCTTTCTCCACTTCGCCGCCTTTAAACTTTTTGAATGCTTCAAACACTTCGACTTCTCGCTTCAAGAAATAAACCCAAGTTTTTCTTGAAAAATCATCAATGAATAGTAGAAAGTAATTACTTTTACCGAATGAATTTGGCTTGATAGACCACAAACATCGCATGTATGAGCTCAAGTGGCTTTTGAGATCCGGAGTTTGACTCTTTTGGAAAGCTTTGCTCGAATTGCTTCCCATGTAAACATCCTTCACAAAGTCGATCAAGATGGGTCGATACAAGGTAAACCTCTCACCATATTCTTCTTGGATAGTAACTCGAGTCCTCCAAAGTTGAGATGTCCAAATCTTAGATGCCACAACCATGATGAATCTTTATAGCACATCTTGAGACACTTTGCTACATCGGTTTGAATGTTGAGCGTAAACATTCTATTTCTTGACATGGGTACCCCTGGCAATCAAGTTATTCATATTGTCTCTTATAGAAAGGTTATTGTCTTTCAAATGAATATCATAACCTTTCTCTAAGAGTTGTCCCAGCACTCAAAATATTTGTTTTCATGGTGGGTACATAATAAACATTAGAAATAAATTGATGCCTCCCATCTTTCAAGCGAATAAGGATTGTACCTTTTCCTTTTACGCTACTTTAGAATCATCACCAAAAGAGACATTGCCACTTACAGATTCATCAAGTTTCTACGAACATTGTTCGTCTCCCACACATATGATTGCTAGCACTGTATCAGGTACCATGTGTCATCTTGACCTTCAGATTGTTATCGTTTCGTCTTAGAAGCAAAACATTAGCACCATCTTCTTTCTTTTCTTCCACCAAATGGCTCTCTCATTAACTCGAGTATTGGGATTTCTACAATCTCGGCGTAATGACCAAACTTTTGACAATTATAACATTGAACTTGAGATTTATCATACCTCGAGTATGAATTTCCTCTTCCACGGCCTCTTGTGGAACTTTCTCTCTGCATATAGTTGTTGTTGAAATTATTATTTGAATTCCAACCTCGTCCACGGCCACGACCTCTTCCTTGTCCACGACCTCTTCCACGTTGACGACATTATTGTGGAAGTTTTCTTCATTCTTGGTTTGCTGGACTTCTGTCTTAAGAAGTTGATCTACAACACCCTTTTTCTTCTTCTTTTCTTCATGGGCTTGCAGTGAACCAAGAAGTTGTTCAATTGTCATAGTTTCGAGGTCTTTAGTTTCCTCGATGATAGTTGTAATACTATCAAAATTTGCATCCAAAGATCGTAAAATTTTCTCCATAATGACAACATCTTCTAGTTTTTCACCATTTCTTTTTAGTTGATTAGAAACGGTCAAAACTCTAGAAAAGTAATCAGAAACAAGTTCACCTTCTTTCATTTGTAGTGAATCAAACTCTCTTCTCAATGTTTGTAGTCGTACCTTTTTAACTTCTCTTCTCCTCAGTAAGAGACTTGGAGCTTATCCCACACTTGTTTAGCGAGAGGTAGCACTTGAGATTTTCTCAAAGCCATCATCATCTAAAGCTTGGTAGATGAGGAAAGAGTCTTCTTGTCTTTCTTTCTCGAGTCCTTCAAACTATCCTTTTTCGTAGAGGATAGTGTTGACTGTCTTTAGTTTCTTCATAACCTTTTTCCACGACTTCTCACACGTCATGTGCTCCAAGAAGTGTGCCTTCATTTTGATACTCCGGTTTTCAAAGTCGTTTCCTTAAGTTGTGGAACTTGGAATGATGCCACACTCGCCATGTGAATTGAAGATTCTGACTAACAAATGGACTGAAAAAAACAATCTTGGAATTTTTTTTTACTTGGTCAACGGTCAACTCTTGGTCAACTCGCGGTCAACTATCAACTTTTGGTCAACTCTATGAGTTGACTCAATACTCTCAACCTGATCTCACTATGTATAAAATCTCAAGAAATTTTTTTTCTGATGTGGAAGATCAGTCAAAGCTGCAACCACAGAGCATACTTAGAATTTCACGAGATTTTACAACCGTGGCTCTGATGCCACTTTGTTGGAAATTTATCTATCAAAAGACATAATTTTATTGATCACTCAAATATTACAAGACACACCTCACCACAACTTCACTTAAACTCAAATATTACTTAGAAGCTTTGCTTCTCACTCACTTATTTTTCTTTCTTAACTTGATACAAAATGAACCAACAACACCACCTATTTATACTAAAACTTCATCTAGATCAATGGTTAAGATTGATTCTCACCAACCTTAATCCAATGGTTATCTTTTATTTCCATCTACCACATTCACCTACCATACCAACAACTTAAACATAAAATAAGTTTATATAATTCAACAGTTACTCATATAACATAAGTTTTACCAACGAGAAAATTGTACATTAATTGATAAAGTAATTGCAAGTTGAATACTCAAATCAAACATTTTTTATCTAGAGAAACACAAAATGGGATAGTTAGCCAATATATGCACCTTTTTTCTTCTTTTTTTTTTTTGGCTTTTTCTTGTTCTTGTGTGTCCAATCATAATATGACGACTGACTAACCTGCACAAAGAGTAAAAAAATATCTCTTTCTGCTCTGCCCAAATCTTGAGAGATTCCAAAAATCTTCTACCTCGGCCATTTGTAGTAATTAATTAATGAATTATTAATTCATCCTCGTATAGCACAAATAAAGAAACAAAATATGTGTTTCCCTGGACAAGTACTCGTGGCTGGGCCATGTACTTTCTTGTTCTTTTCTTTGCTATTCTTAGCTGATTATATGTATGGATTTGCTACAATTAATGCTTTTTAATTAAGAGGCTAAATTATTATTAGTGGGCATTGAGTGCTGGAATCTTGGCACTTTTCCACCTCCAAGTGTTTGTTTTAGTAATATATACTTAAAATCACTTTGAAAAAGAAGGAAAGTTTTTTTTTTTTCAGGTTGCTGCTATAAATTTATTAAAATTGACTTTTTGCCAATAAAGTTAGCTTAAATTATGAAAAAATAAAGTTATTTAATTTAGAACTGTAAGTTGAGGTAAAAATGAGATGTGACACCACTATTTTGGTTTCATAAGAATTGTCTCACTTCAAATTAAAAACAAATCTAACTGATCACAATCCCTAGTTATATACTTTCATGCAATTAATTATTTTCAATACATGTTACTTGGTTATTTAATTTTAATGGGACTGTTTTATGGTGTAATTGTGTCCTTATTGTGAAGTCAACCTATATATGGAATCCTAATCCAAACCACATATGACTGAATGATGGGTATGAGAAAAATAATAAAAGAAAAACAACAAATTAAGGATAGGATGGATCAAAAGAACACTAATTCCTAACAGAATGAAGACACCAAAAATGCTATTCTCCTATTCGTCACTACAAAAAAAATTGTGTTTAGTGACGCTAAAATTTTCTCTTGGTAACGCTTATTAGCGTCACAATGTATATTACCTACGCTTTTGAAAGCGTCATGAGTTGCGTTGTTAAATTTGATGTCACGAAAATATCCATGACGCAAGATCTATGTGTAGGTAAATCACATTTTCTGACGCTTTTATCAAATGCGTCATTATGTGGTGACACTATTTTCTGTCACAATTAATAAAAATTTAATATTATTTTAAATGAAGTTTTGCTTACGCTAAAAGCGTTGTTAAATTTAGGGACGCTATTAAGCGTCCTTAAAATTGCGACGCTTTTCAAAATTAGTGTCATTAAAATTATGACGATTTTTACATTTCTAGCTTTTGTAAAATTTATTAAAGATCAGTTATTTATTAATTAATTTTTAAAAAAAATTAAACTTAATATTTAATTTTTGATTCATTCTGAATCTACTTGCTATTATTCAATTATACACCACATGGCTTCTATTTATTAACTCTCAAAGTTACTCTCAACACTTCAATTTTTCGATGTGGGATAGATATTCTAATTGTTTGCTTTGTGACGCTTTTTAATAAGTGTCGTTATTTTAATGACACAAACAATAAAAGTGTAAGTAAATTTTAAAAAAATTATGACAAATAAAAAAATATGTAAGTAAAATAGGAAGTGTCATCAATTTTATGATGCTTTTTAATAACTGTCGTCATTTTGGTGACACAAAGAATAAAAGTGTAAGTAAATTTTAAAAGTTTGGCGACAATTAAAAAAATGTGTAACTAAATTAGAAAGTGTCATCAATTTTATGACGCTTTTTACTAAGTGTTGTTGTTTTAAGGACACAAATAAAAAAAAAAACGTAACTAAATTCTATAATTATCGTGACACTTATAAAAAAAAGTCAGTAATTTTATTGAAATAATGACACTTCAATAAAAGTGTCATTAAATTGACTAAAATACTAACGTTTTCTAATAAGTGTCACTAATTTTTATAATTAACAACGCTTTTTAAAAAGCGTCATTAAATACTTATTTATAATGACGCTTTTTGGTAGCGTCATTAAATTTATGTTGGTATAGACCATTAAAAGTTTTTATAAGCTATTACATCCTATCAGATGTTTTTAGAGCTTATAGGATATTAGATCTTATTTTTAAAATACATTGTTGAGCGTTTGGATAATATAAGAAGTTAGTAATAATAATTTTATAATTAAAGTGGTAAAAGTTAATCGAGGTTGTCAAAAATATAATTAAGATCTTACTTTGAAACCAAAAGGTGGGATATCCCAACTGTTTTAAAAACATCTTATAAGATCCTAACATCTTATTTTTGGAGCTTATAACATATTATGTAAAAAAAAAAATACAAACATATTTAGGGAGCTTATAAGCTTTCAAGCATATTGTAAGTGTGCTAGAAGTTTTTTCACAAAATAATTTGAGCCCCCATATTCACTACGAAAAAAATTCAGTTACCGACAGAATTTACTTACAAAAATAATTTTTTTTTCTAAATTTTACAGTTGCGTATAAAATAAAAAATATTATTTTTTCTCAAACTATACTAACCAATTAACGAATAATCAACAACAGTTTTAGATTTGTTGGTAAATATTTATCTACAATGATTTCACTTACAATTTAAGTTATCTTAATATTTATCTACCGATTTTCTGTAGGTAAATTGATTTTTTTCTTGTATTATTTTATTACAATATAAACAATCTAATTATATGTGGGATTACATTTTTTTCTTAGTCAAATTAACTTGAGTTTTAAATGGTATGAACTGTTTATCGCATTTCTCAATCATTTCAGGATGAGAAAAAAAATCCAAAGTATCTTCACTTTCATCTTTCTGTTACTTTACATCATTAAAAATAGGCAAAATTGTTTTTTAGTCCTCTAAGTGGACTGACTTGAGCTTTAGTCCTCACTTACTAATTTGTATGATATTAGTCTCCTAACTAAATTTTTTTCAGATCTTTAGCCCTGTGACCTGCTACACCCGGTCAAGTTAACATGGAATGCTGATGTGGCTTTTTTTTCTAATAAAACATTTTTTTAATGAGCAAATTGATAACTTGGACATATAGTTGGATGATTTTGGAGGGAAACTAGGTTTTGGTATATATCAAAATGGTGGGAAAATTGATATTTAGTTATAAAATATAAAAAAACTATATTTTGAAAAAAAATTAAATAAATCATATTTTCGAAAAAAATAATATAAATTATTTATTTCGAAAAAATAATTTGGTTATGGTTTAAAACAATAATACCAAATTATTCTATAAATAATTTATTATTTTTAAAAATAATAAATTATATCTAGTTATAAATATAGTTTAACATTATTTTTTCCAACTTTTATAAATAATAAATTATTTATAGAATAATTCAGTATTATTTTTTTAAACATAACCAAATTATTTTTTTGAAATAAATAATTTATATTACTTTTTCCAAAAATATAACTATTTAATTTTTTTCCACATATAGTTTTTTTATATTTTTACTTATATTTTTATAATATTTTTAACTTATTTACTTTTTGAATGTTTAAATTTTAAACATAACATTATATTGATGTTATTGAATTTGAATAATTTGGTCATGGTTTAAAAAAAATTACTTATATTTTTATATTATTTTTAATATTATATTGATGTTATTGAATTTGAAAAATTGTTTTTAAAAGTTGATAATGTCAAAAAAAACTGAATTATTTTTGAAAGTTCAAATTTTTTTTGTTAAAAACAATATTTATAACAAAATATAGTTTAAATTATTTTTGAAATAATAAATTATATATAGAATAATTCGGTATTATTTATTTAAACGTAACCAAGTTATTTTTTCAAACAAATAATTTATATTATTTTTTTCGAAAATATAACTATTTAATTTTTTTCAAAATATAGTTTTTTTATATTTTAACTTATATTTTATAAATTTGTAATTTATTTACTCTTTGAATATTTAAATTTTAAATATAATATTATATTGATGTTATTGAATTTGAATAATTTGGTTATGGTTAAAAAATATTTTTACTTATATTTTTATATTATTTTTAATATTATATTGATGTTAAATTTTTTTTGTTAAAAGATGATAATGTCAAAAAACTTAATTATTTTTAAAAGTTGGAAAAAACAATGTTAAAAACTATATTAATAACTAAATATAATTAAATTATTGTTTAAAATAATAAATTATTTATAGAATAATTCGGTATTATTTTTTTAAACCACAACCAAATTATTTTTCCGAAACAAATAACTTATATTATTTTTTTCGGAAATATAATTATTTAATTTTTTTTAAAATATAGTTTTTTTATATTTTATAACTAAATATCAATTTTCCCACCATTTTGATACCAAAACCTCGTTTTCCTCCAAAATCATCCAACTATATGTCCAAGTCATCAATTTGCTCATTAAAAAATATTTTATTAGAAAAAAAAAGCCACATCAGCATTCCAGGCTAACTTGACCGGGTATAGCAGGTCACAGGACTAAAGATCTGAAAAAAAATTAGTTATAGGACTATCATACAAATTAGTAAGTGAGGACTAAAGCTCCAAGTCAGTTATTTTGCCTTAAAAATAAATAAGTGAATCCTTTGAATTTTATTCCTCAGTAACAAGAAGAAAATATGATAATGTTAAAAGTTAAAATCCAATCATACAGCGGGATCAACCATACTACCGTAGGTTGTCCTAAGAGCATCTCCAAAGCACCCGGCATTTCCCCCGCAGCCACTACTTCCGTCAAATTGATATCTCCAACCCACCGCTACACGCTACGTTTTTGTCAAGGGAGTGAATAGTTGGCCGCTAGATGTGGTGTTGCACTATTCACTTCTCTAAATATTTTTTCTTTTTTTTTTTTGGATTTTTGTGTGTTTTACATTTTCTCTTTTTCTTTGTCATTTTTGTTTAAAAATTGTTAATTTAATTTCAACTTCATACACATATTAATTATATATGCAATAAAATTGTAAAATTGATTTCAACTTCATACACACACACATAAGATAACCTAAAAAACATCAAATACAATAAAATTATAATAACCTAAAATACTTATAAAAATAATAAAATATAAAGAGACAAAACACGAAATACATAATAAGATAACTCGAACCTACAACACATTACTTGTTTTAGTAAGGCCCAAGTCCACCTCCCGATCCTCCAAGATCTTGAAAATAACCCCCAAACATTTCAAAATTATTACTAGTCTTTGGTTGATGTAGTTGTTCTTCTCTTTTCAGTATAATTCTTATCTGTTCTTTCCGAAAGTACTCACGTCGATTGGTATCTGAAATGGTGTCCAAATCTATAATTAAAATTTTATTTTTGGCTTCCCACTGGGTTATTTCTACCAATCTTTTTTTTGCTTCAACATTTTGCCTTTGTGCTTCAATTTTTTGTTTTTGCACCTCAACAACACAATCTTTTTTTGTGACTGAACTCTCCAATAAAACTCGTAGTTTTTGGTTTTCTTCTCTAATCGTGCTTAGAACGGCAGACATATCTTCGTTTTTTTTCTCTTTAATTTGGCTTTTTTCTTCTCTAATTGTGCTTAGAGCGTGCTTTTGGAGTTCTCCAAAATCGGTTTGCAATTGTTGCAAATCCAGCACGTTATTGGAGCAAGAGTGATTTGGAAGATATAATGATTGCGTGCATTATAATGCACAATATGATAATAGAGGGTGAACAAGATCTTGATGTACCAATCCAAGCTTCGAGAGAAGTGCCAAGTCCAGATGTAGAAATGATGGATGAAAATATTCAATTTCAAGCATTTCTTGTACGATATAAAAAAATTAAAGACAAAGAGGCACACATGACACTTTGAAATGTGTTGATTGATCATTTGTGGGAGGATTTTTCAATTTAGAAAATTAATTGATGTTATCATATAATTTATGCTTTTTCATCATGTAATTTATACTTTTGTTAAGGATCTATTATAAAATTTTATTTTTGTATTTAAATAACCGATCAATGAGTAAGGATTTTTATATATGTTTTTTCAAAATAATTAATTTGAAAATTAATACAAGTTATATTTATATTTAATTATATTAAATAATTTTAATATTAAACTAAAACTATGTATCTAAATTATAAATTTATAGATTAAATATATTAAGTCAATATAGAAAAGAAAGAATAAATATGGAATATTCCAATGTAGAGTGAAAAATAGAGGTGTGCATTGGAGTTGAAACTTAATTCCTCTAAATTTTCCTCAAGAATAGTGTTAAAGTTACACAAAATTAGAGGCAAGGGTTGGAGATGCTCTAACTACAAGACCCAGAGGATTATTGGGCTTTAAAGTGTGTGAGGCCCAATAGGTGTGTTAATGGGCCGTTCAGGTATTTGTGTTTTTACAATGGACATAATTAGTCTATTTATCCACACCTGCCCGATGGTTCCCAAAAAAATTGATTGGAGAAATCTGCTGTTTGAGAAGGCCCCACGCCCCAGCCACCATATTCCTTTGATTGAAGAAAATTTGACAATTCAGGAACTATAATATGATATAGTATTAGGGATCAAGTTTAGATCATTTATGATTGTTTAACTAATTATCACACGAATAAAAACACTAAATTTTATTAAAATTATTTATGTTACATATATGATATAAAAATATAATTTTGTTGAAATGTATACAATTGAGGTGAAAATTTGAAGTTTTAAACTATTTTTTAATATGACAAATTATTATAAAATTATTGATTTAATACCAAAAAAGGAGCCAAAAAAGTGTATGAACATTGCCGTACTTTTTTTTTTTTGAGTACAATGGGAAAACTTGGGGAGGGGACACACGCACTCGTATGAGATCGAACTTGGGTCATTCACCCTTACAACATTGCCGTACTTATTAATCATTAAAAGCAATTTGCTCTCCAAATTGGTGTCGGAAAGGGCCCAATTTTTAATCATACATAAATGGTAGTAGTTAAGATTTCATAAGAGACTAGGTCATAACAAATCATCAAATCTAAAATGAGATTGGGCAATTCATAACTGATTGGCTGAAAGCAGAAATCTATTGGGCCAGCAGCCCTTTTCAATATAAACTAGTCCCCAGACACTGGCCCACCCCCACCCCAAATTTATTTTTCCAATTTGAAATCCTTCTCCCTATATCCTTCCCACTAGGGCGACAATCGGATCGAGCTGAGCTTTTGAGAATTTGAGTTTGACCCGTTTATTATCGAGTCAGACTCAAGCCTGAATTTATCAAATATATTGATGTCTCATTAATTTTTTTGAGCATAATCAAGCTTAAATGAGCTTAGTAATTATCAATTATAAATTAAACTATTCTTTAATTTATTACAAAAATAAAATTATATATATCTAAAAAAAATTCGAACTTAATCGAGCCTAAAAGAGCTTAGTAAATATCAATTATAAATTAAATTATTGTTCAATTTATTACGAAAATAAAATTATAAATCTAAAACACATAATATATCTATTAAAATCTGTGATTTTGTTCAAATAAATATGTTTATTCAAAAAAAACCTCTCTGGATGGATCAAGGTAAATACGGACGGCAGTGGTTCGGGTGCGCCTGGATGTCTTACAATATCTGGGGTTTTCTGAAACTACAGAGGCTTCTTTCGAGGCTGTTTTGTCGATCATTGCGGTGTCGGTTATGCATTTGAGGCAGAGTTGATGGCGGCTATGTTGGCCATTAAACTATGTGTTTATTAGGGGATGTCGACAACCTTGGATTGAGTCGGATTTGACTTATGTGGTGGATCTTTTTCATAAGCATTCTTCTTCTAATCATTGGCGGCACTTGGGTAAATGGAGATACCCTCTTCATTTGATCTCTCAAATGGAGTTAGTGGTTTCTCATATTTACCGTGAAGGCAATTAGGGGTGTCAATTTCAAACCCGACCCGCAAATCCAACACGAACCTAACACGAAATTAATGGGTATGGGTCTAGGCTTCGTGGGTCCGGGTCGAAAATGGATCGAACCCGAATAACTTGTCAATTAAACAGGTCAGGTTCGGGTCAACCTACTATGACCCATTTAACCCGTCTAACCCGTTTGTGAATTAAAAAAATTAAATAAATAATTAATTGTAAGAAAAAATAACAAACAAGACATATCATTAAAACTTAAATGATAAAAACTCCTTAATTGTGTATTTGTTATTAGTGCATGTCTTTTTGAATATTGTCCTTAAAATATGATTAGTATGTTATATTATTTATGCAATTATGTTATTTCTTTTTGTATGTTGTGAGTTGTGATATTTTTTTATTGTTTGAATAGTGTATGACAATGATTAATCTTAAAAAAATAAATTTATTCAGTTAAAACTATTAAATTTATATAAAAATAATTTTATTAGACGGGTTACGCGGGTCGGGTCTGGGTTACCTGTGAAATAAGCAGGTCGGGTCTGGGTTCAAGATTCTGACACGAATAATTAAACAGATCGGGTCTGAGTCAGCTGTTTCTGACACGCGAACCTACGAACCCGGACCCAATTTCTAATTGACACCCCTAAAGGCAATCGAGTGGCAGACTTATTGAGTAAAAAGTCGTAGTCAGAGACATGGTGGGGCGTCCCTCTAGTGGATATTGTGTCCCTTATTAAGGAGGATTATGTTGGAAAGTCGACTTATAGATTTGTTAGATAATACGTCCATGGGTTTTTGCTTTACCTTCCTGGACGTTTATTTATGTATTATGGGGGTACTATTTTTCCTTCTAAGGGTTTTTCCCAAAAAGGTGAGTTTTACCTTGGGAGGTTTTAACGAGGCCCCAAACATTTAGCTATTTGGTCGGGTTGTGGTCAGTGAGCTTTTCTTTCTGGTTTGCTTTTCGACTTTTTTCCTCAAGCTACTTGGTCGGACGGTTTGTGATTGGGAATACTCTTATCTTTTTTAATGCATTTTTGATATATTCAAAAAAAAAAATATAAATATTTTTATATTTATCATAAGTAAATGTATAAAAGTTAATATTAAATACGAGTTTGCTCACGAGAGCTAATGAACCGAATATCTCTAAATTTGAGTCTGGTTCATTTATATTAACGACTTTATTAAACGAACTAAAACAATCTTTTATCAAGTCGAGTTACAAATAAATTACGAAGGCCTTGATTCATTTGCAACCCTATTTGCCACAATCTCCAAACTGGAATAGTTAGCCGGCCAATTGCAGTTATGTTCATTTTGAACTTTTCTTCCTACAGCTTACATATATAACTGAAATAATTGTATTGGGGAAAAAGAGGAAGATTGAGACGTACGAGTTACAATTTAAATTTTATGTAATAAAAAAATGTTTTGCATGGCCTTTGAATAACTTCGCATGACTTTCTAGAAAAGACAAGTCTTGTTTTACTGTGTAAATCTAAATCATGGTGTCATTTTATTGAAGTAAAACATTTTTATTGAAAAGTATCATTTTCAGAAGACTGATCTACATTAAGTCTTGGTTTATGGTAATCCCGCGTAGCTGCACTTGTTGACAGAACGAAAAACCACTGAATCTTTTAGGAAAAGGTAAAATTAAGGACTGCTTCAATGAAATTGCAAAGACTTTGGCATCCTTGTTCAACACTTATATACACATATCGCCATCTGTTTGATAAAAGTCCTCAACCAAATTGTCTACAATGGATGCTTCAATTTTCTCCTGTTTCTTCTTCTTTTCCTTGATCCCTTTAACATTTTCATTGTCCTTCAACCTATCCACCATCGGCCCCGACCATGTCGGCCGAGCCATAAACGTCACTGGAGATGCTTACATCTCGAACCAAGGCATTCAAGTCACACCAGACGAGCGGAACATGGCGTTGGTCGAACGGGCCGGTCGAGCCACGTACATTGAACCACTCCACTTGTGGGACAGAGCATCAAGAAACCTGACAGATTTCACAACCCATTTTTCGTTTGTGATCGATTCGAGTGGTAGCAATAGTTATGCCGATGGGCTAGCCTTTTTCTTGGCTCCTAATGGCTCTAGCATCAAATCTTGGTCTTATGGTGGTAGCCTTGGTATTGGAAATGGTGATATACCAGCAAATTCATCTTCGAATTCGTTTGTTGCAGTTGAATTCTAACAGAAAGATAACTTTTTCATTGATAGATACTCTAAAATGCTTGAATTAATTATAAAAAGGGATAGGTACATATATAGCACCAATGACTGCCACAGGTTGGCAGCTCATTGGTTAGTACTAAAACAGAAAAATATTCCCTGGTACAAAATCCATTGCCTGGTACACATTTCATTGAATTATGAGCAGGTCATCATTTGCTGAATATGCCTAGCCGTTAATTATGTCAGCATTCTTATCTTTTTGTGCTGACTCATTTATTCCTTTCATTTTAACATGCCCCCTCAAGCTGTGCTGTGGTGAATGAACAACAGCCAGCTTGTTTTTAAGTTTATGAAACTGAGAGATGATGAGCGGTTTGGTAAGGATATCGGCTACTTGCTCTTCGGACGGAATATATCTAACTTCTAATTCTTTGCTCAGAACCTTATCACGAATATAGTGGATATCAATTTCAATGTGCTTTGTTCTTGAGTGAAAGACCGGATTTGCTGCAAGCTGTCTTGCCCCCGAATTGTCACACCAAATGATTGAGGGTTCATGACTTTTTACTCCAATTTCAGAAAGTAGAGATTTGAGCCAAATAATTTCAGTACTTGCTTGAGCAAGAGCACGGTACTCGGCCTCTGTGCTGGATCGAGCTACAGATTTCTGTTTTCTTGAACTCCAACTGACAAGATTTCCTCCAAAATATACACAGTACCCAGAAGTTGACTTTCGATCATCTAATGAACTTGCCCAGTCGGAATCACAGAAGCTTTCAATAGATAAAGTGGGAGCACGGGTGAATTTAATTCCTTCACCAATAGAGCCAGCTAGATATCTTAAAATTCGCTTGCAAGCTTGCCAATGATTTTGAGTTGGGGATTGTAGGAATTGGCTTAACTTATTCACAGAAAAAGCTATGTCGGGACGACTTAGAGTGAGGTACTGAAGTGCTCCAATAACACTTCTGTATAGTGTGACATGTTCAAAAGGTTCACTGTCCTGAAGATGAAGTTTGTTGCTCTGATTCATGGGTGTTGGACAAGGATGGGCTTCTAACATATTTGTTTTCTTAAGCAAATCAATGGTGTACTTGGTTTGAGACAAGTGTATACCATCAGGCCCCCTAGTTGTCTCAAAACCAAGGAAATAAGTGACTGAACCAAGGGTTTTGAGAGCAAATTGTGTTCGAAGGTGAGAAATGATTTCTGAAACGTGTTGGGAGTTGGTTCCTGTTAGCAAGATATCATCGACATAAACAAGGGCAAGAAGTAGAGCATCTCCTTTTGCGTAGAAAAACAGAGATGTGTCAGAGGTGGAGTTTTTGAAGCCGATGGATAGTAGGGTGTGTCGAAGTTTGGCAAACCAGGCGCGAGGGGCTTGTTTAAGCCCGTAAAGAGCTTTGTTGAGTTTACAAACAGCAGACGGATTGTTAGGATCAACATAACCCGAAGGTTGTTCCATGAACACCTCTTCATCAATAGATCCGTTTAAGAAGGCGTTATCGATGTCAATTTGTTGAATATCCCAATTGTGGGTGACTGCAAGAGTGAGCATGACACGGATGGTGGTCGGTTTTACAACGGGACTGAAAGTCTCGAAAAAATCTATACCCGGTTGTTGTTGGAAACCTTTAGCGACAAGTCGAGCTTTGTGACGTTGAATGGATCCATCCGAATTATATTTAATTCGAAAGACCCATTTGTTGTCAACAACATTCATGTGAGAATGGCGAGGAACAAGTTCCCAGGTGTGGTTACGCACCAAGGCACTATATTCATTATCCATTGCCTTCTTCCAATCGGGACTTGACAGTGCTTGTTGAACAGATTCAGGAGTAGTGACAGTGTAGGCAGCAATAGTGGGATTTTTGAGAAAAGAGGATAGATACGTTTTTGGTTTAAAGATGCCGAGTTTGGAGCGTGTGATCATGGGATGAGAAGGAGCAGTGGGTTTGGGCGGTTTGGGAAGAGAAGATATAGTAGGAGTAGGCAGGAGAGGGGGAGAGGGGAAGAGGTTGAGGGAGAATAGGGAGAGGAATATGGCAAAGAAGAAGTGCTGGTGCGTACTGTTGTAGAGTGAGGCGAGGGAGGGGTGGGAGTTAAGGGAGAAGATAGTATACCTTTGTTGGTGGGAGAAGGTGAATCAGCAGAGGAAGTGCTAGGGGGTGCTGTAGTAGAGCTTGTATTATCTTGAGAAAAATCAAACCCTTGATCCTGCAGAGAAGTAGACAAGAAAGGAAGCCAGTGACTGTGATGGATGGTAGTGGACTGGGAATTTGGATCGGGGTTGGTAGGGAGCTGTGTGCGAAAACCAGCGGAAAAAGGGAATTCAAATTCATTAAAGGTGACACTTTGAGCTATATAAGTTCTCCCGGATGGATGAAGACATTTGTAGCCTTTGTGATTGGGACTATATCCAATGAAGACACATTTTGTTGATCGAAAATCTAGTTTGTGATGATTATAATCTCTAAGATGAGGAAAACAGGCACAACCAAAGACTTTTAAAAACTCAAGATTTAGTTTTAAGTTGAACAAGGCCTCAATGGGTGATTTATGATTTAAGGTTGGTGTGGATAGGTGATTAATTAAGAAGGCAGAGGTGTTAAAGGCTTCCCACAAATAATGGAGTGGCATTGATGCTTGAGTAAGCAAAGTAAGCCCCATTTCGACGATATGACGGTGTTTTCGTTCGGATTTTCCATTTTGAGGGTGTGTGTGTGGACATGGATGCCGAAAGTGAATTCCCATGGATTGCAAAATGGGTGCTAAACTACGGTATTCGCCTCCCCAATCGGATTGAAGAGTTTTTATTTTTGTTTCAAATTTTCTTTCTACCAGTTTTTGGAAATGAATGAAGGTGTCTTTAACTTCTGATTTCAGTTTTAAGGGATAGATCCAGGTGAAGTTTGTGTAATCATCGATAAAGTGCACGTAGTAACGAAAACCATCCTTAGAAAGGATTGGAGAGGGACCCCATACATCTGAGTGGATTATTTCAAGAGGTTTACTGGTTGTATTAGATGAAGAGCCATAATGTTTGTGTTTGGATTTTCCTATATGACACGCATCACAAAAACTGGAATTAACAGTGGATACTAATTCTTTATTGCTCAACATGTTTCTCATTACATTAGAGTTGGGATGACCAAGCCTCATGTGCCATAAATCAAACTTGGAAAATAAAGAGAATTTGGCAAATAGAGATTGAAATTTAAAAGGATTCAGTTGACTTGTTGGAATGGTAGGAGTTTGATTTAACTGAAGTCGATACAAGCCTTCACTGAGCACCCCTCGGAGCAGCTCCCTCTTCGTGATTTGGTCCTTCACAGAACAATAATCATGATAAAATTCAACAAAAACAGGGTTATCTCTAGTTAACTGAGAAATAGAGAGCAGATTTTTAGCAATTTTTGGGACGCAAAGAATATTGTTTAAAAATAGTGAAGTTTGAGTAGTAGGATTGAGAAGTAAGCTGTAACCTGAATGAGAGATAGGAAGAGATTGCCCATTACCTATGAGCAAATGAGTGGTACCTTTGTATTCAGTTTTGTGGCTGAAGTTAGAAGGATCAGCAGTTATATGGTTTGTTGCGCCACTGTCCAGGTACCAGGCATTTTCAGTTTGAGTGTCATTTGAAGCTGAGAAGTAAGCTTGTGTGCCATTTCCACCAGAGAAGTGCTGGCCAAATGAGGGAGCAGTAGGACTTTGAGTATGAGTGAAGTTTGAGTGTGGCTGGCCTTGAAAAGATATATCAAACCGATGATAGCATTTGGAAGCAATGTGGCCAGGTTTGTTGCAAAGTTGGCATGAAGGTCGATTGTTCCTGCCTCCCCTTCCTCTGCCACGACCCCTTCCAGGTGTGAAGGGACGATTGTAAGAGGAGGAAGAAGGGCTTTGAAGAGTGAGAGACTTACGAAGTTGAGTAGCAAGATGTGCGCTGGGAGAAGAATGGTCCAGAGAGAGAGGAAGATTGAGTTGTTCAAGCCTCATTTCATGGCTTTGAAGCATAAACTGGACCTCTTGAAGAGTGACTTGATCGTGACGAGAGGTAAGATTAACTACAACAGAGTCATAGTCATGGCCTAGACCTCCAAGAATGTATAAAATGAGCTCATCATCAGAGATGAGTTGGCCAGCAGAGGAAAGATTATCAGCAATAGATTTCATTTTTAGCATGTAATCATTAATGGATAGATTGCCCTTCTTGAGGGATTGAAGTTGAAAACGAAGTTGAAGGAGTCTGGCTTTGGAGTTGGTAGTAAAAAGATTTTCAAGGGTGGTCCAAACCTGATGAGAGGTGGTGCAGCGAACAACATGGCCAAACATGGCCTCAGAGATTGAGTTAAGAAGCCAGCTGAGAATAACCTGATCCATACGAACCCACAGAGTAAAGCCCAGGTTGGTAGGATTTGAAACAGAGGGAAGAGAAGGGTTAAGAGGTGGGGAATGAAACTGGGAAGGACATGGCTTAGTGCCAAGAACATAACCTTCAATATCATGAGCACGAAGAGCAGGGAGGACTTGAGATCTCCAGAACTGATAGTTGGTGCGGTCGAGTTTGATGCTGATAGGTGCTAGACTTTGAAACAGAGAAGATGATGGTAAAGAAGATATAGGAGATGGGGAAATGATGGGTGGTGGGGTAGAAAAGGTAGGGAATGGAAAAGAAACAGAGGTGAAAGACATAGGAGTGGATGAGGTGATTGAGCCTTCATTTTGAAGGGAAGTTTCAGGTGTGAGGGTTGCCATTGACGTTAGTCACAGGCTCTAGATACCATAACAGAAAGATAACTTTTTCATTGATAGATACTCTAAATGCTTGAATTAATTATAAAAAGGGATAGGTACATATATAGCACCAATGACTGCCACAGGTTGGCAGCTCATTGGTTAGTACTAAAACAGAAAAATATTCCCTGGTACAAAATCCATTGCCTGGTACACATTTCATTGAATTATGAGCAGGTCATCATTTGCTGAATATGCCTAGCCGTTAATTATGTCAGCATTCTTATCTTTTTGTGCTGACTCATTTATTCCTTTCATTTTAACAAATTCGATACGTTTCCCAATGGTTATGATCCTTCTGTCCCACATGTTGGAATTGATGTTAATTCGATGAGATCTGTTAGAACTGCCATTTGGCAGAATAATATTACTCTGGGGATGCAAAATGATGCCTGGATTAGTTATAATGCTAGTAATACAACTCTCAGGGTTGATTTTACGGGTTTTTTGAGAAACAGAACGTGGCGAGATAGCCTCAGCTATGAGGTTGATCTTAGAGATTACTTGCCTGAATATGTTAGTTTTGGATTTTCAGCTGCAACAGGGGATTGGTTTGAGAAACATAATATTAAGTCTTGGGAGTTTTCTTCAAGTTTACAAATTAATGTTAGTTCTGAAGAGATAATTCCAATTCCAGGGCCTGAGCCTGGAATTTCGATCGGTGGAGGAAAGAAAAATAAAACGGGACTAGTCGTTGGATTGAGCGTTGGCTTGTCGGTAGTCGTTTTTGCATTGGCGTTAGCAAGCTATTGGTTATGGAAAAAGAAGTATAAGAAGGGATCAGGAGATGAGGATTTCTTTGATCCATATATGGATGTCGAAGGTCGAAAAGGGCACTGGAGCAAAAAAGTTTTCGTATAACGAATTGGTTTTCGCCACAAAGAATTTCGCGGAGGAAGAAAAGCTTGGGGAAGGAGGTTTTGGTGGGGTTTATAGAGGCTTATTGAGAGAAACAAATTCATATGTTGCTGTAAAGAGGGTTTCAGGGGATCCAAACAAGGCCTAAAAGAATATGCATCAGAAGTCAAGATTATAAGCCAATTGAGGCACAGAAATCTAGTCCAACTCATCGGTTGGTGCCATGAAAGAGGCGAACTATTACTCGTTTACGAGTTCATGCCAAACGGAAGCTTGGATTCTCATTTATTCAAATCCAAATCGATATTACCCTGGGAGGCGCGATATAAAATCGCGCAAGGATTAGCATCGGCTTTGTTGTACTTACACGAGGAATGGGAGCGTTGCGTGGTGCATAGAGATATAAAAGCTAGCAACATTATGCTCGACTCAAACTTCAACGCTAAACTTGGCGATTTCGGTTTGGCACGACTCGTGGACCACGAAAAAGGATCACAAACGACGGTTCTTGCAGGGACAATGGGCTATATGGCTCCAGAATGCGTTGTAACTGGCCGGGCCAGCAAGGAGAGCGATGTTTACAGCTTCGGAATAGTGTTATTGGAAATAGCATGTGGGAGAAGACCAATTGAGCTCAATAGGCAAGAGAAAAACCAAGTTGTATTGGTGGAGTGGGTTTGGAGGCTCTATGGTACGGGGAATTTAATCTATGCGGTTGATCCAAGTTTAGCAACAGAATTCGATAAACGAGAAATGGAGCAGTTGATGGTTGTTGGTTTGTGGTGTGTTCATCCGGACAGCGGTTATCGGCCTACGATACGACAAGCTATCCATGTTCTTAATTTTGAAGCTCAGTTGCCTGTTCTTCCTTCGACGATGCCCGTACCGACGTATTTTACGCCTACGTTGAGTGTGGTTAATGGTTCAGACATAGTTTCTGGTGGTGTTAGTGATTCTGCTTATAGTAATTATAGTAATTCTTCAAATTTAACCTCTTCTTCTGCAGGTTCTTCTACTGCACTTTTGGCTGCATCTTGATTAGTAGTGATTGTTTTTTGTTTGGTGTGTGAATTCAGAGGCATTTTCTGTGTGTGTATGTAGGATTCCAAAATCAAGGTTGCAAGAATTTTCCTCCTTTTATGTGCTGAAGTTTAAGAATGTCTATCTTAAAACATTGATATCCAAATATTTGTACAGATAATTATTTGTTTTTGTTAGGAATATCGAAATATTTCTTCATTCAAGCTAAATATTTTTGAATTGTCTTCACAATTTAGAGCACAAGGGAGGCCTCTTCTATTGGTTGATCTCACTTCGAGGGGTTCGCAGAGCTTATAAGCTCTTCATAACATCTTATAAGATGTTTGAGGGCATATAAGTTCTTTAAATTGAAACTTTTTAAAGAAAGATCTTATAATCTCACAAAATAAGATGTTACGAGCTTATTATAAGTGGTTTTTAGAAAAAAATGGGGAATCCCAATTATTTTTTCAAAATAAGATCTTATTTCAATAACCTCCCTTAGTTTTGACTATTTTAATTACAAATTGTCATTACTGATATCTTAAAAGCTCCACAATCTTATCTTTTTTTTTTTTTTGAACAAACCATCTTATTTTATTCAAACACTTCAATTTCTTATTCTTAAAATTAGATCTAACATCTTATACGCTCTAAAAAAATCTTATATGATGTATGAGTTTATAAGATCTTCGTTGATTCTGGGGTTTTAGTGCTAGTTCCAGAACTATTGAGATTGATCCTATTTTCACTAAATACACAACCCAAAGAGTAGTTGGCAACAACAATTGTCCCATAGCGTGAGGTCCAAGTCACAGTTGAATGGCGTGGGTGCTTGAGAGTCGAATGGCGCGAGATCCAAATAGGGCCAAGTCACGGTCAAATGTCGCCCGAGATCCTTTTTGAGTGGATGTAGTTCATCCTAATTCAACTTTGCTTGCAGTAACCCCATTAGCCCTGATTGTCAAGAAACAACGTTGTACCCAAGGCTTTCCAACATTAAGGAATTTCATGTCGGGAAACCTCAACATCCTCCACAAGATCAATCGATTTTCTTGATATATTGAATACCGACAAGATTTCCCCATTAGATTCGATTAAGTATTCCCAGAAATCCAGAATTGCCTTGAAATCCAGTTAGCTGTGATTCAAAAAAACAAGAATAATTGTCCTTAAAAATTTATCTTCTCAAGATTTGTACGATCTAGTTGATAATCTATATGTTTTGTGTTGCAGCTTTCTTCCCATACAGTTGTATGAAAATCCATTGGTTTCCAAGTGGTTTAAACATTGAATATTTGTTTCTATGAATAAACAATCACATACGTTGGAAATGAAATAAAGCAGTTACTGTCCCCTGTTTGTCCATATGTTAGAAGAAATTGTGATCTTGATTGGATCAGGCACTAAATCTGATAAACCCTCTAGTTGCTTTTAATTCATTTAAAATCTCTTCCAAGTGAAGCCATAATAAATTACATAAGAAAATAAAACCATATCCAGGACAAAAAAAATGAATATAAAAGCATGTTTTATGAAATTTAGGGAGGTTTTTAAAATGTTTTTTTTTTCTTTTTTTACTTATGAATGAGAAAAATGTAAGACGGAATCAAACCTCAAGTGATTTTTTTTTAATTAGTTTTCAAAAGTATCTGGTCTTTTTTTTGTTTTTGTAATTAGTCCAGGAAATCCTAAACTTTATTTTAATTGGGAAAATTTCTCAAATAAATTTAACTCAAAATCTAAAATTAAACTGCCAAAATTATTAAAACAAAATTGTTATCTTACATGTTTTTTAATGTGGATCAGTAATGCGGATCAATAACGACCAAAATAATTGAGAAACCTGAACACAAATACGACTAACACGAATCTGACGCGATTTAATCAATTTGTCTTAAGACATAATATCTTATATTTTATTTAATTTATCATGTATTTTGAACATAAACCAGCTAAGCTCGAAATAAATCCACTAACTAAAAGAGCTTAGTTGAGCTTCTAATTGTTTAATTATATAACCAAACGCACATGTATTATATATTTTATCTGCATATATAGTAATTTTGGATGATTTTTAGGTGAATTTATTGAGACATTGAATCTTTATAGTACAAATAAAATATTCGTGCTGCCAAAAATGTCACCTAAGTGTTTACTATATGCCTGTGACCACCAATCGAATTCTATTATTTTTACTAAGTAAATATTCATTTATATTTGGGATAATTACAAAAGCCCCCTGAGGTTTGGTCTAATTACAAAATACCCAGAGTTATTTTAAAATTACAAAAAAAAACTCAAGTTTGATTTTTGTCTTAAATTTAAGGAGGTAACTGTAATATTTTTGGAAATATCAGGGGGTTTTCTAAAATATTTTTTATTTATGAAGGGAGAAATTGTAAGATTAATCAAACCGCAAGGGGCTTTTTGCAATTTTAAAAAACTTATGGGTTTTTTTGTAATTAGCCTGAACCTTAAAGGGTTTTTTGTAATTATCCCTTTATATTTTATTATTTTTATCAATATTGGCCTAACATGAATGAGGATATCTCACAGTTTGAGATGCACGAGGGAGTTAAGAAAATAAAAAATTAAATAAAATATCACGTGAGGTGTTGAAAGACGAAGAAAAAGAACAAAGTACCGTTTATTTTCATTCTTGGAATTATTAGTGTTGACGTGCGTTTTGGTCTAACAAGCAAAATATATAAGAAATTTAACACGTGGAAATATAAGTATGCGTAATACGCGTTTATTTATGGTTAATTTCGCTTTTTAGCGTAATCGAGTAGGATTATTGGGGTCGGTTTTTCTTACAATCTCACGTTCTGAGGTCTTTTTTTCTATTTTTCTTTCTTGTCTTTTTCCTCTTAAGTGAGGCTTTTTATACCCCTCGAGTCGGTGGGTTTTAATATCATCTTTGCACTAATCGATCACTAATCAAGTAAAATAATTTGAAAAGACACATGTCCCTTCTAATCGTGCATGTCGGCCAAGTCTTGCCACTGGTGACTCCTCTTAATAACTTTTCGACATGGCAGTTTCGATACCAATAAAGACTAAGCATGGGCAAATGGTTATTTTTATGAAACATCGCGCGCGTTTCCGCCGAAATTTGGGCTCGGGGCTCGACATCTATGTTGTGGTTGGGCTCGGTAGCGGGCGAGCCTAATCCATGACGAGTTTAGGGACACTTATTCGACGTCACCTGTAGGGCCCCCTACTCGGATGTGTCTTTGGACTAATTGCGTGGATTAATTTCTTCCTCGGCTCAAGGCGTCATCAAAGGCCCCCAAGTTTAATTCCGAGAGAAGAATTTACAAGTCGGAGTTAAACTTCAATGCTAGTGATAAACATTTAATAAGGAAACGGAATCTTCAAAGGTTTGTTCATTCCTGACATCTGTCGCGTAGTGGTTAATGTCTGTAGCGGCGCATTAATTGTGGTGCCATAATGATAGACACGTGGCCTCTTGTGGTTGGACCAATCTTGCGCAGGAATTTGAAAAGGCACGTCAGTTCTGTCGGCGGACGTGGGCGTGGCGTTTTTCGACATTTTTACGGTTTTGAGGTTGAAAAAGCGCGTCTTTTCGAATAAACGTTTCGTTTATCGAGGGAACTCCATCTATAAATACCTCTTTTTCCTCCATTATTATTCACTTTCGCATCCATTATCCTTTCGAGCTAGGACTCGACTAAGACCGAGCATAAATTTTGGTCGGCTTCCAAAGTTCGAGACTTCAAACTTAGGTATTTTTTGAAATACTCTCATTTTACCTATAAAATGTCTTCTTTCGAGGATAGTAGAAGCCGTAGCTATAGCGTAGAGGTTGAAATCGAGGATCCTCCGAACCTTCTCGCATTTATTTCACCCCAAAGACGGCCATTTCGCCTTTATAGTCCGAGCATCATTCGAGATCTCTTCTCCGGATTCTTCTCCTCGGGGCGGAACATCTTTGAAAGCGGACGCACACTATTTTTAATCCTTGATGGCCTGATTTTTCGAGAAGGCACGGTGTATCACCGGACCGGGCACGAGAGAATTCTAACGAAAGATCCCGAGTCCGATCTTGGCGATATCGCAGGAAAAAGAGGATATGAATCCATCGGAGTGGAGCGTGATAACATGGAGCGGGTAGACGAACCTCGGAGATTCGAGGCCGGAGAGGCCTCAGTGCCCATGGGCCATCGTAATGGCGATGGCGGCGAGAGAGGCCTCGCCCCGTGTAGAGCCTCGGTGGACGCGTGTGATATAAATGACATCCCTAAAGCATGTTGATGATCCGGAGATGGGAGAGCTCGGCGGAGGTATCGTATTCCGAGTGGCATCAATTTTTGGGTACCGGATGGCACAGAGGTTCCTCAAGTACCCACCCGGGTTGCTTGGCCATACATGTCGCCAACCTCCTATATGGGTTGCGATTTCCACCGCGGTTTTCTCACGCGGTGGTTTTACAAATGGGGTATGCATCCAACCCAAGTGCACCCTATTTCTTGGGGTAGGATCATCGGCCTCTTGGTGATGTTCCACTTAGAGAATTACCTCACCCCAAGTTCAAAGAGATGAACGAACTCTTTATCCGGCGAGCGACTCCTTCATCCCGTCATTCGATCGTCAGGGTGGTATTACATATAGACGATTGGGGTATCTTCCGGGACGGCTTTAGTGGAAGGTCTCCTTCATCTTTGAAGGAGTGGAAAGACAAGTGGCTCACGGGTGAGCGGCGAGTGGCAAGCTCGCGTGGAGGATGGAGCAAGGAAACGTCGCCCTTCATCCTCCTTCAAATTTCATTTTTGGCTCTGATAAGTCTATCTTTTCTCCTTTCTGCTTTTGTTGTTATTGTTTCCTTTTATGTGATTTGACTTTGCTTCTTTTTTTCGTCTTTTTGCCTTTATAGAGAACCGAGCATCAAAAGGGCCTTTGTCGGCCACCTTTATCCGGCGGAGAATATCCGGGCCGGGGCATCGAGGATAGGCGGATTGATAGGTTAGCCATCGAGGCCAACTTAGCCGCTGGCGGCTTGAGGCTGCTTCTCGCCGCCGCCTCGAGGCGAGGGGCTCGGGACGAGCGGCGGCAGAAAGAGCGAGGAGGAGTGAGGCTAGAAGAGAGCCTCAACAGAGTCCTCCGGGGACTGAAGAAGTACAACCCCACCTTCCGGGGGAGTAGCCGGCGCGAACGGAGCGAGCTGGGCCATCTCCCGTAGCGGCCGATCCCAAGGGCGGTCGTCCGTGCTCATTGGCAACGCGGACTCCGGAACCGCCGAGTGCGGCTGCCGTCCGAGGTAAATGTACTTGGTATTTTACACTCTTTCTTTTGAAATGTTCTTCGTGTTCTTTTGATCTTTTAATGGTGGTCACTTTTCGTAGGGCGTGGCTTGGACTTGCGTGCACGTCTTTGTAGCGTGAGGAACACAGTCGCGCGTCGGACTCGGGCGACTGCAGACCAGCCCACAGATGCGGAGATGGCTCGGAGAGAGATATCCGGACCGCAAACGCGTCCGTGATGGGGTGCCTGAGGTAGTGGAACCTCCCCCTCCAAAGGAGAAGAGAAGGGATTGTGACCGAAGAGCCCGTGCAGACCGAAAGGGTTGGTCGATAAAGACCGGTGTATCCGGACGAGACTCTGAAGGGTCAGTGTCCCATGGACCTTCTCGGACGACCTCGGCCGCGAGGGTCACTTTATCCATCCGAGCCAAGTGAGGGACGAGTACTGCGAGGGAATGAGTGGGATACGCCCTCGGTGGTTCGTGGAGTTTGTCCGGTGCGCCACGCCGACGGAGGGAAAAATCGAGAGTTTTGCCGGAGGCGGGTCAAGTCCGCAATGAATGTCACTTGTGCTTGGACAAAAGGCGTTGAGCAATTTTGCTCGAGGCGGCTTTGAGGGAGCGGTCGATACGCCACGCCACGGGAATGTCCGGGCGGATTATTGGGCTCTTGTGGCACGCGATTGGGGAACCCGCGTTTGGAGAAGAAATATCTTGTCTGGAAAGGCGGCATGGCGACTGCAAGAGGCTTACGCTACTCTCAAAGGGTACAAAAGTCTCACGAAGACCCAGCGAGATGAAGCCATGGCTCGAGCCAATTTTGAGAAGGAAGCGCTGCGAGGGCCGAGGCGGAGCGGGATCGGGCTGCAAGGCCGAAGAGGAATTCTGGGCTAAAGTTGCCGAGCTGGAGCGTGCAGCCGTTGCCCAGGCTGGAGAGATGGAAAGACGTCTAGCCGATGTGCGCAAAGAGGCTGAAGAGGCTACCCGTAGACAGGTTGGGGAAGCTCGTGTACAAGCCGTCGAAGCTTATAAGGACTCTGAGGAGTATGCATTTATGTTAACCTGCGGCCACGCAACCAGCCTCAAAGAAATCCTTGATTCGGTTAAGGCCGGGCGGACTGTTGCCCAGCTTGACGAAGATCTGGCCCTCCTGGAGGCTGATCTTGATGCTCTTCGCCCGAACTTTGCCGAGGCCCCCAATGTTCAGGGCTCACCTCCTCCGGACGCAGAAGAAGTTGCCTCCAGTAGTGCTGTTGAAGTTCCGCCCCCGTCTTAGTTTTGGTGTTGTTTGCCCCTTTACAAGCTTTTATATGTATTCGTAGGTAGATTACTTAGCTTCGTGCCTTGGGATGTAATGGGCTCCGGCCCCCCCTCTGTAAATACTTTTGAAGTAGAAATGAACTTTTCTTTCTATCACCTGTGTATGTATTTTAAGCTTTTTGTAGATGCTTGGCTCTTCTCCTTTTTGTAAGATTGTTGCCTATCCTGAATAAGGGACTTTATCTGCTTTAATTGGCTCTCGTGTTCAGTATATGAACCTGGTCTTCATTTTGTGCTTGGTGTATAAACCAAGTCTTTGTTCTGTACTTGGTGCATGACCAAGTCTTTATTTTGTGCTCGGTGCGTGACCAAGTCTTTGTTTTGTGCTCGGTGCGTGACCAAGTCTTTGTTTTGTGCTCGGTGCGTAACCAAGTCTTTGTTTTGTGCTCGGAAGAAATTAATCCACGCAATAAGCCCAAAAATTATTATAAGGACTCTGAGGAACCTCTGTGCCATCCGGTACCCAAAAATTGATGCCACTCGGAATACGATACCTCCGCTGGAGCTCTCCCATCTCCCGGATCATCAGCATGCTAGGGATGTCGTTTATATCACACGACGTCCACCGAGGCTCTACACGAAGGCGAGGGCCTCCTCCTCGCCGGCCATCGCCATTACGATGGCCCATGGGCACTTGAGGCCTCTCCGGCCTCGAATCTCCAGAGGGTTCGTCTACCCACTCCATGTTATCACGCTCTGGCTCCGATGGATTCATATCCTCTTCTTCCTGCTGATACTGCCGAAGATCAGCACTCGGGGATCTTTCGTTAGAATTCTCTCGTGCCAGTCCGGGCTGATACACCGTGCCTTCTCAAAAAACAGTCACTGGCGCCGGATTAAAAATAGTGTGCGTCCGCTCTAAAGATGTTCCGCCTCGAGGAGAAGAATCCGAAGAAGAGATCTGAATGATGCTCGGACTATAAGGCGGAAATGGCCGTGCTGGGGAGAAATAAACAGAAGGTTCAGAGGGGGGATCCTCGATTTCAACCTCTACGCTATAGCTACGGCTTCTACTATCCTCGAAAGAAGACATTTTATAGGTAAAAGGAGAGTATTTCGAAAAAATACCTAAGTTTGAAGTCTCTGAACTTTGGAAGCCGACCCGAAATTTCTGCTCGGTCTTAGTCAGTCTAGCTCAAAGGATAATGGATGCAAAAGTGAATAATGGAGGGAAAAAGAGGTATTTATAGCTCAAAAGCCATAAATAAACACACGTTACGCACGCTTATATTTTCAGGTGTTAAATTTATTACATATTTTGCTTGTTGACCAAAACGCATGTCAACAAAACGTGTATTTATTTATGGCTAATTCTGCCTTTTGTGATACAATGCCGAGCCGGATTATCGGGGTCGGTCTTACTTATAATAACACGCTTTCTGATGCTTTTTCTATATCTTTTTTTCCCTCTCTTTTTCCTTAATTGAGGCCTTTTATACCCCTTTCGTAAGTGATTTTTCAACAGTCATCTTTGCACTAATCAGTAAAATAATTTGAAAAGGACACATGTCCCCTTCTAATCGTGCATGTCAGCCAAGTCTTGCCACTTGGTGACTCCTCTTAATAACTTTCTGACACGTGACAGTTTCTGATACCAACAAAACACTAAGCATGGGCAAGCATGGGCAAATGGTTATTTTTATGAATCTATCGCGCATGCGTTTCTCGCCGAAATTTGGGCTCGGGGCTCGGCAGCTATGTTGTGGTTGGGCTCGGTAGCGGGCGAGCCTAATCCATGAGAGTCACCGGACACTGTTACTGACGTCACATGTAGGGCCCCCCTACTCGGATGTGTGCTGGACTAATTGCGTGGATTAATTTCTTCCAATTCGGCTCGGGCGTCATCAATTAGAGGTTGGGCAATTGTTCAATCCACAAAATATTAAGTTAAACTTGTAAATAATTTATATATCAATAAATTATAGTAAGAAAATTAAATTTTTTGATGAGACTTTTGATAGCCTTGAAGAATCCTTATTGTCATGCAATATCTTTTTTCTTATTTTTTATTTACAAAAACACATTTAGAAAAATCATAGTTGGAATATGGATAGGGGAGATAATTTGAGGCACGACATGATTGACTGACACGAACACGACATGAAATTATAGGATTTGGGATGGGGCTTATCGGGTTTGGGCCTTTATCGGGCTGACATGATAAAACACGATAAAAATCGGACTGATATCGAGGTGACACGATAAAGCACGAAATTGTTTTTAATTATTGATAATTATTTATTTATATGGGTAATTTACTAATAATTAACTATTTGTATTTGACTATTTTCATTAATAATTTAGTAGAATATATGTTTTAAGTATCAAATATAAAGAATGTAAAAAAATCATAAATTTTATTTGTTAACAGGCCAAACAAGCTTACCTAAATAATTTTTTTAATTATTGGTGATTGATTATTTATATGGGTAATTTATTACTAATAACTATCAATTTTGATCATCGTGTTTTTAGTGTTTTTAGCGTGTTGTGTTTGTGCTTAAGTTCCAGGCCTATTAAGTTTATCGTGTCGTGTTCGTGTTAGAGTTTATTGTGTCTTGTTGTTATCGTGTCGGCCCTATAACAGCTCGACACAAACGATTTGCCACCCCTAAATATGAATATATTATTTGTCTTATACACAAATATTATATTACATTTATATTGTTCATTGATTGCTATTTCTTTAATTTTATGTTCGTTTGGGATACTCTTTTTTTCCAAGGTAAAACCTTTGTTTTTTTTATTTGGATTTTAATGAAGCCCCGATTTAGATAATCGATCGTCTCGTGGTCATCTAATTTTCGGTACTTCAGCTACCTACATTGTAATTTGTAAGTAGCACATTATTTTTATGGGTGGCGTTATTTGCACCACAATATTTGATTCATACACCACATTTCTACATACACCCCATCCCTATTTTACAAACTCATCTAATTACTAAATACATCACACCTATATTTCTAATTTTACCCTCCAAACTAAAAAACTCTACCTTAAAAAATCAGTTTTTTTTCGTGAAAAAAGAGAAATTTTTTTTGGGAAAAAACGCTGTTTCCAGCGTTTTTGAAAAAAAAAACAGCTTTTTTCGGAAAAATCAGCTTTTTTTGGGGAAAAAACATCTTTTTCTCGGAAGAAATCAGCTTTTTTTCGAGAAAAAAAACTGGAAAAATTCAGCTTTTTTGGGGAAAAAAGCTGTTTCCAACGTTTTTTTTTTGGAAAAAACATCTCTTTTTTTTTTCGGAAAAAATCGTGGAAAAAATCAGCTTTTTGGGGAAAAAAAGAAACAATTTTTTTTTGGGAAACAACTTTTTCTCGAAAAAAAAACTGGAAAAATCAGCCTTTTTTGGGAAAAAGAGAAAAGCGCTTTTTTGGGAAAAAGTCACATTTCTGACTTTTTTAAAAAAAAACAACTTTTTTCGGGAAAAAATCAGCTGGAAAAAATAAGATTTTTTGGGAAAAAGAGAAACAACTTTTTAAACTGTTTTCCAGCGTTTAAATGAGTGTATTTACACTGTTTTATTTTATTAAGGGTATCATAGTCTTTTTAACTTATGTCATTTTGTAAATATTGATAGTAGGGTGTAGGAATAGGATCAAATGAGACCACATAATTAGAGTGAGACAGTGTGGACTAATCCTAGCCACAAATGGGGCATGATTGTAGATTTATTTTAAAGATGAAAAGGGCATGATTGTAATTGTGTAATTACTTAAAGACTCTCTCTCCATCAATCGATTCTGTTCCTCATTAGATCTGCTACCAATGACGAGATTTTGCGAAGAAATACAGACCGTCGTCGTCGCCGCGGCGGCGAAAGGAGGAGAAGAATGTAATATTAGATCGGCTGCGAAGGAGATAAGCGCGAGATTGTTCGGAGTCCGATAGGTGTAAAACGCGGGAGAGAAGGTGAAGGTAGTTCGGCGAGCTGAGATGGATTTGCAGAAAGCAAAGCAACCTGAAGGGATATCAAATCGAGCCGTTAGATCAAGATAAAAGTGGTGATGATCAAGAGTCATCGTGGTTGATGCGTAGCAACTCGAGAAATCGTAGGGTGTGCAATTGATGTGAGCATGATAAATAGCAGATATTTTTGAAAAAAAAAATTGTGTAATTACGAGGAGGATTGGTGAAGAAGACGATGCTAACGTGGAGAAAACAAGGGCCTACAAGGGGGCAGTTAGGATTAATGTACACTTAGATGTTTTTCGATGTATACTTAGATGTGTTTTGCTGTATAAGTAGTTAATTTTTTATGTATGTATTTATGTTACTGTATACTTATGTTTTTTGATGTACACTTGTATGTGTTTTGTTGTATACTTATATGTGTTTTGTTGTATACTTATATTTTTTGTTTGACCATTTTAATATGCAGTAAAAATATGTTAAATATACAGCATAATAGTGTTAAGTATACATCAAATATATGCTAAATATACAACACAATAATGAGCGTGATTTTCTCTCACTCTATAATTAATTTACTTAATCCACGGTCCCCACATGTTAATGAGCGTGATTTTCTCTCTCTATAATCGATTCGATTCATTGGGCCCCCACATATTTTTGTTTGACCATTTTAATACGCAGTAAAATTATGCTAAACATACAAAGAAAATAGTGTTAAGTATACAACAAATATATGATAAGTGTACAACATCTTGCATGGAAGAAACACGCGCGATTTTTCTCTCCTCGGTAGCGATTTTTCGGGATTTTTCTCTCCCCACGTGATTTTTCTCTCCTAATAATCGATTCCATATTTGGATGGTCCCCCACTTGGTTAATTTGACAATTATACCCTTACTTTGCATTAATTAAATATTTAATGTAATTTTAACTCCTATTTATCTTAGCCATTGATGTAGATAATGGAAGGTTGAGATGAGTCCACACTGTCTCACTATAATATGTGGTCTCATTTTAACCTCCCCGTAGAGTGTATTATTCAAAAATTTTGGGGCAAATAGGGCCACCCTTTTTTTATTTGACTAAAATTTCAAACCGACTTACAACAGCCTAAAGAGGTACCGAAGTTTTTCAAAAAAATAATTAAATGATTCGCAATATAGGTTATCTGACACATTAAAGTTGCCGTTATTGTAATCAACTCATAATTATCAAAAATTGTCGCCAAATGGTTGCTATTCACGTCACTCAGTCATGTTTGTATTTAGTTTCAAGCTAATTTCAGATTATATTTAAAATATATAAAAAAAATAAATAAAATATAAGATATTATATCTTAAAATAAATTTATAAAATTGTGTCAGATTCGTGTTAGTCGTATTTGTGTTTGGATTTTTCATGTTCGTGTTCAGATTTCTGTAAGTAGCTTTCATTCGAGTTTGTATCGTATTATCTGCGGGGGGTGAGGACCCCACCAAATTTCCCTGAATTAATTATCCTCCCAATATATCCAAAAATTCAATTTCTCTAATCATTTATTATCCAAAGCTGCAAAATTCATTTTTCCTTGGACCTTTTCAGCATTTTCCTCTATTTTTCTGGCTATAGCCCGTTGCTGCCACTGATAATCAATCCTCGTTCTCTGTGCCCACGTTACAATCTTCTCCATAACCCCCATTCCTCTCTCTATCTCTATATCTTGAAGCAAATTTGATTACTACCAAAGAACAAAGTACTGTTACTCAGTATCAGTGTAGTGTTTTCTGCATTGAAGAAATTATTGCTCGCATGCAGATATTTTTCGTATTTACCGTTTGCTAATTGTATGCTCTGATCTCGGATTCCGTAAGGGTTTTCTGAAGTTCCTTTTCGGAGGTTTGGTTTTAATGGATTGTGTCACGTGTTTGAAGCATTTAATCCTGGATTATGAACTTGGATGTGGGTTTTTCCTGTTTGGGGATTTTAAGCAGGTTTCTAGATTTTTGTGCTTATTTTTGTTGTTTGGTTTTGGGATGCAATTTTTGGGCTCTGATAGGTTTTCTAGGGTTTTGGTTCGGTTTTTATGCGATTTGAGAGGGAAACCAGGGGAATTGAAAAAAGGATTTCGTTTAAAAAATGTGATTGATGATGGAAAATTTGGGGTGTTCAAACCCTTGATTGATAAAATGGAGGAGACTGGAAAAGAAAATTCAAACACTGATGAAAAAACAAATAGTGATTCTGATGAAGAATATGAAAATAATGAGGATGGTGAAAATGAGTATACAGAGGAAGACGATGAATGTGATGTTTCAAAATTGAGGAAATTGTTAAAAACCGAGAGGCACAAAGCTAATGTGGCTTTAGCAGAACTTGCTAAAGAAAGAGCTGCTTCTTCGTCAGCAGCCGAAGAGGCAATGGCGATGATTTTACGTCTTCAGAACGAAAAAAGCTCGATCGAATTGGAATCAAATCAATACAGGAGATTAGCTGAGGAGAAGCAAATCCATGATCAAGAAGTGATTCAATCATTACAATGGCTCGTTTGGAGGCACGAATCCGAGAGGAGCTTATTGGAAGACGAGCTGAAATCGTGCAGGCGAAAATTGAAGCGTTGTTGTTCGAATGAGGAAACTGAAGAATTTGAGGAAGCTCAGAGTTCTTTCAATGGTAACATTTTGGATGCTCTTGAAAATGTGCTTTATAGCTCTCGTGATGCTAACTTTTCACCTCAGTAAGTTTCTTGTTTACACTCTTGTAATGGAGGAATCAAGAACTGAATATACTAATAGCATTTTACTAATAAGAAGATGATTTTGTGTTAATTGAGAAAGAACATCATTATATGTGTATATATGCTGGTCCCCTACAATCTTTGGTTAATGATTGGGTTTTAGTATGGAAAACATAATATTTTTGGTGTTATTAGCATAGATTAAGATGTTTTAGAGTTTGGATTATCAATGCTTAGTGCGCTTGTGGTCCTCAGTCCTCACAAATCCCAGTTTTTTTTCTTTTATTTCACCCTTTTCTTTCTTTTGTGTTGGGGTTGAAGATAATTATGGTATATTGTTAAAAAATAATGTCTAGAAAGAATTATAGTGGTTTTTAGATATTTATTTTGGGCTGTCTTGGGAGTATAGCTTATACAATTAGAATTGTTTCATATCTCTGAAAATTAAAATTGATATTTTTTCATGGATGTTGGCAAAGTGTTTTTTCAACTGCTGCTGGTATTTCACATACAAAACACATATTTTGTATATTAATCAGCTGTACACAAAATATGTACTACTTCTGGTTTCATTATCTTAAGTGGACTTGAAAATTCTCAATATTTGCATATGTTGTTACCTCAGTTTAAACATAAATGAAAAGAAGAAGATACTTTTGATCATCTGCTTGCATAGGGTGCATGTGACAGTAAAAAGAAGATGGTACTAAAATACCTACTGCTTAGTAAACTTGCTCATTTTTCTGTAAATTGAAAATTGAAGAGTTAATAAACCTAAGGTTTATGAAAAGTGTTTGTGGAAGCTAATAACGGAAATTGTTCGTCTTTAACAATTCTCTATTTGATGGAAAGGGGGTGTATTTTCTGCCTGTGGAATACTTCGCATTCTGCTATGAGAGGTTATATTCTGTTATTTTACAGCCTTTGATTTGATTATATCATCACTAAAGTAGCATCTTATGCTGCTGTTGTGGAATAATGTTTCTGTTGATACAGCTAGTTTACATGCCATTTTTGTGCTAAGGGAAGTATGGAATATTTTGTATCTCCTGAGAAACTCGTTTTCATGTCATGATTCGAGTAGCTGTGTTCATGTCATGATTCGAGCAGCTACGCTTATTTCCTTCTGAAAAAAGAAATAAAAGCGCGATGGATGGGACCTTTTTTTTTTTTTTTTTTTATAGAATGGTTGGGACCTATTTTGGATGTGAAAGAATCTGAGTTTTCTTTTACTTAAAACGCTTATTGTTCATTCAACAACGTATATTTATTCCATCTACATTTTCGGAAAAATTTCAACATATTGATCATATTTAATCTAAATATAGATACATGCATTTTCGTTGTAGTTCTTACTACATTTTTTTCATGTCTATAACAATTTGGAATCTTCTATTCCAAATCGTGGTTCATGTTATGTTTCAATACACCCAGTCGAATGTCACGTGTATGAGTTGTTGTCATTATTATACACGTGACATTCATATGGTGTGTTGAAACACCTGGCATTCATTTGATATACTGGAACGCCATGTGAATCACCATGAGGAATAGAAGATCGAATTGGTCTATAACCTTGTTTTACTTCTCAAACTTGTTGAAGGTGATCTAATTTTTTTTTTTAAGAAAAAAAAAGATTTTGAACTACAATTGCTTTTGAGTACAACACACTTAAAGGTATTTTTCTTAACTTCTAAGTATAGATGGTATGAACTTGTGTATGATGATTTAGTGCACCACCCACAGATAGAAGTATACCATTTATGAGAGATATAACATATCACCAATGCTACTAATGTGACTTTGAAGAGGCAAGTTTTTGTTGCTATTGTATCATTTAACAACAATTTGGTATATATAAAGAGAAAAGTGGAAATTAATTAAGATGCAAGACTAAAATATGCCTTTATTTTCACAAGTACCTTTGCGTATGAAATTGAAAGCCTCACCCATTCTAGATACAAACAATTTACATATCAAGCAAATTTATTGGTGAACTGTGAGGATGATAGGCCACGAAAATGACTGTTGTCAGCCCAATTCCTATGTAAATTTTGCTTAGGGCCCATGACAACGCTTCCAGCCCATCCATTAATTTATGCATATATTTGATAATGAATCCCAACTTAGGGGGTAATGTTACATAATACTTTGATTTCTCATTTTACTAATTATCAAACTTGCCCCTCACTCTCAATGTAGCATGACATCTTTAATTTTGTATATGTTTTTCAAACAGGGAAGAAATTAAACATTTCACATTATTATCCTATTTTGTCAATAACGCCAAAATAAATAATTACACACCATATTTGAAAAATGAATACTTCAATCTCAAAGTCTAAATAAAATCTTATACAAAGTTATATAATCCATAAACAATACAATTTTATCAAATCCTACAAATTTATCCAATCCCGTCAACTGAGGCAAATGAGCCCTTACCATTGGCCCACTTTGAAAAATCAGATTTGGTTTAGAGGGTGTTTGGCTGAGCTTATAAGCTCAAAAACAAACTTTATAAGATGTCACGAGAGAACATATGTTCTCTCAAAATTTGTTTAGTAATTTTTTTCTTAAAGAATTTTATAAGATCTAAAAAATTGCCTAACATCTTATGCTCTCCTAAAAAAAAAAAAAAAAAGTATCTCCACCCAAAGAACTTATTTTGAGATATCTTATGAACTCCTTATTTTTAATATTGAAATGACAAAAACGCCCTCATTAATTTTATAATATTCCAGTTATACCATTCTCTGCCCTACGTTAATTCCCAAACCAGAGAGTCCTATTGCAGTTCTCGTCTTCTTCAATACTCCTATCGTAGAGTTCTCATCGTCTTCAAGATGGAAGTTAAAAATGTAAAAATTCTTCTAGTATTATTTGCAAACTATCATTACCGTCTGTGTTTCCATTCATTTATAAAAGGGATAATTACAAAAAGTACCCTTGAGGTTTGACCTAATTACAAAAAAACTCAGCTAACTTTAAAACCTACAAAAAGTACCCCTGAGGTTTGATCTAGTGTTAAAATTAAGAGGTAATCTGCAATGATTTTACAAATATGAAGGGGGATTTTGAAATATATTTCAAACCTCAGGGTATTTTTGTAAGTTTTAAAGTTAGCTGAGTTTTTGTAATTAGGTCAAACCTCAGGGTACTTTTTGTAATTATCCCTTTATAAAATGGTGGAAAGGCGGTGCAGATGATGAGATCCAACTGTAAATTAAAAATGTGAAAAGTTTTCTGGTATTATTTGCAAACTATCAATACTGTCTGTTTGCCGTCATTTTCCATGGAAATGTGAAACTCTACCAATTTTTAACGGTTTGAAAAATGATGATTTTTATTACTTTTTATTTTATAATATTTTCTAATATGAAGCTAAACCATTTTGTATTATTTGATAGAACTCTTTAAATTCATTAAAAAACAAAAATACGTAAAAGAATAGTTTTTTATATGATATTAATGGTGTCATGTCTTTTTTGGTCATTATGACACAGAAAGAGCTTATAATACCAAACACATTAACAATTTATAAGATTTGAAAACAGCTTATAAGATTCATGATCTTATTTTATCCAAACACTTTGAGAGCTTATTTTAAAACAAGATATAACAGTTTATCAACTCCTAAAATATCTTATAAGATGTAGGAGCTTATAAGATGTTTAAAATAAGCTTAGCCAAACACCCTCTTAGATTAATGGGATAAGGATAAAATACCCAACATCCCTGAAAAAATGACCATTTACACTCCCGATCTTTTTTCTAGACATTTGTACGTTCCCCCTTTTACCGGACAATTCTACGCTTTCGCTAATTTTCCCCGATTTTTGGTGATGTTGTTTCAGAATTATTTCGAACATGGTTCAAAGATGTTTCATCTAATAAAATTTCAATGAAAAAATAATTTTTGCCTCCATTAAATAATCATTCTTATATTCGAAAATATTATAAACAATCAAGAAATATGTACATAAAACGACACATATTAAAACAAAATACATTGAAAATAATATAGAAACAACACATGAATAGAAAAATACAATTCAATTTTTAATCAAATACATTGAAAAACGTCGGAAACACATAGTAACAACCAAGAAACAACATAACAACATTAAAAACTATATACAAACAATACCGAAACAATATAAAAACAATACTGAAAAAAAAAAAAATAGGCAAAAAGTTGCATTGACACATCGAATAGACGAATACAACATGTAAACAATAAAGAAACATCAGAAGAACATAAAAAATAGATTAGAAACAACCTAAAAACAACAGAAACAATATATAAAACAATATTTTATCAAAAATGAGCTAAAAAATAGGTCAAAGTTGTATAGTAACATCGAAACAACACATACACAACATAGAAACATTAAAGAAACACAATAAACATCATATAAACAAGTAGAAACAACATAAATAACAAAGAAAACAACCCAGGAAAAAAAAAAAAAAAAGAACGTAAAAAAGTCCAAATAAAAGTACAGGAGCGTAAAAATTGTCCAAAAAAAGTGGGGAGCGTGTCTTTTCTCCCGAAATGTTGGTATTTTTGGCATTAAACTCTAAAATCCTCGTATAATAGGGTCAAAAGTGCTTAAATGTTGATTTAGGTCCATCAAAAAAAATGACCTGATGAATAATCATACAATTCCATGCTACCTATCTTGGACCAAGAGATATTACTATATAGTCCCAAATTCCAAGTTAGAATAGCAAAAAATGATCATACTGGGATTGGAGCAAAAAAGTATATGTACTTTCTAAATAAGGGGCATTTTAGATTTTTCACCTACGGCTCGTTTGGGAATGGTGATATGGCAGGAAAAAAAGAGATATCATGAGTAATTTTATGTTTGGGAAATTTTGCTGCAGCCCGGTATTGAAGACCAAGCTCGGTCCTTTTTCATTTGCTGAAATGATAGTTAATCAAGTGGGTTGAGGTGTTATAATATAATACCGCCTAATCCATCTCTTAAATTGTCCAATGTGCCCCTGAAATTGCATGTGAGAAGTCTATGTTGCCTTTACTGAAGTCAAGTTTAACAGAAATGGTAACATAAATATCCCTCTTTCCTCTTCAGTCGAGAAACCCTAGTTTCCCCTCCCAATCGAGCTGCATGTTTGGAACCTCAATACTACATTTCGCACCTTCGTTTTCTTCGCATGTAATTTTTTGCAGATTCGTACACTGATATCAATTTGTTTTGCAGCTCACTCCGGCGACTAGCGGCGTAATTTTACTTAGCTGTTCGTTTCGAGGAAAAGGTTTGAATTTTTTAAATGCGCACATATGTGGTTTGGACGATTAAAAATAATTTGTTGTGATGTTTAGTACAATCGTGATGTTAATTTTAAATTTTCAATGTTATTTTCGTATTTCTTGAACCTCTTCTCTGAAAATGTGCAATGTCTGTCTATATTAACATGGATTAACACCTATATTTGTGTATAATATCTTGTCAGTCTCGTCACAATGGATTAACCTGATTATTTGTTTGACAAAATTGTTTTTGCCATTTCAATTTTTGGTATTAATGTCGGCAATTTCAATTTGATGATTATAATTTGTAGTCTGTTGAAACAGATTTCACCTATATGTGTTTCGAGGTGGAATACATGACCTTTATAGATGAGATTTCATTATATGCGTGGTTATGAAAAATTAAAACAATTCTAACAGTGTTTTTCCATTTTCATGTTTTAATATTCACACTGTAGGTCTGTTTCAGTTTGTAATCAGTTTTTACAATATTTTTTTAACTTTTTAATGTTCAAAATCAGAGATGGCTGATGAAAAAATGCATGTGGTGGTAATTGTGGAATAAATAATTACGTCGATCACTATTTTTTTGATCCTTGTTAGTTATTACCGTCGGCGTTTTATGTTAAGACGTCGTCGTCAGTGAAAGCAAAGAAGAATGGGCATGCTCCTTATAGAATGCTTGACCGTGTAGCGGGTCAAATTGAGCACATGCATCGCATCATTCATGAAAGCGATAAAACGTGTATCGAACAGATTCGTATGGATAGAAATGCGTTTGGTAGGTTGTGTTTTCTTTTGGAGACTGTTGGGGGGTTACAACCCACAAGACATGTCCAGATTAGTGAGCAAGTTGCCATATTCCTCTCAGTTTTGGCGCATCATAAAAAAAATATGGTTGTTAAATTTGACTTCAAAAGATTTGGGTACACTATCAGCACACACTTCAATGCTGTTCTTCAGGCTGTCCTAAGGCTTCATACCATTTTATTATCAACACCTCAACCCGTAGGTGACGATTGCACCGATGAAAAGTGGAAATAGTTCAAGGTAATCTTAAACAAAATTTAAACTCTTGGTAGTCTATGTGTTGTTAAGTGTAAAATTTCATATTTTGACATTTTTTGCATATTCATAGGGATGTCTAGGTGCATTAGACGGAACCTACATTGATGTACGTGTAGCATTGACTGATAAAACACGTTATAGAAATCGCAAAGGTCAAATATCTGTTAATGTGCTTGCTGTTTGTGACCAAAGCATGAAATTTGTTTATGTATTGTCTGGTTGGGAAGGATCTGCAGCCGATAGTCGGGTTTTGCGAGACGCAATTAGTAGACCAAATGGATTTAGAGTCCCCAATGGTCAGTTTTGATTGATACATAACAGTCTCCACATTTCAATTAATGACTTCCTCATCAAATGTAATAGGCACTGTAATTAATAAGATGATGTTCTTTCAAATGATAGTTAATTACTATCTATGTGATTGTGGATACACAAATGGACCCGGGTTTCTAGTACCATACAGAGGCGTTAGATACCATTTGGATGAGTGGGGTACAGGATCATCAAGGCCACAAAACTTTAGGAACTTTTCAACTTAAGGCATGCTAAGGCTCGCAATATTATTGAAAGGTGTTTTGGTTTTTATCGCAACAACGTTGGGCTATCATAAGGAGTAAACAATTCTATCCAATTAAAACGAGAATCACATAATAATGGCATGTTGTTTACTACAAAATTATATTAGAACTGCTATGCTATGGTTGTTGATCCGTTAGAAGTGAAGTTCGAATATGTGGTTGGGCAACCCATGAAGATCAAGATAATGAATTTGTTGACATAGTCGAATCGTCCCAAACCTGGACTAATTGGAGAGATAGCATAGCTATTTCTATGTATAATGATTTGGAGAGGGAACTCAAATTAGTGTAGGAATTTCTATTTTTGTTTGGACAATTAAATGTTGTGTACTCTTTGTTTAGTTTATTATTCTAGTGAGGGTTCGATGTGATACGCAGACTATGTGTAATTTTATTTGTATTCAAATGTCATAACATTTGTGGTTGATTTATGTTATTTGGGAGTATGTTTCTTGTGATTTATAGTATTTATATCAAATTAAGCATCCGATCGGGTGTTTATTGTTGTTTAAGTTGGGGACATTGTAACTAGTGTGAGAGGATGTTTTATTTTAATAAATAATCGCATCTTGTAGGGTCGGATGAATGGAGTCTTGGAGTGTTTCAAAACAAGGTGCACAAGGAAAAACAACACCAATACCAGGACGCTCTTGGACAACTCAAGAAGAGCATGTCTTTGCTCCATGCACTTAAGGAGGCCGTTGTTCGTGGTGGAAGTGCGATAATGGTTTCAAGTCGGCTACCGGTTTGTACTTGAGCGATCAATGGCCAAAGCCTTCCCGGATCGATTTGAAAGCTATTCCACATATTAATTCGAAAATCCACGTATGGAAAAAGGACTATGCTTCATTGTATTCCATCTTTGCGTCTGTCTGGATTTTGCGATTGGAATGCCTCTTCTTGAACACATTAATCGCTAAAGATGAGCAAAAGTGGAATGATTATGTCAAGGTTTGTGCCGTCCATCCCACTAGAATTTGTCTGCATATTTATACATAAGCCATGTTTAATCATACACTAATATGTGCAGATAGATGGTAACGCAAAGACAATGCGATACAAGTCATGTCCTTACTACCCCGATCGGTGTGAAATTTTCGGTAAGGATAAAGCAACCGAGGAAAATGCTGAATCCTATAACGATGTTATACAAGACATTCTTAGTGGTGCTCCACAATCTATCCCACAACCATCCCCTCAACCGAACGTTGAAACACCAAGTCCATTGAAGAAGGCTGCCCGGTGTACCTCCAATTATCACAATGCTGAAGGTAGTACGTCCACTAAAAGTAAGCCATCTAACAAGCGGAAAGTGCCAGGCGGACGCAGAAGATCGTTTTGTGGAAGTTGTGTCTACTTTCTTGGTGGATACCTCCGCAAGATTGGGTGATTTAGCTAGCATTTAATTGGATTTGAACAAGATCGTCCTAAAAAAAAGAAACGATTGTTTTCGAGGCACTAAATGAAATGGCCTTCCTGACTATTGAGGACAAAATAGTTGTTTCAAAACGACTGTGTAGTGATCCGAAGGACCTCGACTTGTTTTTCAGTCTTTCTCCAGATAACAAGTCTGTAATGGTTCGAATGATTTGTGAAGGGAAGATATGACAAATTCAACTTGAACGGATTAATTCCGTGTTTTGTTAATTATGTAGTCGCCACAGGATATGAATCGTATGTGTGCTTAAAACTAACTCCAATGGAAACTCCAAAATTTCCTATTTTGTATGTGTTTTTGCCAATGTATTGTTTTGTGATGCACCGACATTAAATTAAGTGCCACGATTTGGTAATGCCATGTTATTAATTTTTAGTTATTTGGGCAGTTGTTATTTAGAACTGTTTATATTCTTTTACATTTTGTCTGATTGCACATTTAAAGTGTGGTTTGTACCAGTCAATGTCAAGGTACTCATGTCAATGGAAGAATATTCAGTCAGTTATATTCTTTGCTTGGTAACTATACCAAAACATATTTTGAGTCACTATCTCACAGATGCAGTCAATTTAATTGTCTTTTTACCAAAGCTGGCATTTACTAGAATGCAACTATGCAATGAAATGTAGCATGTATTTGAAAAAAGTAGAATTTGCCAATTATGGACCATCATGTTGGTGAATGTTTACTGGCTATAAATACAATACATGTCCAAAACAAATGAAGATACAAAATAGTTGTTAACTGACGCAAGAAAGTGCCTATTTGGGTCCCCGATTGAAATTGTTATAAAGTCTGTGACAGTGTCTGTTCATTAATACTGTTGTCAAGATCACACGGCTAAAAAAGTGCAGGTAGAACCAAATCTTTGGGGTGATTTGTCTCTTCGAATCCAGGCCTGTCTCTTGGAATATCTGTAGTCAGCTTTTACATTTCAATCCATTTATTTCCATTTATTGGAATTCAATATTTTAGTCACCTACTACTCAAAGAAGGTGCACCGTATTCAATGACACAACAACCCAGGCATTTAACACGTATGGATATAAATAAGGGACCATTCCATTTACAAATTGCTAGAGAAACATTACTGGTGGAATATTTCAAAGACTTAACAAAACTTTGGTAGGTTATGTATATTGTTTGCATGCATTCAATTTTTTTTTTACTTTGTTATTTTATTGTATTCCAAAATCCTGGAAAATTGAGAGATGGATTTTTATGTCATGCAGAACAATGGTCCGCACGAGGAACCAAGTTGCTAGGAACAACTTCTTTGGGAGGCGATTTCGACACAACAAGAAGAAGGTCATTGCTACCACTTGTTTTTTATGATTTGCGAAAGGCGCAGGGGATATCCAAGCTCAGGTTGTCTTCAATGGGGTCTTCTACGAGTTGACCTGTATGCTAACTGACTCATTTGGTAAGGACATGAAGCTACACAAAGTGAAGGACAAGATTCAAATGCTCAGGACACACTTCAAAGATTTCACAATTTTCACTTCACTGCCCGGAGTTAACTATAATGCTATTGAAAACAAAGTCACTGTCCAGCCGGAGTACTACGCGCATGTTGGTCAGGTAATATTTGTAAGCAACTTTAGTAACATTTCGTGTTCAATAAGACCATTTTGTAAAAATTTGGTGATTTAACATGTAATGCCGTTTATTTTTATGTAGGAAAGTAACATTAATCGCTATTGGAGGAACTACGTCTTTGAGTGGTACACTGAATGTGACTACGTTTTCAACACTTTGAAGGCTCCCGAGATTGACTTTGAAGGAGTGCCTGGATATACCAAGGAAAACCCGCTTCAGATAGAAGGAGGATCATCAGATGATGATGATGATGAAAATGGGCCAGAAAATGATTTTGATGAACAGATTGAGAGGATGGAGGAGTGGGAGTTTCATGGTTTGCCAACACCTAACTTGGGCGACAGTGATGGTGAGGATGGTTCTGGGGTGGACAGTAACTAATGGTTCAAAATAATGCTTACGAATAGGGGAAAGGACCACATCGGGCTGTGTAAGAAGTTTTAAAAAAAATGGAAAGACGTGTTTGGAAGTTTATATTTTAGTTTCATGGTATGGTATTCAGTTTGGAAGTATGTTTTAGAATTAATGTTTATGCCTGATATGTTAAGTTAAAAATGTAGTCCAAAATTTTCAATGTATTATAATGGACGCATTGCTATCTTATTAAAAGCTCTGTTGGTTAGAAATTGTAACTTCCCATTAAACAAGAACAATCCAGAACAAGCTCCTCAAATCACAATCAAACTATCCGACCATAACTAAAATCAAACAACACTTTTATACATTCATAATCAAAGTAAGCCATACAACTAAATACGACCAAATACAGGACATTCTTAATCTTATATTATGCGACTAATAACACAAATCCACCTACATAGCCGAAACATATTATCAAAAAAGGTGGTGGAATTTATAAGACAAATATTTAGTACAAGTAAACTACTAAATTCGAGGTTGGTCTTTGATATCATTTGGGAGTGCAAGAAGAACCATGTGTATCAAAGATTTATTCTGGGGATGGCATGCATTTGTGTGGAGGGCGATTAAAAAATGTAGGACGCCGGTAAAAAGATGGGTCGGGATAGTCTTTACGATGAACAACAGCAGGACGAGACTGGACAGGCTGATTAACGGAACTTTCGGATCCTGATGCATATTCATTCCAAAATTGCGCCAAGTAGTCCCTAAACGACCTATCTGTCGATGCACTCGATGATGAGATGATAACTTTGTTCAGCTCATAAGTTGGTTTTGGCAAGCCGTCCATATTACCGATGTCTTCGGTCTCGCCATTAGAAGAGATATCGATAACATCAGCGTCTTCTGGTATTGCACTTGAGTGCTCAGATCCAAACAAAAATTTCAATTCGTGCCAGTTTGGGTCCCCGACCTCTTGATAGGCTAGGCCAAACTCATCTTTCTGCAAAAAAAAAAAAAAAGGCAAACAAAAAAGTAATAAGTGACAAGTAATAAATGTGAATATGCAATATAGGTGAATATGCTTTAATAAACCATACGACCTTAATAATTTCATCCCAAACCCAATCAGGTGCCGTAACAGTATTTGTCCTTTCATCATATTGGACACCATGCTTTCTCTTAATCCAGTAAAAAGTGTGGTAGCGCTTGCGAAGAATAGACAGCCTTTGTTGACAGTACGCAAAATCAAAATTCTTGTTCAATTCTTGTTATGAAGCTTTGAGCTATTAGCAATGCATGTGCATTGGCATCTCCTGGCTTGAAATTTCCCAGCATCTGTTGGTCAAGCAACACAAACATGAACAATTTGTCCGCTTCCTCCATCCAATCTAAATCATATATGTAGGCTGCTTGAATGACTGGGTATGGAGGGTCATACTTAACTGTTACTATATGTCTGTTGTTAGGTAGTTGTGAAGTGCAAAATGTGGTCTGACTATTTATAGATAGCAAAAAAAGGCTATTCCTCATATACAACTTTCTACCACCAATTCAGTCACAAAATGACCCAAACTTCATTCCCAAAAAGGTCTAATTTGATGCCAATAAATGAAAATGCAACCCCATATCTAAAAGATTCACAAAATCTTTAGGAGTTGTCAAGATCTTAATAAATAACTTGATCTGCATGAGATGTGTTGTATACCATTTGTTGGGGGGTTTGTTATTATATAAATATCGAGGACACTACATGCATCTTTTTGACTGAAATGTTGTAACATCCTCTACAGTAGAAAATCTACAACTTACAAGCAAACACTTTGTCTATTGATGTGCATATATGACGATTCAAAACCCTATGACAAAGTGCTCCCATTGGAACTATAATTCAAACAGGGGAGGGAAGTGAAGTGGGATGCACAACACATGTAATTTTACAAATGACCAAACAGACAAGCATTTAACACTCGCGATCAGAATTCCTTTATTGCTCATAACAACAAACCAACCACAAATGTTCAACCAAAATATCATAATATCTAATTAAAATGCATTGCTCCAACACCAAGATTAAACATAAACAATTTATACAACACAATTCAAGCTACAACTGATGAGCAAATTCAGATAATATTAGTTGTACAACTAAGAATGGGTACAATTCATAATTACAATACCATACAACTATCAACAACTACAAAATACCAAAACAAAGACAGATAAACTAAATTACTGGACTAATTGAATAGATAAACGCCCCACACAATATTTAACGACACATAAACTTATGATTTAAGTACGCGATGATTAGGACAACCAAAGTTATAACCCACGAATACTTTGTCAGCCTAATTAAAATAGATTGTCGTTGTTTGCAAGATTCCAATTCTTTCTTAATATCTTTAAGACGATCGTGCAAATCACTTATCACGTGTTTTGAACGCTCATCGAACCCACCCTCGAGCCACCGGAAGAAGTCACATTTATTAGGCTGAACCACGAGTGACAATTAACGATATGCAAAAAAATTACATATACACGATTAGAATGCAACTATATGAGTTGTAAGTGGTAATGTTATTCTCAATTAAAGAGTTTACTAACCCTCGAATGGACATGACAAAAATCTTCGACCAGGGTTCGCCGTCCACGATGTCCGGACTCTTAGGTAGAACCCACGGTGGCATTGCACACGTGCATCACCTCTGTCACTATTATCTCCGAAAGAGCCACTTCGGTCTCTAGAGAAATTGGGACTGCTAGTACCCGAACTCATTGTCAAAGAGAACAGATAATTTACCTAACAACAAAGGAAAATAGCACAAAGTCATCATACAAACGATGTGAAACACAATAATAAAATTTACTACTCAAATCATCGTTAATTGGTCGGGGTTTTTACAATTTAAACAACACTAATGAATAACAATCTGTCACTTTCACGAATGAAAAAGTTTCGAACCCACATTCATGAACACAGAAAGGGGAACATTTTGCATTTTTTTTTCATAAATCCCTCAGATCGTAAACCCTAACTCAGCCAACAGAAACCTAACAGAAATTCGTCAAAGTGAAAGTGGAAATTGGAATTGCAAAAACAGATATGTCACAATTGGAAAAATTAGTTACATGTTACAATGAATCAAAAAATTAAATCGGGCGAAGGTTTTCCGAGAGATTACCTCAACTAATCCGACCAACTGTACGAAAGTGAATATCCCACGGCTCGTATCACGATGGGCGGCACCACAATACTACATTGCTGGAGCAAAGAAGTCGACCCTGAACCCTCTCCAATCTTTGATGCTGCCGTTGTGAGAAGATATTTTCTGTTTTTTTGTTGGATTTGTTTAGGGAAAGGGCACAAATATAAATTCCAAGTTTATCACACAATATCAACAGACCCAAACAAAGATTGATTTGAAAAACAATTAGCCATATCCCAAATCCAAAACATAAAATTAAATTCAGCCTTTTTAATACTCAACAGTGTTATCACTCCTTATACCACATTATGTGATAAAAACCTTCTTCATTCCCAAACGAGCCGCTACTATCTTATATAATCATTTATCACAAGATTATATATTACACACAATTTTTATATTTCTTCAAATATTACAAAATAAAATTAATATATTTTAATATCATCAAAATCAATCAATTTTACCACCTCAACAAATCCAAAGGAGGCCCACTTTATAAACATTTTTTAAAAGTAAATTTAACCCTTTTTTTAATAAACTTAAGAACGGAATAACATTAAATAAATCTCTCTGTCCTTTTTCGGGCTATGGGCCGCTTTCCAGCCCGTTGACGAATGCCCAATGTTAAAAAGAAAAAGCAATCAGAAGTCAGGAATTAGGGTTATCGCTATCTCCAGTTCTCCATCGTTGCTTCCACACTCTCTCTTTACAGAAAAATTAGAAAGAAAAAAAAAAAAAGAAAAGAAAAAAAGAAAAGAAAAGAAAAACAACAAACGGCTCTTTCACTTTCCGACTCGGAAAAATCAACCTTCTCGTCGCCGTTTCATCTCCGTCAAACCCCATTCACCGGTAAAACCCTCTTGTTCTCTCTCTGTTAATGTTCCAAAAACTTGGAAACCCATAATTCTTGATGAATCCCGTTTGATCAGTGACATTTCCTAGAAAAAGATATCAAGTACTTATGATTGTAATGTTTCACATAATTGTTTTGTGTGTATAAGCCTTGTTCTTAAGCTTTCCAGTTATGTAAATGTAATGTGGGTTGCGGAGGATCGTCCAAAGAGTTGAGTTTACTCTTTGCTGAGTGTTTGTATTGTGCGGCTTTGTAAAATTTGAAGTAAATTGTAATGTGTATCAATATGGTTAATGGTTGTCATTTATATCTCGTACTCTTACAAGTTATTTTATTTTCTAATCACAGTGCTTGTGATGATTGTGTTCGTTATTGTTAATGTTTTTGATTCAGGGAGTTTGGAATGTGGAGTGCGTACTGACTGTGTTTTTTAGCACCAACGTGGCTTTATTTAGCTTATATAAATATATATTTTTATACGTATGTATACGTATATTATTACTACACCGGTTTGTTTCATCTGGTTTTCGCCAAGCAGTTGGTCCATTTGTGAATTATAGTTGCTATGACTTAATGGAGTCAATTTTGGAGTTTGTGTTTAGAGATTATTACGTCTTAGCCTTTTCAGCTACCAGAGTTTTAGAATGTAAAATGAGTGATTGATCATAATTCACCCGCCATACGCCAATCGGCCACCTAGCAGTGCTCTGCATGAATTGATAAGATTTTTATGAAGGATATTGTTGCATGAGTCCTCCATATGTGACACAGCCATCATACGTACATGCTCGAGTAGTGGCAAAGGACACTCTTTTAAGTATTTGTGTTTTAATAACTCATACTAAAGATATATCATGTAGAATTAAAAATCAAATGGTTATTTAGCATCTTCATATCTTGGTGACTATTGACACGATCTGATTTAGATAACTGGTGAAAAGATGTGATCGAGGAATATCTTCAAGATGGAGTTGCCAAATGTTCAATCAAACTATAATTATTTTGTGCTTGAGGATTGAGGAGTAGAGCTAGTGATTAGTCAGCCACTAGAGTTCTTTTTTTAATTCAGAAAGTGTGGAGTCGTAAATTGAACATTTTGCGTCAGCAATTTTAGAATCAGTGTCTTCCTAATTATCTATACATATCAATCTAACTACTTTTACACACAGATACTGACACACATATAGAATGATTGTTATTACCCCATTCAGCTGTTTTATTCACCCCATACATGAATAAAATCTGAGAATATTACTTCTTAGTTACCGTGGTTTAGAGAGTTCACGTTGACTTCACCTTATGTATAGGTTTTTCGTTTCCCATAATTCGCTTGGACCAGTTACATGGAGTTTGATGAAACTCCACAGATGCTTCCACCTCCACCTGGGAGTTTCATTGACCGTGAAGAACTTATTCAACATGTTGGGGAGTTCTCAATCTCTCAGGGTTATGTTGTCACCATTAAACAGTCTAAGAAGGAAAAAGTTGTAGTCCTTGGTTGTGACAGAGGAGGTGTTTATCGGGATAGGCGTAAGCCTGTTGATGAGACCTCTGGTGAGCATATGCGGAAAAGGAAATCTGGTTCTCGGCTTACAAACTGTCCATTTGAGCTTGTAGGTAAGAAGGAGGATGGCTTGTGGGTACTAACTGTTAAGAATGGTTCACACAATCACGAACCAATGAAGGACATGTCTGAACATCCTTCTGCCCGTCGCTTCAATGAGAAAGAAGTGATGTTAATTAAGGAAATGACAGAAGCTGGTTTAAAACCACGTCAGATACTTAAAAGACTTAGACAAACAAATCCCGAGCTTTTATCTACACCAAAACATGTTTATAATGTGAAAGCCAAGCTTCGCCAGGGAATCTTACAGGTTTGAGTTCCTCTATTCTTTCTTTGAATTTGGTGTGTATTTTATTTTTCATTATCATTGTAATCGTGTCATAATGGTCATTCATTCTTAAATCATCATAATCCACGGTATCATGATTTATCTTAGAGTTTAAGATATGTTCACTGCTTTATGTTAACCTCTCCTATTTTATAGTCGTTTACAATTCAAATTAGTTAAAAGGTAAATTATATTTTGTTCTTACCTGTGATTAAAGCAAAATGTTTTCTAATAGCAAGAAGTGATCGACATGGGCAAGAAAACAGATCCTCTATCACATAGAAGCAAACAAAAATAAAAAGTTCAGATAGAATTTCTCTATGTTCTCATAGCATAACAGATGGAGGTGAACAAGCAAAGAACCTACCGCCTTGACCAACTAGGAAGATATAAAAAACAACCTGTCCTGCAAACAATTAATATTAAGCCTGTTGTTTAAAGGATTTGGGTAGTTCACTTCTGAATTGACCAGATAATAGCTGTCACAGACTCAGAGCCCTTCATAATAAAATTTTCCTTTTGTGCCATTTCTCGATATCCAAAATCTCTAGATAATAAAGTGAAATAAAAGCAAGGAGGATTTTTGCCCTCCTTAAAAGCAAACAATATCTGCTTTAATGAATTTATGGTAGGACAAATAGTATCGAAACTTTTTGCTGCATTGCCTGTACTAACATAAACATCTCGGTTTAAATACCTGTGAGATTGCAACTCTTGTAGCAAGTAACTGGTTTTGATTTGCTCGTACACCAAAGGTTGAGTATCTATATATCTTCATTATGTCTTGTGCGGCAGTGAGGAGATTGAAGACATTGAGACCTGCTACAACTTCTGAGGGGAACTCAGAGCCTTCAACATCTTCCGAGCCATCATGGAAGAAACGCTATCCCCCGGTAATTTCACATAGTCCAACTTTTAAATAGCCACATATCCCCCTATATCATAATCATTAAATGGCAACATTGGTCAATGAACGATATCCTCTTTCCAAGGTTGCAGAAATCGCTAGGCGCTAATCGGGCGGCAACCCCGCACCTAGGAATATTTGTTAATTTTAATCTACTTTTGGTTTATTTTTGGCCGCGTCTAGTCCCGATTTTTGCCCGAAGTGATTTTCCTACCAATTTGGGCATAATCCCCTCGGCCTAGGGGCGCCTAGAGCCTAGGCCGGTTTTTACAACACTGCCTCTTTTCAAGTTGATCGAATTTGTTAAAGATTTGTTGGCCGATTCTTGTGCCCTATAATTGACTGATATGTGACTTGAAATTCAGGATTATGTCTAATTTGTACTATTGGAAATTTAATTTCATTTCTTGCAGAGGGTGCCAAATCTCATTGGTGGTAGATTTATCGATTCACAATCATCAACATCTATCGATGTGTTAAACCCTGTGAGTGCAGAAAAATCTACATGTGCCATTAGTCTGCTTTTTGTAATTTTTGTTGCTAATAGTTTATATCAATTATAGGCTACGCAGCAAGTGGTTGCACAAGTTCCATTCTCTACGGGTGAGGAACTTAAGGCGGCAGTATTTGCAGCTAAAAGAGCATTTACATCATGGCGAAATACCCCTGTTACAACTCGTCAACGCATTATGTTCAAGCTTCAAGAGCTTATTCGCCGAGATATTGTAAGCTTGTGGGACTCTCTTGTCTTGCCTGTTTCAGTTATTAAAGATTCAGTAACGGGAGTCATTGTAATTGTTTTCCAGGATAAGCTTGCCAGCATTATAACAGCAGAGCAGGGCAAGACATTAAAGGATGCATTTAATGATGTGTCCCGTGGGATTGGTGAGTTCATATGGTACTTGAAGTTGAAACATTAGGTGTCCCCTTGGAACTTGGTACTTTGATGGATTGAATTGAAATGTATTTGAAAAATAGTTTAACCATCGAACATGACAAGATTGGTTGACCTTATATTTTAATTGAAGATTCTACCTACCTATTTCTGCATTGCTCTAGATGTTTGTGAAATCTTAGGAGACTTTTGTAAGCAGATAGTGAAGTAGAACTGGTTGGAAATCTGCTACCTTTTCATGTTAAGGATTTGGTAAAGATTTAGCTTAAGTATAGTATGAATGCCAAAAGAGGAATAACTGTGATTTGTGAAAATTTCAATTCATTGTCAAATTCCAGCATTCTTGGATGCTGCCACTTGGTCATTTCAATATTCTATATTTTATGCAGAGCTTGTTGAGCATGCTTGTGGAATGGCAAATTTGCATATGGGAGACTTCAATTCAAATTTATCAAATGGAATTGATACTTATAGCATTCGTGAGCCCCTTGGCATTTGTGCTGGGATATGCTCTTTCAATTTCCCAGCCATGATTCCGTTGTTGGTACGCTGATACTTCTCTGCTTTTAACTTTTGCACATAATGTTTTGTTCTTATGCTTATTCATTTGGATCACTACAATATTACTATATTTCTTAAGTGAAATATCATTGATCTTGTGGTCTTGTGAACTGTACCTTGTGAGGATAGAATTTTACAGCATATAATGTGGAAAACATCAAAGTAAAATTTCACTGATAATTTTAAACCATCTCACATTAAAGAATTCGTCAGAAGTAATCAAAGATAAAAACAGAAAAGGATGATACAACAGCAACCACCTAATCAGCTTAGCACGTAAAGGACCAGAAAAATTCTCAAGCAGATTTTAGTGAACCCTTAGCAAGGAAGATTTTTTTCAAATTTCTTAAGAAGTGCAGTATGGTTTAGCTTTGTTCCAATAAAAGAGGAGCCATGGGCGAATCATTTGGAGAATCCAATTTGTAATTAATTCTGAGAAAAGACCGTAGGATTGTGCACAAAAAAAAAAAAAAAACTTTGCCTGAAATCATTTGGTAAATCCGTTTAAGGGTTTATGTTGGTTGGTATAGGTTGTATGCTTCCGACATATAAATTGAAAATATTTGGTCCTCAAAGCCAAAATCCGTAACATAGCCTTAACATCACCTAATTTTATGCGCAAATGACAGTGTGGAATCGGAAAAAGCAGACAAAATTAAACAAAATAAGTTACAAGTGGCAACAAATCCTGACTTGAGGGTGAGAATGGAACTTCCTTTGTTCGTTCACTCTTATTTTCCATTTTTCTAGAACGGACTACACAAGTTACATGGCAAATTATGAAATTGCTCCACAAAAAAATTTAAATTCTGCTTCTCCTGTCACTGTTTTCAAGTCTCATAGTTTCCGTGATGTTCTTGCTCTCACTGTTCAGCGATTCTCTGCAGATGTTTCCAATTGCTGTTACATGTGGCAATACCTTTATATTAAAACCATCTGAGAAAGCACCAGGTATATTTATAGGATGCAGCATTTAAAATAGTTAAAGCATATACTATTTCAACGAAATTGATTTAAATAATTTCTGTTTATCTAATCATCTTTCTTGGGTGTGGTTATGTGGAATGTTCCCTCAATTTTGTATGATGGTATTCCTTTGGCATGCAATACATTGTTGTGCTTGTAGTTTTACATCCCTATAGTATTTTCATTAATCACCAATTCTCTGGTACTTCATTGCTGTCAGGGGCTTGTGTGCATCTTGCTGAGTTAGCAATGGAGGCTGGTTTGCCTAACGGTGTCCTAAATATTATTCATGGCACCAATGTAAGCTCTGAGCTTGTTGTTGGAATCTTGCTCTCTGATATCTTGTTTTCACCTCTACCACTGAGGGAATATGAGCTGTTTTTATTGAAGATTGTATATTGTATTTGTGTGATGGTGAAATCTTTCCCTGACTTCATTAAAATATCTGTTTTACACAATATGTTTCAGAGAAAGTTATTTTTTTTTTATTGGGTGATCATACAATTGGTTTTAATTATTTGATTTTGAGATCTTGTAGGACATCATCGATGCCATCTGTGATGATGACGAAATCAAAGCTGTGTCCTATGTTGGCTCAGATGCTGTGAGTTTCTTTTTGGCATATCCATTTGCCACTGATAGTGTGTGTTAATATACTTTATTTGGCATAACACGAAGGTTTGCTCTTGAACACCATTGGCCGCATATATATCGGTGGTAACACCATGTTTTAGCTAAAATAGCATTATTCCATTGGCATACTATCATCATCATCAACTGCACCTTATCCCACTATGTGGGGTCGGTGGTGTGAAGTTTATAGTGTCAATTAATTATCTAAAATTATTAACACTACAAATTCACACAAAAAGCAAAGTGGCAAAGTTTTACGCCGGATGCCCTTCCTGACGCAACCTTCATACGAAGGAGAAATGAGATGAAATTCAAAAACCATCATCATCATAAGTTTTTCCACTTGCATGGAAAATACGATGAGACGGCGATGAGTTGAGATAGTTGCTCTAGTCATATCCCATTACATAATTGATATAGTAAAATCAACATGTACTATATCAATTATGTAATGGGATATGACTAGAGCAACTATCTCAACTCATCGCCGTCTCATCGTAAAGATGAGTTGAGATAGTTGCTCTAGTCATTCCATTGCCATACTATGGTGCGCATAATTTTGTTAACGGTTTGGATGATGCCAAAAGATGAGCCCTACCTGGTTTGGATTATTGCCGTTGATTATAGCCGTAACTGGGATATCTCTTTTAACATTTTTTTCTTGGTTGATGGTGGAAATAAACCTTCTTGTTCAAAGAAAGATATGAGCATAGAGGATGAGGGATCTCATAGATGAGCAAATGAAATGCGTATGTGACCATTAATTTGTGATAGCATCTGGAAATACTTGGAAAAATAAATAAACAAATAATTCCCAATAACTTGAAGTTGCCGTGTTCTGTTCGTTTATCTTCCATGGTTATGAAAAAGAAAAAAAATGAAAACGAGGAGTCTCTTTGGTTTCCACGGATCCTAGTGAAAAGGGGAGAATAAAGAAAAAGTCCCCTGAGGCTCTTACTAATTTTGAGAATTCCTTTCTCCTGGATATCCATAATTGAACTTTCCCTTTCTCACTCCAACAAGCCAATGAAAATTTGGTATAGACATGGAAAACTTCATCTCCTGAATGATACTAAAGAATTTTACCCAATGTTTTTAGCTGTCTTGCAGCAGAGGTACAATAATTTACACATTATGCCCACATCTATGCTGAGAGCTGGCTGAGGATGTTTCACGTGTGACACAGCAAGTGTTTAGTTCATCCAGGGCTAGGCCTAGATTTTAGAGGGAAGCTCAGTCTGCAAAAGGCTTATATAGTAGTATAAGAGTAGAAATATATATATCTTTTTTCATGAATACAAAATGAGAACATTATTTGCACAGTCTATGAAGTTGTTGAACTGCTGGGAATTAACTATTTAACAAAATCAGTCGAATCTAAAGGTTTAGTGTTACAATGCTTAAGTAAGTCCTGTATGGTTTGAGTAGGCTGTATTTCAAACAATTTGCATCCCTGCTTTCTATTTCCACTAACTGTGGGAGGAGAGATTAAGGAAATTGTGGTGAATAGAGTTTATTTTATGTTAGCGCCGGATTGTCTAGTTATGAGATGGATTGCATTCCTTAGCACTTTTCACTTGATATTTTGCTTCTGTGAGCACTAATTGCTAACTTAGAGATGACCAGACCATGCATTCTAGTTCCATCTGTGTATCCTCACTACGACATGCTTATCATCTTTTCTTATATCTGTTTCCTTTAAATAGATAAATAATACGGTGCATGAGGCTGCTTACACCTCTTCTGAATGTGATTGTTACTGTGTATATTTGAACATTAATTTTTGCAGCTTGCTTGTGCCTAACCTGACTCATCTGCCTTTTGAAATAGTTATTGTGATGCCTATAGTTTTTTCTCTTACTTATTTGGTTTATCTTGAAAATATGTTAACCAAGTGCCACAGGACTGTGTATTCTTTGTCAACTATATGTGATTGCCTTCTCATATAGTTGACACCAGTGAGAATAGTTTATTATATGTGATTCCATGCAATAGTTTATCTTGAAAATATGTTAACCAAGTGCCACATAACTATGAATTCTTTGACTTCATAGTTTTGTTTCTCACCAGTGATTGAATATTTTCCCACTGATGGTATTCACTCGTGATGTATAAGTAGACCCATTTTTCTTATTATTGCACACAACCTTTATCACGCTAACAAGTTGCTTATATTTGTTTCTCATCACTCATCAGTAATTAACACATCTATATGCATGGAAATTTGACAATCAAGGTTTTAAAAGACCTCACATGTTTTTTTTCTTTCCAGCCTGGGATGTATGTTCATGCAAGGGCATCTGCCAACAGTAAACGTGTTCAGGTGAAAGAAGTTCTCTGTTTGTTCAGCATCTCAGTCTGCTCTTGCTTGATATTGTCTATTTCATTTTCAATGATTTTTACCATTCTCTCCAGACCAATGTTGGTGCCAAGAGTCATGCAGTTATCATGCCAGATGCAAATATCGATGCTACTTTAAATGCTTTGGTTTCTGCTGGCTTTGGCTCTGCAGTACAGAGGTGTACAGCAATCAGCACTATTATTTTTGTTGGAGGCTCGAAGTCTTGGTATGTGCTGCATAAGTAATTTTTTTGGTTGTTATGGTTTATTCTTGTGGTAATATCCTGTACTATCACAGTCATCACAATAAGACCTATTGTTAGGGGGGCTGTGGAGGATTTCTTTTTTTAGGGGGGGGGGGGGACATCATGTATCATTTTTTCAGCTGGGGTATTTATATATTTGTAGGAAACTTTTATTTTTATGATTTATTGTTCAGCTATAGTATTAATATTTTTTACCACTTACCCGCTATTCTAGATTGTGCAATGTCTGATTCTTCCATTGCCTATTGTATTTTTTTGGGCAGCTTCAAATAATAAACAGTTCTTATTAGAAGTTCCATGACGAAAATTTATATTAGTTAGTTATGGTTTAATTTCCTCAGGGAAGATAAGCTAGTGGAGCGTGCCATGGGTCTCAAGGTAGATGCTGGAACTGAACCATGTGTGGACCTTGGTCCGGTGATCAGCAAGCAGGTGCATTGATGGACAAAATTTTGCTGCTAGTAGTTCTAATTAATTTTCAAATTTTATCAGATAGATTTTGCACTTATATAACGAAAGTATGGTATTATCTGCTTCACCAGTAGTTCTCTAACTATTGATGTTAGTAATGAGAGTATAGGCTCTCTTTCCATATGCCATTGTTTCAAATTTTAGCATGCATTGATATCCATTATCTGGTATCTTCAGGTAAAGGAACGAATATCCAGGGTGGTCCAAACATTTGTTGATAATGGTGCTAGATTAGTTCTTGATGGGAGAAAGATTGTGGTATGTTATCAGATCTTCTACTCAGCTCTTCCCTATTTTTATGATTCCAGAGTCCTATATGAAAGGTATAGGCACCCATAAATTTCGTTTAACAGTGTTAAAAATGCTTTGGTAATGTCACGGAGTCAGGATTTTGTTCTCATTTTCTTGAGTTTTTTTCAAGAATATTGACCTGTTGTTTTTTCCTTTTAATTGGTTAGGAGACGGTCATTTATTTGTTGTTTTCCTCGATATACCATTTAATTTAGATGGCATCAGATGGTCATTTTCCAATTCCTGTAGTGATTTTGATTAACAGCTTTCTATGGAAGTCCCAAGCGAGTGCCGACTGCTTGTGAATGAGAATTTGATTTATTAATTTGTATTTTTATGATGAAAAATAGGTTCCCAAGTATGAGCTAGGAAACTTTGTTGGTCCCACAATCTTAACTGATGTCACTGAAGACATGGATTGTTACAAGGTTAGGTATATAGTTTTTCTCTACAGAGGACTCCTAGTGTTTTGAGTTGTGGAAAGATGAAACTTATATATTTGTGAACGATGGTATTGATGTGTGCAGGAAGAAATATTGGGTCCAGTTCTTCTTTGCATGAAGGTTTGTCTATAGTATACATTCCTGTAGCTACATAATCTATATTGCTGTCGATATTTGCTAAATTCACTAACTTATTTCTCTTTCTGACCTTTTCATGCTCAGGCTGGAAGCTTAGATGAGGCAATAGGCATTATTAATAGAAACAAGTATAAAATCGTCCTTGGCTATTTATAATTTTTCATTATTTTTATAAAGATTGAGCTTGACTTAATTGTTAACCTGGAGCAGACATGGAAATGGAGCCTCCATTTTTACATCTTCATGTGCCACTGCAAGGAAATTTCAGTTTGAGATTGAGTCTGGGCAGGTTAGCATTTTTTTCACCATGTATACAGACTGCTTTTAGCAAACTACTCAACTGTAGGCTTTCTTTGGTCCATTGAGAAATGCCTAGAATAGTGTATGGGTTTTGAAAATCAATTTCTTTTGTCCAAATAGCAGATTGGTATCTATGTTTCCAATATTTTATGTACTGGACTCTTTTTAATATTTTTGATTTATTTTTCCAATCCAGGTTGGTGTAAATGTGGCTATTGCAGCCCCATTGCCTTTGTTCTCATTTACCGGCTCCAAAGCTTCATTTACTGGAGATGTCAATTTTTACGGTAAACACGCTAAATATGAACGCATCCATACGAGCTTCCTAAAATTTTTGTTTCCCCATTGTATAACTGGTTATTATTGTTCCTTGAGTTGCAGGTAAAGCTGGACTTCAGTTTTACACCCAGGTCAAAACCGTGACTCAGCAGTGGAAGGATTTTTCGAGTGGTGGAGTATCTTCTGTCTTAAATACCTATGATACACCAAGTAACAGTGGAGAACCCCATACGTTTCAATCCATGGACTTCCCAGGTAACGAAGTATCACTGGGGTTGCATTTGAGGGATTTCTCAAGTGGCGAAGGTGTATCTTTGCCATTGCACGATGATATTCCTAGCCATGAAGGGGTATCTCTACCGTTGCATTCGAAGGATTTTCCAAACAGCGATGGGGAATCTCTTGTAGATCAACCACACGATATTCCAAATAGCGATGGAATATCTTCTTCGATTCCAGCTTTGGATGGTTCCCAGTGGACTCTACACTTTTAATTGTTTATCAAGGGATAATTACAAAAACTACCCTTTGAGGTTTGGGTTAATTACTAAAAAATCCAGACATGTTTGAAAATTAACTTAAACATCGGGTGTTTTTTTGTAATTATCAAAAACTTCTGGGTTTTTTGTGTAATTAACTTAAACATCCGGTGTTTTTTTGTAATTATCACATTTATCAATGGACTACATCATTTCTGTTGTCTGTGCAATTTGGAATACTTGGAGCTTGTTAATATTTGGTACAGGTGATTTCAGCAACTGGGATTGGGTTATAAGTTATAACCTATTTGAGTTACTTGTTTTGCCTTAGGTTTTTTGTGTAGTGTAGTTGATGATTGATTTGATCCATTAAGGTTTACGCTCAAGCAAGAGTTGTAGAAAAGGGAGGACTTATTATGTATGTAGTTAGACTTATAGAATATATGCGGCAAATTTTTTTTTTTGGTCCTTTATCTAACACTACTTTGAGATTTCATCCTTTTTCTTTTTGCTTTTGACAAATAGTCATTTTTTTCAACAAAAATTGAGATTTGGTCCTCTTACCTCGCTTATAAGTTACTTTTTTTGACCTGTTGGTGATTTGACATTTTTATTTTCAAAATTTTTAATTTTCATTTAGAAAACAATATTTAAATCTTACATGGCATCCTAGTTGGCTTAAATGATGGAAAAATTAATTAAATAATAGAATTTTTTTGAAAAATCTGAAAAAATTATCTAAAAATTCTGAAAATTGTTTTACTAAAATTTAAAATTATTTGAATTTTTGTATGATCTTAAAAATTCAAAAAAATATTTTAAAATCTAAAAAATAAAATATATAAAATCTGATAGCTTTTGTAAAAAACTAAAAATAGAAAAAAATCGAAATTATTTTAAAATTACAAAAAAATAAAATATGAAAATTTTTAAAAAAACTATAAACTATTTTAAAAAATCTGAAATTTATTTGAATTATTATAAACTATTTTAAAACGTCGAAAATAGTTCAAAAAAACGAAAATTTGTCTGAAAATCTGAAAAAGGATTAAAAACAAAGACCTTTTGAAATTTTTATAAAAAAATATAAAATAAAAAATAGAGTAAAAACTTAGAATTGTTTTTAAAAACTATAAATTATTTTTCAAAAATCTAAAAAATCATGCCAAATATGTAAAAAAAAAATCTGAAAATCAAAGGAAAAAAATCTGAATTTTTTTAAAAAATTAGATTATTTTTTATATTTGGAGTAATTGTCAGATTTGTTTTAAAAAATAATTCATATTTTTTTGTAAAAATTTTAAAAGTCTTAGTTCTAATCCATTTTCAGATTTTTAAACTAATTTTCTTGTTTTTAGACAATTTTCAACTTTTTTTTATTTTATATTTTAATATTTCAAATAATTTTTAGATTTTTAACCATTTTTTTAGTTTTTTAAACAAATTTTCAGATTTTTAAACATCTTTTAGTTTAAAAACAAATTTTTCAAAATAATTTTGAGTTTTTCTATTTCAAAGTTAAAATATTTTTCAATATTTCAAATAAATTTCAGATTTTTCCAAACAGTTTATATTTTTTTTTTATCAAATTTCGTATTATTTTTTTTTAATTTTAAAATAATTTTGATATTGTTTTTACTATTTTAGTTTTTTAAATAAATTATCAAAATTTAGAAATTTAATTTTTAGATTTTAAAATGGTTTTTCGAATTTTTAGGATGCCATGTAACATTTAAATATTGTTTTCTAAATGAAAATTAAAAATTTTGAAAATAAAAATGCCACATATGAAATCTCAAAATAGTGTTAGATAAAGGACCAAAAAATTTTTTTTGCCGAATATATGCTGTTGTGTGTATTAAATCAGCCGTGTTGAACAGCATACAATTTGCTTATTTAATATTTAAATGAATGTTTAATTGTACTTTAGAGTTTGTTTTACTGGAAATCTTATGAAATATTAGAATGTTTTGGTGGTGATTTTCTTTCCTTACGCAAGGTCATGTTGTCTCTAAAGTGCAGCATCCATATCTCGACTCAATATTATTTGATTGGAATTTGGAGACAAATATATCCTTATTAGAAATTGTGTGTATATATGTGTGTGTCTCGTTATTCTCCATTTATAACAAACGATTGAATTTCTTTATTGGAATATAATACTGTAAATTCAATTGTGTCACAGAAACGAAGAGGAAAAAAAAAAGGTATCTGCTTGATTTTGTCATCGCTTTTTTATTCTGTGGATCTTGTTTTTTTTTTACATGAAACACATTAACAACTTTAACTAATAGACATCAAAATGGTAAAAATAGCAAACATAATCTATTGAGTTAGTATTTGTGATTTTTTTTACATATCCGCAACTGAGGGTGATGAGAATCAAATTTTATACCGCTGGGCTTGAAAGATTTAACCACTCAATCATTATTCGATTTTCAGTATTTGTGTTTTATGAAGTATACCTAGACTTAGAAACGAACCAAACTATTCGATGCTCAATTCGAGATTGATCGTTAAAAGATCGTTTGAACTCGGTTCGTTAACATAACAAATCAAGTTTGAACACATTTTTTCCGCTTCGATAAGATGTAAAGCTTGGCTCGAGCTTGATTCCATTAGTAAAAAAATAATAAAATATGTGAAAAAATATCAAACTTACTTGAGCTCGATTCGTGTTCGGCTCAACTAAAACTCATTCGAGCTCAATTCAATTAATAATCAAATCAAACTCTAACAAAATTTTCGAAGCTCGATTAAAATTCAGACGAGCTTGAAAACACTATATTCGGCTCACCCGACTCATTTACATCCCTAAGTACACCAGTATAATATTGTGGGTTTATGGCAATTTAAAGATAATATCCGCACTATAAATCGAGGTGACCTTAATGTTTGGATCATGGATTTTGGTGAGTAAAGATTGGATCATGGGTTTTGGACCTTTTGGTGACTAAAGAGAAGAGAAAAAAGAAATGGGCAAATAATAGTGTAAAACATTATTATTTGGTAAAGATCAAACATAACACAAAAATCTTATTGTAGTCATTAATTTTGAAACAACTTGTTATGAAATTCAGGTTAAAAATAGCAAAGTGTTTATTTTGCACATTGATAGGTTAAAATTGCCAAAACACATATACTAATTAATAATCACGTTAAACGCCCAAAATTGAATTTAGAACCCAAATATGAAAAGGGATTACTAATCTCAAAAGAAAATTAACCAGATCTCATTAATATTTGGTTTATATTTTCTTTTTTAAAAAAAAAACTTAATTATTTTTACTTTATATTATACCATTATAAATTTCAAGGATTCAAGAGAGTGAAAATCAATCAAATTGATTTGTAAATTCTTGAACCACTTGATCTATATATGAGCCAAATGTATAAACTATACTTTTAATTACCTTTTTTTTTTAAGAAATATTAATTACCTTTAGATAAGAGAAAAGTGAATCATTATAGATAATATCAGAGGAAAAAAATATAAAGAATATTTAAATCTACCTACCGCTAACAGATAAAGATTCCACTGTACCCCCTTATCAGATTATTATTTACATAAAATTACAAATAAATCCAACTCACCTCGCAATAATAAATAAATCAACGAAAATATTAATATATATTCCCGGGGACTGTATACAATCACACAGTGGCGCTCTGCATTTTACTTCTTCAGCGGAAACTCAGAAAAAATGTTGCAGTTTTCTATCCAACGAGGTAATCAATTCTAAGTTCATGTACAATATTTTGTTATTGATTCTCTTTACGAATCGTGATTTTCTTGATGGGTTCAAGATTAGTACATGGATTCAAGATTCAAGATTTTAAATGTTTATTGTATGGATTATGATTAAAGATGACACAATTGAGTTGCATCTTGAAATCCCTCAATATGGTTTTGACTCCTCCCTCTTTTCTTGCGCTGCTTGTCACTTGTGTGCATGTTTTTTTTTTTTCCCTCTTTTTATTGTATATATTTATTTATAAATACTTTTAATTGGTTTTATGAAGTGAGAAACATGAGGAGGTTGAGTCCTCGGATCTTTGGAGTGGCAAATTCTCATTTTTCCACTTCTGCTGAACCATCTTGGAGGCCTAATAACTCCCTGGTTAGTTTTTATGTTTTTCGATTTTTGTTCGGATGAACTTATAAATGTTGTTTTTCATGTTTTCTCTTTTGTTATTAGAATTGTGAAAATAGTATGCTGTGGAAAATTGAAGCTAAGTGAACAACTTTTCAAATCATATGGCAGAAAACTTCAATTAACATTTTCTAAGTTTGAAATTGTTGGCATAGTTATCAGGAAAGCCACAAAACCATCCAAGGAAAAATAGAGGTGGAAAATAAAAAAGAAAAATTGGAACGAAAAATGTATAGAGAGATCAACCTTTAACATTTTAAATTCATAGTTTACGTGGTCATCCTGAGGTACAACCATGAAGAGGTCTCAAAGCGAAATCATGAACGTTTTAGGCTTGTACTCGGTGTTTTTTGAGTTGGAATAGTAATGAGGTTTGAACGTGCTGGCAGAGTGTCAAGACAATCATTATTAGATTTTCAATATAAATTAAATATCTATCGACTATCGTCTCCTTTCTAACTCTTTAAGCTTTTGATAGAGATAGCCATTCAATAGTATCAGTTTTAGGCTTCATTGCCTTATTAGTTGCTCATCCACGTTGCAATTATATGGCTATGCAGAGGGTTCCAAATCTAATTGGTGGTAGCTTTGTGGATTCACATTCATCTGATTCCATTGATGTCATAAATCCGGTAAGTCGATGAGATGATAAAATGAAAGCATTTTTTTTTTTTTGAGTTGCTAATAGTTCTTTAGCATTTGTTTTCCCCTTCTTTTTACTTGATATTTTGAGCATAGGCAACACAAGAAGTGGTTTCACAAGTACCACTGACAACAAAGGAGGAGTTCAAATCTGCCGTGACTGCTGCAAAAGAGGCCTTTCCGTCTTGGCGAAATACACCAATCACAACACGGCAACGCATCATGTTTAAGCTCCAAGAGCTTATTCGTAAAAATATGGTCAGCAATTAAATTCTTTCAAGTACTTCATTATCGTTTCGCATTTGGGCAATATTGACTTGATTGATTGGATCTTGATGTAGGATAAGCTTGCCTTGAATATTACCACGGAACAAGGGAAAACATTGAAGGACGCTCAAGGAGATGTGTTCCGAGGGCTAGGTTAGTATCTGTTGTGCTCTTTATTTTCTTACATTTAACAACAGATATTTTTGTGGTCGAGTCATTCATGTTATTGGGATTTTCTTGAAGAGGTGGTGGAACATGCATGTGGCATGGCAACCCTACAGATGGGAGAGTATGTATCCAACGTGTCAAACGGAATCGATACCTACAGCATTAGAGAACCACTTGGTGTTTGCGCTGGAATTTGCCCCTTTAACTTTCCTGCAATGATTCCATTATGGGTATGTTTGCCTTTATGTTTTTCTTTTTGATAATTACGAATTCCAATTATCTTTCAAAATTACTAATACCCCCTTAAGTTGTTACAAGCACCCCTTGAGGTTTGTATTATCTACCTCTTGAGAGTGCAATTTGTAAAATAGAAACAAATGTGAAAGGGGAATCTGTAAAAATCTTGACAGATAACTGGTTTGTTTTTTAATTAGGCTAAACCTCAAAGGTAATTTGTGTAATTATATCTATTTTTTTAAAGATGTTTATATTTTTCATGATTTACATCTTTAAGCCTCTTCCATTTCTTTCTTTCATTCCGCGTGGTGCATTTTGAGCTTTTTTTGTGTTTCTTTCTAATGGAAGTGCTTTCGTAAAACAAACCTGGATAAGAAGTCTTTTGTTTCTATTGTCATGTGGCAGATGTTTCCTGTTGCAGTCACATGTGGAAACACCTTTGTTCTAAAGCCATCTGAAAAAGATCCAGGTGATTTTTTGCATAAATGCTCTGGTGTATTTATCCTAGTGCGTTGATGCTTGAGATCTCGGAAAAGGACTAGGTGGAACTGTGGCTTTGGCTATGTTTTCCTTAGCTGATTTAACTCCTACATATAGCATGCACACACTTATACACAGGGGCGGATCAAGAAGAGGGGGTGCGCTACCTGGGCCCCATTCCCCCCCCCCAAATTTTTTTTTTCATTTTTTCTAAGGTAGAAAAAAAATTATATGTTTTTTTAATGGGAAAAAAATAGTTGGGCTAGGGGTAATAGAGCCGCCTGGCTATGCCCTGCAGCTGCTTATACATACAATATGATCTGATATGGGCCTGTACAATCAGACAAGACCTCTAAGGCATAAACCTTTCACTTATTATGTTACTGCTTCTACAATTATTTTTGAATGCAATTTTCATAAATTAATAAATAAATAAGATACTTCAATTTTGTTTAATCTTCACCTTGTTGCTTTTCCAAATGTCTGCTAGCTGTTGTTGTCAGTTTGAGGACATATTATATAGATATGAACTTGTATCCCTTCACTTGGGAATTTTTTTTTTACATTATATCCGGAAAATGTTGTTATTTGGTGCCACATGGCTTCTACTTTATTTTTATCTGCTTCTCTTTTCCTTTTTCCTTTTCAGGGGCTTCAATGATTCTTGCAGAGTTGGCGATGGAGGCTGGTCTGCCCAATGGTGTCCTGAATATCGTCCATGGCACCAATGTATGTTCTTGGTTGTCCAACGTTTTTCAGTATTTTCATCTTGGGATACCATTAGCAATCAGTTTGAATCAAATCAGAAACAATGTTTGGCTAATAAAAAATAAGAATTTCACTCTGGATCTGATAGTTTCATCTTTGTTCCTCTTTCTTGCAGGACACTGTTAATGCTATATGTGACGATGACGACATTAGAGCTGTATCATTTGTTGGTTCAAATACAGTTAGTAATCTCTCTATGTTTAATTTTCCTTCTTTCAAATTGAATGTCTTAGTAGACCTTCCCCGTTCCATAGAATTTCTCTTTCAGGTGATATTTCGTGCTAGAAAACACATTTATTTTTCATGGTAAAAATTAACATAACAGAGAATCTTTCTAATTTGTTGTCAATATAAATATATTTTGCACTAGTATACTATTAGTTTGCCGAAAAACTAATATATCTTTATAATCTTATATTTCTCATTTGTGTTCTCATTTTTAAGGCTGGCATGCATATCTACTCAAGAGCGTCAGCTAGTGGAAAACGTGTTCAGGTCGGTGTGATTGATCTACCTTCGAGTATTTTGGTTATGGTTTCCTCATGCTTAGATATATATTAGCATCAAACAATTTTTTAATGAAGCCTGAGTATTGACTGCTTACTGAAAAACTCATTCAGTCCAATATGGGAGCAAAGAACCATGGAATCGTGATGCCTGATGCAAACGTGGATGCAACCTTAAATGCTTTAGTTGCAGCTGGTTTTGGCGCTGCTGGACAAAGATGCATGGCTCTTAGCACAGTCGTCTTTGTTGGAGACTCAAAATTGTGGTATTCCACCGTGCTTGCTTTCATTTCATCCTCTTTCACTAACAATATTTGCATAAACCTTTTCTAATTTTGTGCTTAGAAAGGCAGTGCATTTGTTAAAACAACATGTTTTTTGTTTTGCTCCAATATTGTTGATAACAATATGGGATAATTACAAAAACTGCCCCTGAGGTTTGGGTTAATTACAAAAAAACCCAGAGATTTTTGAAAATTATAGAAAACCCCTTGAGTTTGATTTTGTATTACACTTAATCCCCTTCATAAGCCAAAATATTTCACACACCCCTTTTACATTTGTAAAAATATTACAATTACCCCCATTACAATTTAAACACAGAATCAAACCTCAAGGGGTTTTTGTCATTTTTACACATCTCTAGTTTTTTTTGTAATTAAACCATACCTCAAGGGTAGTTTTTGTAATTGTCCCTAACAATATATTAGATGGAGTTTTTGCTTATTTGTCATCTTTTGCTCTAATTTTATACAGGAAACATATTATAATAAAAAAATATATGTGCCTTTGTCTATTAGTAATGGGGCAGTATACCATGTACACTACTGTTTGATCTTTTTAGGGAAGAAAAGCTAATAGAGCGTGCGAAAGCCCTTAAGGTAAGTAGTGGAACAGATCCTGAGGCAGACCTCGGTCCAGTCATTAGTAAGCAGGTGAGTACTGAGCCCATCTTCAAACTGAACCTATGAAAATCTTCATCTGGAATATTTCTACCTATTTATTACCTCATAATTCTCGAACTTGATGTGTACATTTTTTAAGCATCTCACCATGTTTTTAGGCAAAGGAAAGGGTGTGCAAATTGGTGCAAAGCGGGGTTGAAAGTGGCGCCAGACTATTGCTCGATGGAAGAAATATTAAGGTACTTGTTTATTTATTTTCTGGGAGTTTTATGTCTAAAGCTTTCTGGCCAGCATGAGATGCTTAATCGTTTGTAATTTCTTATTTATAATAGTACTTTCCATTAAGCTTGTAAATCGTGTCTTGGACCACAAAGCCTTGATAAAATGCAAATAGAGTTGCTTGAATTAGAAAATTGAAGTCAACTGATTTTTGTACGTCCATTTTGCTCTTGAAAGTGTCAATAACTTGTTTCAAACTGATGTGGAGTGCCAATGCAGGTAACATTAGTTGATTCTTCTTATAACAATTTGAAGAACGTATATCACATCACTGTAGTGTAGTAATCCTTTAGATCTAAGTATTAGTTTCCGCGGTAGGAAGTTTAAAAATTTTCAGCCATAATTTCTTAAGAGGACATAAAGTACTGTAGGAAATGGATGGAAGTTATTTGATGGATTTACATGCACGGGGAAATAATTCAAGTATGAAAATACATGCTGCTCTTCAATTTGCTTGTATATTTATATGCATGTTTGCCTAGAAATGTCACATTCTTTAAGCAGTTGTGTTGGATTAAGATCAACAACTTTTACCTTTGCCTTCATTGATGGCTAATAGGTTCCGGGATATGAACAAGGTAACTTCGTAGGTCCCACCATCTTAGCTGATGTCACCGCGGACATGGAATGTTATAAGGTATTATTTTTCTTCTTTTTCTTTCTGTCTATATCTTGAAATGTTATCTCGAATATTTTGCATGTAATTATGTTTAATTCCTCACCGTGGGCGTCCAGGAGGAGATCTTTGGCCCTGTCCTCATTTGCATGCAGGTATATCAGTAATTAAAAATCCTCTTTTTATTCCATAGTGTGGGTTTTTGTGCTGAGTATTATGCTGCTTCCTTTTGCAGGCTGACAATTTGGAAGAGGCCATAAACATAGTCAACAGAAACAAGTATTTCAATTTTCTTGATCTTTTCAAATCATTGGCGCATTCTTTGATTTCTCGTTTTTGAACAAATTCGACTTTTCGTTACTAGCAATTTTCTAATGTTATCCCAATTCTGCAGGTATGGGAATGGTGCAGCTATTTTTACATCATCTGGAATAGCTGCAAGAAAATTCCAAACTGAAATAGAGGCAGGCCAGGTACCAAGTTGTTCTATATTATTTTTAGGGACCAAGTTATTCTATATTATTTTTAGGGATTATTAAAAATCACCCTTGCGGTTTTGCATAATTACAACAATATCCAGTTATTTTTCAAAATTACAAATATGCCCTTAAGGTGTTACAAAGACCTCCTCGAGGTTTGTATTTACCTAACAAACATCCCTTTCTTGAGGTGCAATTTGTAAAATAGAATCAAATGTCAAGGGTGTATTTGTAATTTTGAAAGATAATTGGACATTTTGTAATTAGGCTAAACCTCAGGGGCAGTTTTTATAATTATCCCTATTTTTTAAGTGTCAAACTGAGTGGATAATCTTTTACTGTATTGTACTTTTTATTGCTGTCCTTATGCTGCCTTGAACTTTTATAATAGTGTTAATTACTAAATATAACCTTGAGGTTCAGTCTAATTCCAAAGAAAAAAAAATAAAGAAAACCAGCTATTCTTTTGGAATTACATATACCCCCTTGATATTTATTTCTATTTTACAAACTGCACTGTCAAAAGAGGGGGTATTTGTTAAGAAAATACAAATCTCAAGGGCGAGTTTGTATAACCTTAAGGGAGTATTTGTAATTTTGAACGATAATTAAGCTTTTCTTGTAATTAGGTCAAACGTCAAAGGTAGTTTTCGTAATTATTCCTTTATAATAAGTGTATTATCTGAAATCCAGAAAGGATCAGATTGTTCAGATGGTAGTATTTTTTGCCGGAAACGAAAATTGCAATGCTTTTTTTACTTTTTATGTTACAATTCGTGATGTGAGCTTTCTTGTCACAGGTTGGTATCAATGTTCCTATTCCCGTTCCATTACCTTTCTTCTCATTTACTGGCTCCAAGGCTTCTTTTGCCGGGATCTCAATTTCTACGGTAAATTGTACTCTCTTTCCAATTAGGTTGCATTTCGACTACTTCGCCATTGATTTTTTTTTTTTTTTTTGCATGCAAGAAAAACAATTCTTGTTTTTACCAATTTTTTTTTTTTAACTTGAAAGAATATTTACTTGAATTCCTGGTCTTGCTTCATTTGATGGGGTTGATTGCAGGTAAGGCTGGAGTTCAGTTTTACACACAGATAAAGACAGTGACTCAACAATGGAAGGATTTACCAAGTGGTGCTGGAGTTTCTCTTGCAATGCCAACTTCCCAAAAGTCATCATGACAAATAAAAAATGTTTTTATGAGCTAATTTTCAGAAGTTTGTCCTGATGATATGTAGACCTCTAACAAAGTGATGGTGTTCTCTTTTGCTGGTGTTATATTATATCTCAAAAAAAGAATAAATTAGAAAGAAGTAAAGGGTAATTCTGGGAATTCAGCCCAAGAAACAGAAATAAATTTGACTGAAAGAAGCATCAAATAAAATAAAAGATGCATGTTATCAACCCTAGATATCTTGTCTAGACTGCCCTAATGGCAGATTTGCTCCCTTATGAGGGTTGAGGGATCTCTAGGATGGATTCAGGCATTCAAGTTAAAGTGAAACGTTTGTATAGAATGTTGAAATAATGAAAAATTGGCTTTGGAGTTGTCCCTGCTAGAAAATAGAAATAGTATTTTAGGATAATTACAAAAGCTACCCCTGAAGTTTTGCTTAATTACAATAAAAGTTATTTCTCACATACTCATTTCCCAAATGCCCATTAAGGTGTGTTACAAACATCCTCTTGACTTGAGGTATGCATTTACCTAAGAAATAGCAATACCTCCCCCTACGGTGTATTGTAAAATAAGAAACAAATATGAAGGGAGTATAGATAATTGAGTTTCTTTTTGTAATTAAGTTAAACCGCAGGGGTAGATATTGTATTACCCCTAATAGTTAACGTAAATCATGTAAATCTTTGGTCAAGCATAAGAACTTGGGATAATTACAAAAACTACCTCTTTGGGGTAAATACAAAAAAAAAAAAAAAAAACTAAGTTTAAAAATTACCAAGATAAAAATAATCTAAGGTTTGATTCTGTATTTATGTAAGGGAAAAACTGTAATATTTTTACAAATGTAAAGGGAGTGTATGAAATGTTTTTACTTATGAAGGTATTAAAATATAATACAAAATCAAACCTCAATGAGATTTTTGAAATTTTCAAAAACCTTTTGGTTTTTCTGTAATTGGCTCAAACCTTGGGGGTAGTTTCTGTAATTATCCCTAGTAACTTTAAGTAGTGTAATCTTGACTTTGCCAGCATTGCAAATTTTTACAAGCTTTCAGCAGTTTGCAGTTTTTGGGAGATGCATACATATATATATATATATATATATATATAGGATTTGGTTCAAATGAGACCACCCTTTCTAGGTGAGACAGTGTGGACTCATCTTACCCATTGATCTTAACAAATGAAGGAATGTGATTAATTCAGTTTTTTTAATTATTTCCTAATTTCCGCTGATTTTAAGGGTAAGATTGTAATTTTGTAATTCAAATTAGTGGTGGTCGGATTTTATGGGTTGAAATTGGCAGACCCGGATTTTGTGGCGGAATTTAAGGAACTTTTTTTTTCAAATATTTTTATTTTACAAAGATATTTAGGGTTCTTCTCTGCATAATTAGACATCAAATAATGCATATTTAGTTATTTTGTTGGCACAGTTTTATTTAAAATAAGACATAATTGAATATAACGTCTTCGCATATGTAGTTATACTACACCGCATAAATATGTTCAATATAATGTATATTTAGTTATGAAAATGGGATGTTGATTTAGAAATTATAAAAATGGGATGTTACATAATGTCTTTCGCATATTTAGTTATTCCACAATGCATAGATAGTTTTAGATAATACATAGTTAGTTGATTTTGTTGCATAGTTTATGACGTTTTGCATAGTTGAATATATTGTACTACATATATTAGTTTTTTTTTGCGTAGATAGTTTTGGATAATGCATATTTAGTTGAGTTTTATTGCATATTTAGTTTTCGAACTCACTGTTCGTTATTTCTCTGTAATATTGCACCGATATTTCTTTTTTTTCTCTGTAATTTTCGAGTTCTTCGCAATTTTCTTTATTTGCGTTAATGGAGGAATGAGAGAGAGAGAGAGAGAGAGAGAGAGAGAGAGAGAGAGAGAGAGAGAGAGAGAGACATGAGATTGGGGAAATTGGAAGATGTATGAGTGAGAAAGAGATTTGATTCCATTTTTATAACTAACTTGTTATGTTATTTTACCCTACCACCCTTATATTGATTAAATTAATATTTTAATATATTTTTTATCCATTAAATCATACCCATTGATTAATAGTGGGGGATGGTTGAGATTAGTCCATTGTGTCTCACCTAGAGACATGGTCTCACTTGATCCTCCCCCTATATATATATATATTATATATATATATATATATATATATATATATATCAAGACCTTCATGGAAACACTCCACTCTACTGCTGCTAATTCCATATATTTCAATCAAAATATTAGTAATTTCAGCATCCACACCAGTCATCAACTAATAATATCCCTCCCAGTGGTAAAATGCACGACTCCCCGGCCGACGGCCTGACAGTGTTCACTTCCTAGTAGTTTACCATTTCACATTTGGATATTGGACAAATGTCGTTTCCCTTTGAGATGAGATATCAAATCAATCTCACTAAGCATCTTCACGTTACACACATTGCAAAACGCTTTAAATTGTTGATCAGTGTCACCACCATTCTGACTTGGCCTCACCGGTTTTTGCTGATACCGAGCTCTTTCTTCGGGTTTTCCAGAAGATTTTTGCTGGAACCCTGTATCTTTCGCATTGGTTTTCAGGGACTCGCGCATGGACTTGTGTTTTTGCCCTCGGAGATGATCCTTTAAGTTTTTCTCACATGTGGTTGTCACCTGACATAAAGCACACGCCCATTCTGTCTGGACGTTCTTCGTCATGGGAGGAGACGATGGCTGTCTGTTTTCAGCACTTGTTTCTGGTGGTGTCGTGTCTTTCGGACTATTGAGCTTGCTTGTTTTGAGGGACTCACACATGGACTTGTGTCTACTCCCCTGGAGATGAGCGTTTAACGTTTTTTCGCTCGTGGTTGTCACCTGACATAAAGGGCATGTCCATTCTTGCTGGATTGTCTTCGGGGGAGGAGTCGACGGCTGTGATCTGTTGTTATCTACACTTGTTTCTGGTGGTGTTATGTCTTTAGTTTTAGCAGCTGCATGTGTTGTAACTGACGGTGCATGCGGCACCTGCAATTGCGGATAGAAATGACACAAAATTCTTGTTATTGCAGATATGACATATTCATGAAAAGCAAATCTATGCACAAAAAAAGGGTTAATTGCAAAAGCTACCCCTGAGTTTCAACCTAATTACAAAAAAACCCAGTTATTTTATAAAATAACAACTACCCCATGAAATTTGTTTTTAGCTTACAAAATTGCACCTTCAAGAGGCCTCAAAACGGGAGTATTTGTTAGGTAAATACTAAATACAAACCTCAAGGGAATATTTGTAATTTTGGAAAACTGCTAAGTGTTTTGTAATTAGGCTAAGCCTCACGGGTAGTGTTTGTAATTATCCCACAGAAAAATAAGAGACCTGTTTCAAACTTCCCATTTTTACGGTCATGGCTGTTTTGGCAAGTGTTTATGAACATCAGTAACAAAAGGCAGCCACTTCATAATCAATAAAAAGCGAAATAAGAGAGAAATATAAAACTTTGGCTGAGTGAGTTTCACAAGTCTAATCAATATACCCAGAGAATGTGTAATAAAATTTGTAAAGTTTCAGCAGTGAATAAATGTAAGACATCAGTTTGTAAGAAAACGAGATCCGAAAACTCTCACCTGTTTTGCCTCAGTTGCTGCAATCTTCTCAGGGGCTGCTAGCATTACATTATCTTTCTGAGCAGTATCAGGTTCTTCCAGCTATAAGAGAGACCATAAATCAAGTGGAATATAGGATAAGATATTAAAACACGCGTGCGTGCATTATTTACCTGTTTTGATGTAGCTGCAGCATTTTTCTCGTCTGGTTCTATAACTTGGGTATCTCTCTGAGAATCATCAGGTTCTTTCTGTTCTGTCTGTATCGATATGCAAACAAATTGTCCATTGGAAAATATAAATGAAAAAAAAGAAAAATGTGTTTTTAAACTTATCTTAATTTACATGTTCATGAATTTCAAAAACACAACTACTCACTATTTTCTTCCTCTTTTTTTCAAATGATTGCATCAGCATTTTTTCCAATAAAAAAAAAAACCAACAAAGTTTAATATAGAACTGTTCAAAATTGTATCAAATAGCTAACCTTGCTTGAAATAAGCTTTTCCAAAGCTTCAGAGCCATTCTCTTGAATGTATTTGTTAGCAACATCAAGAAACATTTCCTTCTTATGAGGTTGTTCCTCTAAAGACATGTAGAACCTGTTGATAATTGCTTGTAGATTCACGACCAAGAATGGACGTATAAGACTCTGGTAGGCATAGCACGCACCATGAAATCGAGGTATCACTAACCAGAAGATGGCTACAAGTTTTATGCTAGACCACAACGGTATCCTGTCATAACAAAAGAACACATAATCCATCAACTAATTAACTCTCATGATAATATCAAAACAAGTTTGTCCAATTCCCTGTTAATCATCATCAGACATTAATACATAGAAACCACTCTTGATTATGTCTATATATGTATACTATCAAGCAAATGGTATCAGTTGGAGGAAAACAAAGAAAGGGATAGACACTACATTAGGGATAATTGCCAAAACTACCTCTGAGGTTTAGCCTAATTACAAAAAATTCCAGATATCTTTCAAAATTACAAATACCCCCATATAGTGTGTCCATTTTCCATAACTATCATAGTGAGTCCGTTTTCCATCATATTCACATCAACGAGTGTAAAAATTGGAAATGATCACTTAACAGGAAAAAAAATGATTTATATTTCTGTCTAATCCACATAGAAAAAGAAATTTCCCTCCACATAAGAACAAAATCCATAATCCCAAAGAAGGAAGCTATAGAAAAGAGACAAATACTTCTTTAACTTACCACTCAATGATTTTCACAAAAGCAAATTCAAACAGAGAAATTATAGAAAAAATGGTCCAATATATGACCACCTTCTTCATGTGATATTTTGAGCCAGTCTCAATTGCCCTGATTGAGGCAAACCTGCAAAATTACATTACAATAAGCACAAATTTGTGACTGATAAATACTTAAACCATTTAATAATCATCCAAATTCACTTAAAACTTGAAAAAAAAAAAAAATAACATACGCCAAGAACACTTCACTTTTCTGTCATAAAACGGACAACCCACAAAAAAAAAAAAAGATAGAACTTACAGAGGATAGCCTAGAGCAATTACAGGCCTGCAAAAAAATGATCAGACAAATAAAAAAAAAAAAAAAGGATTAGTCTAAGAGTATATTATATGCAGAAATACATGCATTTGTACGCATCGTACGGAAAAAACCCCAAAAGAAACATGAAACAAATAAACGATGATCAGCAAAATACTCACTTATTACAACTAAAGAAAGTAACGAACAAAAGAAAAAAAGGGGGAAAAGTAGCGAAAACTATAAAGAACAAGTGAAGTGCAGGAAACTTACCAGGCAAGAAAATGGATGCAAAAAAGAGCAATTTTGAGGAGACCCATAAAACCCATTTTGGATTTTAAGAATGATATCTTAGTGGGATCTTTGTATTTTGGGATCTTTCTCAAGGATTTTTTCCCTTGTGACTGGGAAGAAGATGAAGGAGCTCACTCTGTTCGTACGTAGAAAGAATAAAGCAAGACTTTGGAAGCGACTCTTGGTATTCTTTTTCGTAATTACAAATTTTGTTTAAGGGCTCAAAAACAAGGGTGGCGCTTATTCAAGACCCAAATTTGATGAAAGACACCCACTTTCTAAAATTTCAAAAACGCCATTGCTCAAAAGACTATAATACCCTTACTAAAAAGCCAAGTTCTAAATACACCACCCCAATCTCTAAATACACCCACATCATTCATTTCAATTAAATCTACTAAAACACACCCACCCACATCTTTCAAATTACATTCTTTCTTCTTCTTATTCTTCTTTCTTGAGAAAAACTTAAACCTTGTTCTCATAAACCCTAGTTTTTTCGACACCAACACAACAACTTAAATGGACAACAAAGATTTGATTCCTCCAAATATTTTAAGTATTTTCTTGGTTATCATTTCAAAATTATGTAATTTATCCACTTTTGCCGTTCGATATTTCTCGCTGCACCATTGTTTTCCGCCGATTGCACGATCAACAAAGATGGCACGATCATCACGTCGATCGTGCCACGTGGGCAATATGGCACGATCACATGTTCAATGATCGTGCCATATTGCTTACGTGACACGATCAAAGGTGGAACGATCATGGTCATGATCGTGCCATTTTGATGATTTGTTTTGGTCTTGTTGATTTTGTTTTAATAGGGTATGGCCTCGTTGCCTACGGAAAATAGTGTTGTTTGTCCTCCCAAGAATGATGAGAATGTTGAAGAGCTTGGTGTTGTTACCGATTACACACATGTATTCACGACGCATGAGTTATTTGTTTCTCGGGATAAATTATTTGATTGGGTGCGTGAGAGAGGACATGAGCACAACATGGTAATTGTAATAAGTAGGTAGGGACGGTGGTCGAGGAAAGAAAAGACCTCGTATATTTTTGTCTTGTGAACGTAGTGGGCATTACCGTGATTCAAAAAGACAGAGATGTCGAACAAAATGATGCTAAGAAATTTGAAAAAAAAGTCTCTAAGAGAGAATCGGAACTAAGAAATGTGGTTGCCCATTTCGTTTGAGGGGTCGGCAAGTAACAATTGAAGGAGAATGATCACTAAATGTTGAATGTGGTGTGCATAATCATCCAATTGCACAATATTTGGAGGGTCACTCTTATGCTTGGTCGATTATCAAAAAGTGAGGAAGAATATGTGTTGGATATGTCACATGGCAATACTCGGCCGAAGGACATTTTGTTTGGTCTACAAAATAAGTTTCAAGATAATAAGTCCACCATACGGACTATCTACAATGCCCGTATGAAGAATAGAGTTGTCGGCGTGATGGTCGATCTCAAATGCAACAACTTATGCATAAATTGAAGGAGCATGGATATTTCTATCATCATAGGCGTTGCGAGACGAGTAACACCGTGAAGGATATATTCTTTGCTCACCCTACAAGCGTTGAGTTGTTGCGTCTTTTCCGAGTGTCATTTTTATGGATTGCACATACAAAACTAATAGGTACAAGTTCTCTTTGTTGGAGATTGTTGGTGTGACATCGACACATATGACATTTTGTATTGCGATTTGCTTATATGGAGTACGGCGGAAGATAATTACATATGGGCTTGCTCGAGTCTTAAAATCATTGATGGACCCATCTTCTGCGCCAAATGTGATTATTGCGATAGAGAATTAGCTCTAATGAATGCATAGAGACACAATTTCCCACTTCGAGACATTTTCTCTGTCGGTGGCACATTAGTAGGAACATTTTGGCAAACCGCAAAAAAATATTGGCCACAAAAGAGAAGTGGGAATCTTTTAACCTCTATTGTAATTTATTGGTCATCGCAGGTCCCGAGCAATCATTTTATGACTTAATTAGGAGATTGCGATCGAGAATTTTGTGAATATCCGAATTACCGTACAATATGTAATGGAGCAATGGAGGGGCCGTATAAAGAAAGATTTGCGGTTCCGCTTGGGACGAATAATGTCATGCATTTCGACAACACCACAACAAATAGGTAATTTACTTTATTGTGCTCATCATTGCGTTTATGTTATATCATATACAATCAAAAAATTAATATAATATTGTTTGAAAAATCATTATAGGGCGGAGAGTCACCATGCAAAGCATTGAAAAGACGACTGCGTCTAGTCGGGGTAATTTCGAGACATGTTGGGAGCAGATTCACACCCTCCTCGAGGACATCACACATGCGATCTGCTCTTCTTTTGAGAAGAGCGAGAAATGTAGTCTTACATAAATACAAATCGATTGTATTTATGTCACTACGAGGTATGGTGTCTATCATGCATTGAATTTGATCTATCTTGAAATGCATCGTGTAGCCGAGGGTAGCGTAGACCCTTTGTTGTGTGGTTGTGTATTGAGAAAGACGTGCGGATTTGGAGAACCGAATCAAACGGCATGAAGCGGCGGCATTAAAGCGTACTCATATTTCTAAAGGCAAAGGATAGCCCGATAGAATTAAAGCGTACTCATATTTGGAGAACCGAATCAAACGGTTTCCAATCCGAAACCAAAATTCGTCCTTGCACCTTTCTTAACAACCTCCTTCGCAATAACGGCATGAAGGGGCGGCATTACAACTAACCGCACGATTTGTTGTCCATCCGCAATACAAAACCAAAACAGGACTTTGAAACTCTTCATACACAAAATCCCCGCAATCATACAACTCGAGTTCTAAGTCACAAGAATCGACAACCTCGCTATACAAATTGATCTTAGGCTTTATTGCGAGAAAGTTCGGCCTCTTCCAAGCCCACTGTGAAAAATAGTAAAAATCAAAATTAGCAATCAACCACTATCAAAGAAATCACATAGAGAACTCTAAAAAATTGGCAGTTTACTATGGCACGATGGCTTATTCATCGACCGTGCAAGAGTAAAGCCATCGTGCCATCAAGCGCACGATGGTGGCACGATCGATGAATAAGCCATCGTGCCAACAAGGCACGATGGTGGCACGATCGATGAATAAGCCATCGTGGTTAAGTGGGCACGATGGTGGCACGATCGATGAATAACATCGAGTACTGCCGCACGATGGTATGGCACGCTCGATGACTAAGCCATCGTGCCAAGTGGCACGATCGCACAATCGATCGTGCCACCCAGGGCTTCATCGCCGTGCCATTTTGTCTTCAAAGTTCCATATTTCAAATTTGAGGTCAAATGGCGCCATAACTATACCCATCTCAAACCCATGCCCATACAACTACATAGCACACTCAAACTACAAAAATGCAAGTTATTTTAAGGAAAAGTTGAGTTATAACAATACCTCGTCATTTTCTTCGCGAGCGTGCGGTGTCTCGTCTCGGCGGTTGTGGATGGTGGTGCACCATCCACGAAGTCGTCATCATCATCGGGAAGAACCATCCTTCTTCTCAGGTATGTTTGGATTTCTCTAACCATTGCCGAAGTCGAATAGAATAGTCTCTTGGGAGGGTGGGTGTATTTTTTGTTTCAAATTGAGAAAGTGGGGAGGTGAGAGGTTGGAGGGTGTATTTTGGGGGAAAATAAGACAAAGGGTAAAATTGGAAAAAAGGGGGGGTGAACTCATCAATGGGTCATATTTGAAAAAGTGGGGGTGGGTGAACTTATAAGGTGGGTGTACTCATCAAATTTGGGGGTGCCAATAGCGCCGCCCCAAAAACAAAGCTAAACTAGTTGATATTGAGACAACAAGAGTTAAAAGGTCGTTTGCTTGGTACGCTATACTAAGTTTTCAACATATTTTTTCATTCGAGTTCGGTTTGTATACGGCTCGACAAAAGTTCATTCAAGCTCTATTCAATTTTAATTAAACCAACATTAAATATAATTTTTGAAACTCGATAAATTTTCAAATAATTTGAACAGTATTATGTTCAACTCTACTGACGTGTTTACACTCCTAACATTTCGAAATACAAACTTGAAATGGTTACCAGGAAATAATTTTATATTGCTTACCCTTGAAATTTGTAAGTTGTAGCACTTAATCTATAATTTGTAAATTTACTCCTCATTGTTAGTGGATTATTTGTATCTATTACATCTCGAACAATTATTTGGATCAATAAAATATCCTCATGTTTAGTCAATATATAAATGGTATTAAATTATAATAAACTCCATCAATAAACTTAGACAATGATAACATTTTTAAAAGAATAAAGATAAAATAATCATAAAGGTTAAGGGTTAATTTAGAATTTATAGACGAAGTGCAATAATTTACAAAATTCGTAGAGTTAAGTAAAATAATTTAAATTTAAGTGAACAAACGAGAAAATACTCGCATAGCTTGAGGGAAAAATTAAAATTACTTTTTTTTTTTTTTTGTATATTTTGCGAATGTTTTGAGTTTCAGGACATCTTGTCAGGGCATCTCCAACCCATAACACCAAATTTGGTGTGAAAATCACACTAAATTTGGTGTTTTGGTGTAATTTTGCAAAACCCATCTCCAACCCACTACACTAAATCTTACACCAAATGAATATTTTAATATTTTTTTTTCATTTTGGAATAACAAATTTATTTGTTTATGCAATTATTTCTTTTGCTTATATTTTATTATTATTAATGTAACTAAATAAAAATTTATATTTAACTAATATTACATTAATTAATTATATTACAGAATTAATATTACAACTAATATCACAATAAATAAATTATAACTAATATCACAATATAACTTATATTTAACTAATATTTAACTAATATTACATTAATTAATTTATTTGTTTATGCAATTATTTCTTTGATGTTTTTTTAATTAAATTATAATTTTGTTTATTAATTATTTTAGTTTATCAAAATTTTAAGTTTAGTTTATAATAATTTATTGGTAAATATTAACTATTGTTCATCCAAAATAATAATTATATACAAAATTTAAATAACTAAAACCATGTTACAAATTAATTATATATCAAATATAGGATACAATAGGAATTAAAAGTTTGAAGTAGAAGAAATGGAGGGCGAAAGAGGGAATATTTGTATTACACCAAATTTGGTGTAAAGGAATAGTATTACACCAAATTTGGTGTAACACTATTCATTACACCAAATTTGGTGTGATGTTTAGAGTTGGGTTGGAGGGTGTTTTTTAGATATTTGGTGTTTTGGTGTGGGTTTTAGAGTTAGGTTGGAGATGGTCTCAGCTATGGTCCTATGGAGATGCCAACTAGTTTGACCTTGGGTGAACATCTTGGGTCAACTAGATTTGAACTTGGACTGTGAAATGGGTCAACCCTATCCCAAATATGAAACTTGCAATAGGGTTGAGGCCCAATTTCAGGCCAATCGAGAAATGTAGTGGGTGTTGTGGACTATACAAGGCCTAGGTCCAGTTTCACAACCCAATTACGAAACTTGATGTGGGCTTTGTGACTAAGACTACGGCCCGAGTTATGCTATAATTTAAATCAAAATATAATCAATTATTTGTAACGAATTGAAATACTCGTCGGATCTCATCCAACTAAAACGTCAATTCTTTAAAAAATGAAATATGGGATTAATGAATAATCTACTTAAGATTCGATCAAAAAAATTCTAACCATACATCATGTACGAGTACTAGAATCTTCGATTATAATTTATAATATTTATTTTCCGAATTAGATATGAATATCTATGATTCTATTATTGCTATGAAGTTAAGATTCGGATTTTATTATTTTTAACAATATGTCTTGCTTTCTTTTACCAGTTGGTGTGTGTCAGTCTTTATGCCAGATTGCATCCAAATTTTGGTGGGGATCTTCTGAAGAGAAGGGAAGGAAAATTTACTGGGCTAAATGGGAGAAATTAGCTGAGGAAAAAGAAAAAGGAGGGCTGGGATTTAAGGATATCCATGATTTTAATTTGGCTCTCATTGCCAAACAAATCTGGAGAGTCTTGACAGAACCGACACTTCTTATGAGCAAAGTCATAAAAGGTAAATATTTTCCTGTAGGTGATTTCTTCTCTTCACAGCCACATTCCTATGATTCTTGGATGTGGAGATGTTGGCTGAAAGCTAAAGAAGTAATAAGATTGGGAGCCAGATTGTCTGTTGGGGGTGATAATAATTTTCGAATTTGGAACAGCCCTTGGCTTCCCAAATTTCCTTCTTTCTTGCCAGATTATGTGCATAGAGATGGGAATGGCCCTATATGGGTTAAGGAGTTGCTCAATGACGAAGGTAACGAGTGGAATAAAGACCTGGTTTGTACGTCATTTTCTAAGAGGGATGCTGAGCTTATTTTGAGTTTACCTTTATCCCAAAATAGAGGAAATTCTAAGTTAATTTGGCACCACAACAAGAAAGGCCATTACACAGTGAAGTCAGCATATGAAGCTATCCGGCTCTTTAAACAGATCCAAATAGGAACTCCAGAGAGTAGTGATGCCAATAAAGGAAGGAAGAAGATGTGGAGATCGACATGGAAACTGAATATTAAAAATAAGCTCAAACACTTCTTATGGAAATGCATCAATGATATTTTGCCAACTTCCACCCATCTAATACAAAGAGGAATTAAAATGGATGATATATGTTGTTTATGTGGGTGTGAAGTGGAAACTCCAGAGCATTTATTTTTTCAATGTTCAAGAGCACAAGATATTTGGAAAATGGCACCAGTTAAATGGACGAATCACCCAGAGAAAAAGAATCATTTGAAGATTGGTGGATGAACATTTGCTCAATGCCGAAATCTGTTATCGCTCAAGACAGAATCAGTCTCACGGTATACATTCTTTGGTGGTTGTGGAAAACGAGAAACCTATGGAAATTCGAAGGAATTCTTTTGCCGGTGAAAGATACAGTTGAACTTGCTGTCGCGGAGTGGAAAGAGTTTGCTTTGGGAAGTACCATAATTATTTCCAAAGATATAGCAGGGGTGGAGAAAGGCAATTTAACTTTGGAAGACCAAAGTGTTTCCAATGTAGTAGGTCAGATTTTCATATCTGTCAGTGCTAATTGGAATCATCATCTACAAGCAACTTGGGATTGTGTGGCTAGAGATGAAAATGGACAGATTTTACAAGTTTGGAATGCGTCTAGGGATGGCTGTATGGATCCAGTGGAAGCATACCTGCTTGCAATTAGAGATGGACAACTGATGGCTTATAAGAAAAATTGGAGAAGGATCGCACTGCTGCTTAAGGAGGAGGATATAATTTTAAAATTGAATCAAAAGTTTCCTTTCACAGATCAGAAAGTTGGCATAGCAGCTGACATATATCTCCTTCTCAATATTTTTGATGGTTGTCTGTTACTGTCTGATGTATTAGATTCCTAAGGGGTGTGACTTATTTGCTGTATTGGCCTATTTTGGCTTTTAGAACTGTTGGGATTCCCAATTACCATCTTGGAGGAAATTTGTAACCAAGATGGCTCAAGTGCCTGATGGCTCGGGTTGTATTTTGAATTTTGAGTTGCAATAAAAAACTAAGGCCTTGTATGGTTATGTTTCCATGGATTATTTCTAGTTTCTAGTGTTGGAAATTGAATTTTCAAAATTTATCGGTTTTCGTGCAAAAACTGGAATTATGTTTGGATGAGTGAATGAAAATGAGTTTTAAGTATGTTTGAAAATGAGATTATGTTTGGTTGAGTAGTTTTGAAGTAATATTTTATGTATATAATAATTTAAAAAATTGATAGTGATTGAATATTTTAATTGAATATATAGTATTATATTTGTAAGATTGTAGGCTAGTGGGTCCCATTAGATATATATGATAATATTTTAAGTAGATAAAGTTGATAATGGAGGGCCTGACGGATATATTTGGATAAAAAAATGAGAATAGTGATTGATGAGTGATGTAGGGTAGTGTATAGGGTTGAAAATTGAAATTATAGGTTTGAGATGTTGTTTTATGTGAAAAATGAAAAGTGAAAATGATGATTTTATTGGAAAGTTTAAACAAACGTGATTTCATTTCATGAATAGTTGGAATTGGAAATGGTGGGCAGGAAACATAAACAAACAAGGCCTAACGTTTTAGAAAAAAAAAAAAAAAAAAGATCAAGCACGCACATGTAATTACACCCACACACGTACTATATCATATCTTGGGTTGAATTTGTCTCCAAACTGCTAAAGTTTGCTATTTAATTGTCAAACCCTTTTTATTACTATAACTGGAATATTTAATGTAACAAAAACTTAAAAGCAAAAAGCCTTGAATATGAGAATGGGCAGGGGTGAATATTTTAATATTAAGTTAATGAACGATATTGATTAATCATCTGACAAGTAAAATATGGCTGGCCAACCTAATTGCTCCTTTTTTTGGACTTTCTATGTTGTTCATAATATTGAATATTCTATACATCAAAAAAAAAATTGAATATTCTATATTGCCATCTATGTGATTAAGGTTTAACTATTATACTTTTGTTTTTTTGTTCGATTTCCTGACAACTTGGGAAATACAAAACACTTGCTCAAAGAATTAATAATAGTGATTGAGTCAATTGATCGTATATACAAAATGTATTTTTTATAGTTATTTATTAAAATTAAATAGAGGTAGTTTTCATTTGCCCCAAAACTATACGAGTTTTTGTATTTTGTCCGCTTAAATTTGAATTGTTCTATTTTACTCATTCAACTATGTTAATTGTTGCACTTAGCCTATAATTTCCAAATTTATCAATTAACCTTTATGGTTATATTATTTTGTGATATTGAAAATGGTATTAAACCCTAAGTTTATTGATTAAATTTACTATTATTTAATACCATTTGTACATTGATTAACCAATGATGAGATTTTGAGAAAAAAATTATTCAATAATTATTCGAGAGTTAATAGCTACATACCTACAATACATTAATAGTGAGGGGTTAATTTGAAAATTATAAGCTAAATACAATAATTTGCAAAGTTCAGAGGATTCGAAGTTAAGTATACAAAGTAAAACAAAAAATACATGCATAATTTGCGGGACAAATTTAAGTTACCTCAATTAAATGTTTATATCCATATATATTCCTCGTATTATAAAAACTTGTCAATATTATGACATGATTACTATGGTACTATGAATTTATGGCAAACTGGGTTAGTAGATGCTACCCAAATGGATAGCTACCCAAGTGGGTTCTATACCGTTGAATCAATATACACCCACTTGGCCACTTGGGTAGCATCGACTTACACTGGCAAGCTGGTCGAAATAAGGCCCAAAAAGAGCACAAATTTTGCGTAAATAACAAATTTTAGCACAAATTTTCAACTTCCCTTTTCTTTCTCAAAAAAAAAAAAAGAAAAGGGAAGTTGAAAATATAACTATAGAAAATAAGAAAATGTGAATGTGTTAAAAGTTAAAACTTTTTCCTCAAAAAAAAAAGTTAAAACTTAAAAAGGTTGAATTAAGTAAAGCACACTTAATTCCTATACCAAAAAAAAAAATTAAATAACATGTAATTGATTTAAGTAAAGAACATTTAATTGGGAGCCGTCCAATTCCGACAAAAAAGATGGGCATCGTCCTTACACATTTGCTAAGATTCCCACGTGATCCTCAACAAAAAACGTCACGTGACAATGCCACATATGTCTGCCAGACTGACATCATGGGCCATACAAGTGAATTTTTCTGCCACAATTTTTGTATCGTGTGTTTTGGGTATTTTATTCATTGTACCCATATGCTATTTATTTATGTAGTATTTAATGATTCATTTGATGCTATCTTTTTTTTTAATGCTATTCATTTGATGCTATCTTAAAAACTGCGTATTTTACTGAAATATAAATATTTATGAAAATTAATAAACATTAAAGTTAATAATTATGAAAATAAAATTATACAAATACAATATTACCAAGTGGCGTAGCCAGCCGGCTCTATTACTCCTAACCCAAATTTTTCACCTCTAGCCAAACTATTTTTTTCACATTAAAAAAAACATATATTTTTTCTACCTTAGAAAACAAAAAAGATATTTTTTTTGGATGGGTGCGGGGCCCATGGAGCCCCTCTAGAAGATCCGCCCTGCCCTTAATTGAGTGAAAAAAATGGGAAAAATGATTCAATCACACCCATTGAAAATTGATAATTAATGGGTATGATAAGTCAACATTGTCTCACCCAATTAGAATGATCTCATTTGAACTAAATCTTATATATTTATTAATGATGAAAAAATAATAAATAGAGCATCATTTAGAATAGGGGTGGGCATTCGGGGGTCGGGTATTCGGATACCCGGTCGACCCGATCGAAAATACCCGATTGAGTCGGGTATTTTTATAAAAAAGATATCGGGTATCGGTTTACCCAAAACCCGATTTCCACAATGTGGGTCGGATTGTTTAGGGAAAACCCGAATACCCGTTCAGGTGCCCAGTTATTAAAAAAAAAGTGAAAATTAGAAATCCACCCACAATTGTGGATCGAAGACCATTTGACTGTGTAATGTTAAGTGTTAACTGTGTAATGTTTGTAAATTGTAACTGTGTAATTTTAATGTTTGTTAGTTAAAAAAATGTGTAATTTTAATATTTGTTGAATTGTAACTGTGTAAGTCTAACGTTTGTTTAGTTAAAAAAATGTATAATTTTAATGTTTGTTGAATTGCAACTGTGTAAACTTTTTACTGTGTAAATCTCATATTTTAATGTTTGTTTAATTAAATAAAATGTTTGTTTGAATATTATTTGTTTGAAATTTTAATTTTTGGCCGTGTAATTTCTAATATTGTAATTTTAATTAAATAAAACATTTGTTTGAAATTTTGTATGTTTTCTCTAAAAGTCCAACAAGATTTATATGTGTACAAGCCCAACATGATTTTACCCCCAAAAAAATAAAATATAAAATAAAAAATATCTGAAACCCAACCAATGGGTACCGACTTTTTTGGGTACCCGAAAAATCGGGTACCCAATTTTTTCGGATCGGTGTTGGGTAGCTATATTTGCTACCCGACCACACCGGCACCCGATCCGAAAATCGACCCGATGCCCATCCCTAATTTACAAATAAAAAATTCAATTGACGTCATTTATTTATCCAAGTGGTGTTAAAACACACTCCGAAATATTAGCCTCGCCCATATTTCATTTTCTAAAAATGAAAAGAAAATATCTTATTTTATAAAGAAAAAAAATACAGTTTGAAACTTATGCCCTGAGTTTTTTTTTTAGTATCATAGAGGATGGTATGGGAGGGGACACGCACTTATATGAGATCGAATTCGAGTTCATCGTCCTGGTAATACAAGCTTCTACTATTGAAACACAAGATTAATCCTTAATTAAATTTCGGTATTTACCATCCAACCATGCATTAGTTAACAATACATATTATACATAATTTCATTTTAATAATATTCAATCGTGTAGCATCTCAGATATTGTGTTTTCTTTTTCTTTTTTTTTCTTTTTCTATAACAAAAATCTCATGCAATAAAACAAAAATAATTGTAAAAGGAAACATAATTGTATTAAGACAAGGTATAAGTTAATATCATGCATTGGTATATGAGTGTAGACGAAAAATGGTGTGTATGTGCTCATACATAATTGTATTAAGACACGTATGGTTGCTAATCAAAATACTCCTCTCCCGCCGATCAGTTTTCGGGTCGAACTCCTCCGTGAAACCTGCACAAAGGGGGCTGGAGGGGGACTCCGGCGTACCCTCTCCGATGCTTAAGTCAGAAACTTGGAACAGAAGTAAGATGCAAAAATATAATGTGAAAGTAAAAGTGTGATCGATTAGGTCAAGAATGAACATGGACTTGGGCTTTTATACCTTAACCCAGATTAGGATATCCGTAAATTCCATGATTTTGTTACGATTTGGTACCAGAGTCATGATTAAGATAGGATCGGATCTTTCAAAACCCTAATTTAAGTCCTTAAGGCCTCAGGTCAGTCCCAAACTGACCTGAAGCACCTCAGGCCGGCATGCTAGTATCCGTTTACCCCTTGAAATATCTAAGGGGCGTCCTCAGAGCCTCTTTGCTCAGGGAGCCGACATGTAACAAACCAGCCCATGTGGGTCAGCCTGATTCAAACATAACCTCAACGGGTCGGCCCAGTGCGCTGGTTTTGACAGAGCGGCCTTGTGCTTAAGGCCTAGCAGGTCGGCCAATACACTAGGCTTAGCAGATCGACACAACACACTGGGCTTATCACATCAAATCAATACACTGGACCTAACCAGGCCGGCCCTGTGCTTAAGGCCTAGCAGGTCCGCCGATACACTGGGCTTAGCAGATCGCCCCAACACATGGGATTATCACATCGGATCAATACACCGGATCTAACCAGGTCGGCCCTATGCTTAAGGCCTAGCAGGTCGGCCAATACACTGGGCTTAGCAGATCGGCCCAATACACTGGACCTAACCAGGTCGGCCCAAATCACATTTTACCCTTATCACGTATAAGTTAATTTCACATAACTATTTAAATTGATAAATATTAAAGACCACTATAAATGTCAATTCATGCTGAAAAATCGGGTCTCATAAATTTCGATGTAATTATATGTCATACTGATCACTGCGATATAAACCAACCGAAAAGAAGCACAATAAATCCTAGTTTAGACTCTAGATTAATAACCTCGAAATAGACTATTTATGAGAAGAGGTTAATTAGTAAGAATTATGTGACATAAAAGAAGAATTTCTTATCAAAATTCAGCATCTCAATACCAGAATTGTAATATATATATATATATATATATATATATATATAGGAGGATCAAGTGAGACCATGTCTCTAGGTGAGACACAATGGACTAATCTCAACCATTCCCCAATATTAATCAATGGGTATGATTTAATGGTTAAAAATATATTAAAATATTAATTTAATCAATATAAGGGTAGTAGGGTAATATAACATAACAAGTTAGTTACAAAAATGGAATCAAATCTATTTCTCTCTCATACATCTACCAATTTCCCCAAATCTCACGTCTCTCTATCTCTCTCTCTCATTCCTCCATTAACGCAAATAAAGAAAACTGTGAAGAACTCGAAAATTACAGTTCATGAAAATTATAGTGAAAAAATAAGAAAAATTGGTGCAATATTACAGAGAAATAAAGAACAGTGAGTTCGAAAACTAAATATGCAACAAAACTCAACTGAATATGCATTATCTGAAAACTATCTATGCAGCGTAAAAAAACTAATATGTAGTACAATATATCCAACTATGCAAGACGTCATAAACTATGCAACAAAATTAACTAGCTATGTATTATCTAGAAACTATCTATGTTGGAATTGGTTTTATTAAATTGGGTTTTGACCCGATTTTGACCAATTATTTAAGTGGGGTCATTTATTCAAAGTATGGAATAAATGAGATAAACGTCATCTACACCGCGGGTAGATGAGTTTAGCATTTTGAATTTCTCAAAACCAATATCGGGTGAATGAGAAATAAATGCATAAAGTTGGCCACTTAAAATGCTTTTATGTATGGAATATAAAAGGGTGGGAATATGGAAAACCATATCCCACATAGGAAACATAGTAAATATTTTACTAGTTAATAAAGAGCTTCACCACTAATACGGAGTAATCAAGTGGAACTCCTTATGGTACACCCTAGTGGACCAAGTCAATTTTGACTAGCCTTTGGCTAGCTCAAAAGGCACCGAGGACGGTGCGGAGCACCGTCCGAGCCAGAGCCAGGCCCGGGCCCACACACGTCGCACATAGTCGCATTGGGCGCTTTTGAGGCGCACTTTGCACTTCGCATCGTCGCGAGGAGATTTGAGGAGCCTTAAAGTTTTGGAAAATCGAACCAGGGTTCAGTCCAGTGGCTCGGTGACGTGGCAGGGCAGCTCGGGACCATCAGATCGAAGTTGTTAACCATAGGGCGCGATCTGACGTTCAAGACTGATCCGGACCAGGGGTTGCACCCAGTCTGAAGAGGCACCAGGAGCTCTATATAAACCAGCCCCCAGGATTCATTTCTTCAAATCAATTTCGAAATTTCTGCTTCATTTTTTCTGCATAACTTTGTCAAGAGAGTTCAAAAACATCTTAGTGTTTGCCGTACTTGCGATTTGTAATGCAACTATCGCAAGTTGTTCGTCGTTGTATCTTGGGAGACGATTGCCGTATTCGTAAGCACCATGAGCGGGGCAATCTCGTCTTAAAGAGCTTGATCCAACTCTTGCCTCGGCGTCTCGATTTTTACCGTTACATCTGCTCATTGTTTTGCGACCATTCGATATACACGATTGTTTTTCCCAATGATTTAAGACGAGATTTTCGTGTATATCAAATGGCTTCGACGTCTTGCCCAACACTAAAGACCAAAGACCGGAGAGAAACCCGAGAAGTTTGGGGGTTGAGACTTCAAAATATGGCAACGAGAAAATGTTGTTCGTCTTACGACTACGAATCTTGCCGTTTCCTTACGGAGGATGCCCCAACCGTGGGGAAAGAGAGATCGATAAAGAGAAGAGGATGGCGTTCGATGCTTGGAGTCAAAGCGACTTCGTGCTTTTAACTACATTCTCAACGGATCGACAACACATTGTACAATGTGTATTGTTTATAAAGCGCTAAAGAATTTGTGGAGCTCTTTAGAGAAGAAGTATAAACGGAAGATCTTTGGCACAAAGAAATTTGTTGTCGGCAAATTCCTTGAGTCCAAGATGGTTGACACCAAGGCGGTGATCAGCCAGGTTCAAGAGATCGATTAATTCCGCATGATATAATTGCGAAGGTATGGTGGTGAGTGAATCCTTTCAAGTAGTTGCTATAATCGAGAAGCTACCGCCTCTCCGTGGAAGGATTTTAAAAATTACCGAAGCATAAGCGGAAGGAGATGGGGCTTGAAGACTTAATTGTCGGATTGCGAATTGAAGAAGACAATCGCAAGTCCGAGATTAAGTCCGCAAGCTTCCTATGGAGGCAAAGGCAAACTTGGTGGAGCCCAATGCTAGCAAGAAGAGAAAGCACACGGGAATAATCGGAAGCGGGGAAGGCTAAAAAGTTCAAAGGAACTCGCTTCAAGCTGTGGAAAGCGAATCACAAGGCTAAAGATTGTCGTCTTCCTAAAAAGGCCAATCGGAACCGGTGCATGTGACCGAGGACAAATCAAGACCAATTGATATGTGTCCGAGCTTGATCTCTATTGTTGTGTATGAAGGCAACAAGTGCTACATGGTGGAGAACCCGAGAGAATGGTGGGTGGACACGGGTGCTACACGCCACATATGCTCGACAAAGACATGTTCTCAACGTATACTCCTATCAATGGAAGGAAGCTATACATGGGGAATCATGCTACCAAATTGAAATTGTCGGTCTCGACAAGGTGGTGCTAAAGATGACCTCGGGCAAGGAGCTGACCCTCGTTGATGTCCTTCATGTTCTAGACATTCGGAAGAACTTAGTGTCAAGATCGTTGTTGGTCAAGGCAGGGTTTAGATTAGTATTTGAGGCTCAAAAGTTTGTACTTATGAAAAATGGACAGTTCATAGGGAAGGGTACTTAGACAATGGGTATTCAAGATGAATGTAATGAATGTACTCAAACTTTGAAAGCAATAAAATTAATGCTTCTTCTTATTTGCTTGAGTGTTCAAATTTATGGCATGTTAGATTAGGACATGTGAATTTTAACACTTTGGAAAGGTTAGTAAACTTAGAATTACTACCTAACTTTAAAATAGATTCACATCACAAGTGTGAAATCGTGTTGAGGCAAAAATGGCCAAAACACCATTCCACTCGGTGGAAAGAGAAACAGAACCTCTAGAGTTAATTCACAAAGTGATATATGTGATTTAAAGTTTGTGCAAACTAGAGGTGGGAAAAAGTATTTTATTACTTTTATCGATGATTGCACAAAATCTTTGTTATGTATATCTTTTAAGAAGTAAACATGAGGCCTTAGAAGCTTTTAAAAGCTATAAGAATGAGGTTGAAAATCAACTAAGCAAACGAATTAAGATAATTCAAGTGATAGAGGTGGAGAATATGGAGCTCCTTTTGATGAATTTTGCTCAGATTCTCGTATCATTCATCAAACGCGACTCCTTATTCACCACAATCAAACGGTATTCCAACGCAAAACCGAACCCTAAAAGAAATGATGAATGCTTTGTTGATAAATTCGGTTTACCTCGAGAATTTGTGGGGAAAGCAATTCTCTCGGCTAACCACATTCTTAACAAAATACCACACAAAAATAAAGATAAAACTCGCATGAGTTATGGAAAGGTCGAAAAACCTTCATATAAATACACGAAAGTGTGGGGGTGTTTGGCTAAAGTAGAAATACCTAAGCCAAAACAAGTCAAGATAGGGCCTAAAACTATTGATTGCATTTTCATTGGATATGCAAATACTTGAGAGTGCATATCGATTTTAGTGCACAAATCAAGCAATTCCGGATGTACAAGAAGGTACAATTATTGAGTCGAGGAATCTTTGTATTTTTTGAAGACGTGTTTCCTTGTCAAGAAAGGAAAGAAGCTAGTTCTAGCAAAAGAACACGTGATATCGTAGATAGTGATCATCAAAGTGATGAAGAACCAAGATGCGATAAAAGGGCCAAAACAACTAAGTCTTTTGGTCCGCATTTTCTAACTTATGTTTTAGAAAATGAACCAAGGACAATTAGTGAAGCATTGTCCGTCCGGTAAGCTCCATTCGGAAAGAAGCTATTAACAAATGAGATAGATTCCATTATGCAAAATCATACTTGGGAGTTGGTAGATCTCCCACCAGGAAATAAGCCTTTAGGATGCAAGTGGATCCTTAAAAGGAAATATAAAGCTGATGGAACTATTGATAAGTACAAGGCCAGGTTAGTAGCTAAGGGATTTAAACAAAGAGAAAGCCTTGAGTTCTTTGATACATATTCACCTGTGACAAGAATCACATCCATTCGAGTTCTCATTGCTATTGTAGCATTGCATAACCTTGAGATACATCAAATGGATGTGAAAACGGCTTTTCTAAATGGTAAATTAGAAGAAGAAATCTATATGGAACAACCCGAAGGGTTTGTTGCTCCTGGACAGGAGAAGAATGTGTGTAAACTCGTTAAGTCATTGTATGGCCTTAAGCAAGCTCCGAAACAATGGCACGAAAAATTTGACAGAACTATGCTGTCAAATGGTTTCAAAATTAATGAGTGTGATAAATGTGTTTATATTAAAGACACACCTAATGCTTATGTAATTGTCTGTCTTTATGTTGACGACATGTTAATTATGGGTAGTAATCATGATATAATCATGAATACTAAGAAAATGTTAATTAAACATTTTGATATGAAAGATATGGGTGTAACAGATGTTATTCTGGGAATTAAGATATCTAAAACATCTGATGGACTTGTTTTGTCATAATCTCATTATATTGAGACAAGATTGAAAGTTCAATGCTTATGACAAATTCTCCAGCCTAAAACGCCTGTTGATTTAAGCTTACACTTAGCTAAAAATCAAGGCGAACATGTATCTCAACTAGAATATTCTCGGATTATTGGCAGTCTAATGTATGTAACAAACTGCACACGTCCGGATATCGCCTACGCAGTTAATAAACTGAGTAGATTTACGAGTAATCCTGGAAATGACCATTGGAAGGCATTGATAAGGGTTCTTAGGTATCTAAGACTCACCTTGAATTATGGATTACATTACTCGAGATATCCAGTTGTATTAGAAGGATACAGTGATGCTAATTGGATATCTGACTCAAAAGACTCCAAGTCCACTAGTGGTTATGTTTTTACCATTGGTGGTGGAGCGGTGTCATGGAAATCCTCTAAACAAACTTGTATAGCTCGATCCACGATGGAATCAGAGTTTATAGCATTGGATAAAGTCTGGTGAAGAAGCGAAGAATGGCTTCGCAACTTTTTAGAGGATATTCCTTGTCGCCTAAGCCGTGGCCGCAATCATGATACATTGTGATAGTCGATCGGCGATAGGAAGGGCTCAAAATAGTATGTACAACGGTAAGTCTCGACATATACGTCAAGACATAACATCGTTAAGCGATTGATCTCAAATGGGGTTATTACAATCGATTACGTGGAATCGAAAGAAAACCTAGCGGATCCGTTAACTAAAGGTTTGAATAGAGATCAAGTATCGCTTATCGAAAGGAATGGGCTTAAAATCCACAAAATAAGAATATTATTCTGTAACGGTAACCCAACCTTGTGAATTGGAGATCCCAAGACCTTGGTTCAATGGGACAACTAAGTTATGTATATTCGGATAAATACTTGGAGCATATTACGGCTCATTCCTATCCAGTGGAGAAACCTTTTTGAATGTGGTGAGGTTAAGTTATAAACTTTTAATGGTTCCTATACTTTAAAGAAGTGGAGTATGGGATACTCTTAATAGGAGATCACCTATATAAGTGTGAAGACGGGCCGCTTCAACGAAACACTTATGAATCCAAGATGGTGTCAAGGCCAAAATGGACACAACCGTGAGAACCAAATGGTGTTAGGAAAGATATTGTGTGGATGTTGTTGTTTTGGTTTACATAAACGGTTGAACGATTCAAGACATTGTGTCAACGCTGCTAAAATTTAGTAAATCCGATAAAGCATTCCACTAAGGAAGGTTCAAAGCCACAAGCTACCTCTCCCGATGCAATAGCTTCCCGTTTGAACTCTCTTAGTCTCGCATACTCATATGCATTTATTTTCATTCATGTGGGGATTGTTGGAATTGGTTTTATTAAATTGGGTTTTGACCCGATTTTGACCAATTATTTAAGTGGGGTCATTTATTCAAAGTATGGAATAAATGAGATAAACGTCATCTACGCCAGCGGTAGATGAGTTTAGCATTTTGAATTTCTCAAAACCAATATCGAGTGAATGAGAAATAAATGCATAAAGTTGGCCACTTAAAATGCTTTTATGTATGGAATATAAAAGGTGGGAATATGGAAAGCCATATCCCACATAGGAAACATAGTAAATATTTTACTAGTTAATAAAGAGCTTCACCACTAATAAGGAGTAATCAAGTGGAACTCCTTATGGTACACCCTAGTGGACCAAGTCAATTTTGATTTTTGCTAGCCAGCTAGCTCAAAGGCACCGAGGGCGGTGCGGAGCACCGTCCGAGCAGCCGGGCGGGCCCGCCGCGACGTCGTACATAGTCGCATTGGCGCTTTGAGGCGCACTTTGCACTTCGCACGTACGCATCATCGCGAGGAGATTTGAGGAGCCTTAAAGTTTTGGAAAATCGAACTAGGGTTCAGTCCAGTGGCTCGGTGATGTGGCAGGGCAACTCGGGTGGCAGTGACTTGGCAGAATCGTTCGAGTGGCAACACGTGGCGCCGATTGGATGCGTCTGTTTTGCCGGGGGGCACCATGACTGTTAGATAAATGTTTTTATCATGATTTTGATGATTTTGTTCAAATGAGTTTTTATACCAAAACAATGTCCCTAAATGTTGTCCCAACACTTCCGATCGATCTAAAATGTTTTACTATTTTTCGGAGTATTTCTTGAAGTTTGTATTCGATTTAAAATTGGACAACACTTTTGTTTCAACTCGACCGGCCGCCCCATAGGCAACCGTGCACTGAGTTGAGTTTTGAAACAGAAAATGGGGCGTAAGAGAAAATAGGGAGCGGCGAGTCGACCCGACAGGGCGACCGTGCACAGGAGCGGCCCTCTCAAATGCGACTTCTCTGTTTTGATTTTCTATCAACCCCAACCGGTCAAGACCAAGGCGAGCACTGGCCGAACCCCTTTGACCGGTCCCCCGTGTAAAAATTCGCAGAATTCAATTTCAATCTTATCTCTCGTGCACCGGCCGAACCCCTGTTTTGACAACAAACTATCCGTTGCATTTTGGACATGACTTTTCCCTATTTTGTGGGATTGATTTCTAACAGCTATATTGATGATTTTAAATGGTTTCTTTTGCAAATCACTCCCGAGGAGGAGCCAATGTCCTGAAATCAAAGCCAAGACCTCTCCTATAAATAGAGGCTTCATTCAAGCAACAAGATACAACACTCCATACAAGCAAAGAGCAAACAAAGCAAACACTTTCATATATCTTGTTGTATTAGCCTTAACACTTTCACTTGCACAAATTTGAGGTCTAGGCTTTCAATTCTTGATTACACTTGTACTCATATTGTATCAATCTTATTGAGTTGTAATCTTGATTTTGGTCATCATTCAACACAAGACATCCTTGTGAGTATTCTTGTGGTAAGAATACACTTGGGTGATCTAGGTGATAGGTGTTTGAAGGTTGTGGTAATCTTCAAAGGTGTTGTAAGAGGATTGTGGTAATCCTCAAGGTGGTGTAAGAGGGTTGTGGTAATCCTCAAGGTGTTGTATTAATTTTTGGTAAATTAATAAAATCTTTTTCCTTTTGAAATCCATCCGGATATCTTTGGGGTGGTAGAGATTAGGCCCAGGTGGGTTGAACCTCTTTAAATCGACGAGTGTTGTTTTATTTCCGCATTTACATTCTCGTCTTTGTTTGATTATTCCATAAAGAGGGCAAAAATGAAAAACCGAGATAATCTATTCACCCCCTCTAGATTATCGTAGCCACTGGACTAACAAGTGGTATCAAAGCCAAACTCTTTGGCTAGCTCGAATTCCGAGTAAAGAGGAAAGATCCATGGCTACGAATGACGCTTATCTCACCACCGGCGCCTCCACCAACAAGCCATCATTGTTCGACGCCAACAACTACGCATTTTGGAAAAGACCGTATGGAGTGCTTTCTACAAGGGTGCGGGTTTGACATATGGAATGTGGTTATTGAAGGAGTTGATCAACCAACAAAAAAATGGAGGATGGCACCTCGGCTCCTAAACCTTTCAAGGAGTTCGATGAAAATGATAAGAAGGCTTTCTCTCTAAACGGTAAGGCCTTAAATATTTTGCATTGCTCACTTACACCGAGTACAATCGCATACGAGGCATAAGGTCGGCACATGAGGTTTGGGAAAAATTGGAGACTATATATGAAGGGACAAAGAAGGTCAAGCAAGCTGTAGAAAGACCATGCTTGTTAAAGACTTTGAAAACTTTAACATGTATGATGGTGAAAGCATCTCCAAGATGGTGGAAAGACACGACAACATTGTCAATCCTCTTGTGGCCCTCGGTAAAGTCATCTCAGAAGAAGACAAAGTGACTAAGGTATTGAATGCTCTTCGGCTCATGGTCCGAAAAGGTGACGGCAATCACGAAGCACAAAATCTTGAGACACTCAAGTTTGACGAGCTCATCGGGAACCTCCTCATCTATGAAGTCTATCTCAAGGAGAGGAAAAATACCAAACCAACCATCAATCAATCGGGTATGCAAAATATTCCTAAAGGTCTTGCTTCTTCTTCTAATAATGCATACTATGATAATGATGATGATGATGAGGAGACGGCCGCACTTGTTCGAAAATTTGCAAAATTTGTGAATAAAAATAAAGCAAGAAAACCAAGAGATAATGCTTGCTTTAAGTGCGGAAAACCCGGGCACTTCATAGCCGACGCCCAAAACTCAATGAGGAGGAACAAAAGAAAAAAAGCCTTTTAGAAAAAGAAGGCTCTAAATGCGGATGTCAAAACTTGGGATGAGCTACTCGAGACATCCGACGAGGAAGGTGAAACCGAACATGGTCTTATGGCTATAGACGATGAAAATAATGAGGTACGCTCTAACTTCTCTACCTCCTCCTTAGTTGATGAATTGCAATGTGATTTTGATGAGTTTCAAAATGAATTTCAAAAATTGATTGTTAAATACAAGAGTTTAAAGAAGGAGCATAAAGAGCTTAAAATAGAAAAGGATAAATTATTTACATCTTATGAGACTCTTGATCATGTTCATGCTATTACCCTTACTCAAATTCAAACTCTTGAAACCGAGAAACAAATGCTCACTAATGATATTGATAATTTGAAAAAGGATGTGCATCGTTTTAATTTAAGCACGGATAAGGTTACTAAAATTTTAGATGCACAAAGAGGTGAGCATTCAAAACAAGGACTTGGTTACAAACCATTTCAAAAGTCTTTAAGAAAAATAACCAAGGTCCGACTTTCATACGTGCTAGTAGCTCTCATACTCCTACTTGTTTTTATTGTGGCAAAATTGGACATTATGCTAATAATTGCAAATTGAGAAATAGCTCTAATTATGTTTGGAGACCCAAAGGTCTCAAAACTAACCCCATGGACCCCAAAATTATAGGGTACCTAAAAGAAATGCTTTTGTAGGTAATAGGGGCTATAACAACCATGGAGGATTCGAAATGGCTCGTGGACAGCGGATGTTCACGCCATATGACCGGGAGGAGAGAGCTTTTTACCAACATCAAGCTCCAAGAAGAGGGTATGGTCATGTTCGGCAATGGCAAAGGAAAAATTCTTGGAAATGGAGAAATTGGTAACTCTTCTTTCTCTCTTTGTAATGTTCTTTTAGTAGAAGGGCTTAAGTTTAATTTGATAAGTGTTAGCCAACTTTGTGATTCAAATTATGATATTTCTTTTAATAAAGAAAAATGCCTTATTCTTAAAAATGGTAATATTATTTGTGAAGCAAATAGAAAAGGCAATCTTTACAAAATTTGTACTAGTGATTTGGTTAGTCAAAATGTTTCTTGTCTTGTCGCCAATAATGATTTAACGAGTTTATGGCATAGGCGACTCGGACATGTTGGATACAAGAATTTGAAAAATATTTACAAAACCAACATGTAAAAGGACTACCCAAATTGAATTTTGAAAATCTTGGCTTATGTGACACTTGTCAAAAGAACAAATTAGTTAAGAGTAGTTTTAAGCCCAAAAATGAAATTTCCACTACCAAACCCCTACAATTGCTTCACCTTGATTTGTATGGGGATATTGGTACGGCTAGTCTAAGTGGAAAACATTACACTTTCGTTATTGTCGATGATTTTTCTAGATACACTTGGGCTCTTTTTCTTGCAAATAAAAGCGATGCCGTTAATGAGTTTGTTAAGTTGTGTAGACGCATTGAGAATGAAAAGGAAGATACTATTAAAACTATTCAAGTGATCGGCGGAGAATTTGACGGTGAGTTTAGAGGCTTTTGTGAAACCAAGGGATATACACACAATTTTTCGGCTCCAAGGACACCTCAACAAAATGGTGTAGCGAAAGGAAGAATCGGACACTTCAAGAAATGAGTCGGTCCATGCTAAATGAATTTTCACTTCCAAAATATTTTTGGGTCGAAAGTATGTAAGTACCGCTTGCTATGTCATTAATCGAGTTTATATTCGTCCTAAAATGAATAAAACTCCATATGAGCTTTGGAAAGGAAGAACTCCAAATATTAGTTATTTCAAAATATTTGGATGTAAGTGCTTTATTTTGAATACTAAGGATCAATTGGACAAACTTGATCCTAAGGCCGATGAAGAAATATTTATGGGGTATTCAACCAAGAGCAAAGCATATCGGGTTTACAACAAGACTAGCATGGTTGTTGAAGAATCTATTCATGTCAAATTTAATGAAGCCTCGGGTGTTGAAAGAATACCCGATGAGCGATAGTGATGAAGAGGATATTGTTGAACCTATTGTTCAAAGTGATGCTCATAATGATAAACCTTCTATTTCATATGATCAATCTTCAAGTTCAAATGTTCCTCAAGAAGATAGGGTGATATCTTGAATCTTCCCGTAGCATTGAAATTTAAGGAGATCACCCAAAAGATCTTATTATTGGTGATCCCCTTGATAAAGTAATGACTCGAAGGAATTTTGCGAGAAAGCTCTTATATCTCAAAAAGAGCCTAAAAATGCTAAGGAAGCTATTGAGGATGAAGATTGGTTTTGGAAATGCAAGAGGAGTTGAATCAATTTGAAAGAAATGATGTATGGGAATTAGTACCTTGTCCTCCATCTCAAACAATTATTGGTACAAAATGGGTATTAGGAACAAACTTGATGATCAAGGCAACATTGTTCGAAATAAGGCAAGATTAGTAGCTCAAGGGTATTGTCAAGAAGAAGGTATTGACTATGATGAAACTTTTGCACCGAAGACGTTTAGAAGCTATTCGTATTTTACTTGCCTATTCTTGTTTTAAAAATTTCAAACTTTACCAAATGGATGTTAAATCCGCTTTCTTAAATGGTATTATTCAAGAAGAAGTCTATGTAAAACAACCTCGGGGTTTGAAAATTTTTCTAGGCCTAATGATGTTTATAAACTTAAAAAGGCTTTGTATGGTTTAAAACAAGCACCGTGCATGGTATGATAGACTTAGCTCTTTTCTTTTGCAAAATGGTTTTACAAGAGGTAAAGTTGATACTACACTCTTTGTTTTTGAAAAAAGGGCAAGATTGTTTACTTGTGCAAATTTATGTTGATGATATTATCTTTGGTGCTACTAATGAATCTTTGTGCAAGAAATTCTCCAAGTTAATGCAAGGTGAATTCGAGATGAGTATGATGGGGAGCTAAACTTCTTCCTTGGACTTCAAATTAAGCAATGCCAAGAAGGTATTTATATTTCGCAATCAAAGTATACACAAGAACTTTTGAAGAAGTTCGGCATTGAAGAAGGAAGAACCGTCTCGACTCTATGGCAACCAATGTCAAAATTGACAAAAAGATGAAAAAGGCAAGTCGGTTGATGAATCCAAGTATCGGTATGATTGGTAGTTTACTTTATTTAACCGCTAGTAGACCGGACATTCTTCATGCCGTATGCCTATGTGCTCGTTTTCAAAGCAATCCAAAAGAATCTCATATGAGTCTTAGTTAAACGAATTTTTCGATATTTGAAAGGCATTATTCAATATGGTTTATTTTATCCAAAGAATGAAAATTTCTCTCTTAAAGGTTATAGTGATTCGGACTACGGGTAATATTGATGATCGGAAAATCTTAGGATCATGTCAATTTTTAGCGATTGCCTAGTTTCTTGGTTTTCAAAGAAGCAAAAGCGTGTTTCTCTTTCAACAGTAAAGCCGAATATATTTCCGCCGCATTTTGTTGTACTCAACTTCTTTGGATGAAACAAACCTTAGCGGATTACAAATGCTCTTTTGAAAACGTACCTATTTTTGTGATAATATATCCGCTATAAATATTGCTCAAAACCCGGTTCATCATAACCGTACTAAACATATTGAGATTCGACATCATTTTCTAAGGATTGTGTTTCAAAACGAAAAATTGAGATATCGTTTGTGCCATCTCAAGATCAATTAGCGGACATTTTTACAAAACCGCTAACTTCCAAACTTTTGCGTCAATACGAGCTCGGTTAGGCATAATGCATATTGAATGAGGTCTCGTTTGCATTTTGCATGTTTTTAAAACTTAGGGCGAAAAATCGGATTTTTGGTTGAAAATTCGGATTTTGAAAAATTTGACAAAACAGTTTGAAGAGGTTGAGGGCAAACCAGGCCGCCCTCAACGTCGGCCGTAAGCCCAGGCCATATTTTGGTTTAAGTTCGATTCTGTCTTCAGCATTTGTTATTTTCACTTCTTTTTGCCATTTTTCGTCCCCTTTGCCAAATGCACACAATTGTCACTCAAAATTGATTTTCATGCATTCAATTCATATCTTGGACCTTATATAGCATGTTTATCATCATCATTGCTCATCTTTTCCGATCAAATGGTAAGAATTTTCCTTACTTTGCTCAATTGGGTTGAACCCTTGAGTTTATGGCTTTCTTGTATATTTCTTGATAATTTTTGCTAATGATCTTGATGAGCTTAGTTATTATGTTGTATTGTATGATGATTGATGTGAATTGGTGATGCAATTTTTTGGCTTGGATCATTTACAAGGGCTATATACAACTCTTTTTATTTTCACGCCCACAATGTGTTCGATGAAATGTCACAATGAATATTTCAACTTCTACATGATTCTCTCGCTTCCAAAAGTCTTCAATACTCATTGAGATCATGTTTTGGCAAATAAAACGAGCGTATGAACTCTTCATGATACATTTCTCCCATTTTCCTTGGTTTTTAAGCCTAAATTGCTCAATGGTTGATAAACCATTTCTTTGGCGCACTTTGATATACTTCTATGATGTTTTATCATACTAACATTTTTTTGATGATTCCAAAGGGGGAGAAACAGGAAATTGGCTCGTTAGCTCAAAGAAGCTAATAATAGCTCATAATAGAAGCTATAAGCTATGGCTTATTAAGGCCATAAGTTGTGAAGAAAACTCAATCCTATGATTGTTTTATGAACTTGTTTGCATGGATAATAAGTATTTGTGACAGGGGAGCTTCTAAGCTCATGGAGTTGTTGTTTATTTTGTAAAAAGCTTGTCTTCTAGCTTATGCAATATTTCTTCTTAATGTGCTTGTTGATAGGGGAGCTTTTGTAAAATGTTGTTAAGCGGATAGTTTACTCATAAACCGAAAAATTATTTTGTTTTTGAAATCGCCCTATTGAAAATTGTTTTGGTTTGTAATCATCAAAAAGGGGAGTTTGTTAGATAAATGTTTTTATCATGATTTTGATGATTTTGTTCAAATGAGTTTTATACCAAAACAATGTCCCTAAATGTTGTCCCAACACTTCCGATCGATCTAAAATGTTTTTACTATTTTTGAGTATTTCTTGAAGTTTGTATTCGATTTAAAATTGGACAACACTTTTGTTTCAGGCTCGGGGAGGCCCGCCCTATAGGGGCAACCCGTACTGAGTTGAGTTTTGAAAATGAAAAAATGGGACGTAAGAGAAAATAGGGAGGCGGCGGTGAGTGCACGTGGCGGTCGACCTGGGCGGCCGTGCACTGGGAGCAACCCTCTCAAATGCGGACTTCTCTTTTGATTTTCTATCAACCCCAACCGGTCAAGACCAAGGGCGACCGGTCGAACCCCCTTGACCGGTCCCTGTGTAAAAATTCGCAGAATTCAATTTCAATCTTATCTCTGTGCACCGGTCGAACCCTGTTTTTGACAAAGAAACTATCCGTTGCATTTTTGCATGAACTTTTCCCTATTTTGTGGGATTGATTTCTAACAACTATATTGATGATTTTAAATGGTTTTTTTGCAGCAAATCACTCCCCCGAGGAGGAGCCAATGTCCGGAAATCAAAGCCAAGACCTCTCCTATAAATAGAGGCTTCATTCAAGCAACAAGATACAACACTCCATACAAGCAAAAAGAGCAAACAAAGCAAACACTTTCATATATCTTGTTGTATTAGCCTTAAGACTTTCACTTGCACAAATTTGAGGTCTAGGCTTTCAATTCTTGATTACACTTGTACTCATATTGTATCAATCTTATTGAGTTGTAATCTTGATTTTGGTCATCATTCAACACAAGACATCCTTGTGAGTATTCTTGTGGTAAGAATACACTTCTGGGTGATCAGGTGATAGGTGTTTGAAGGTTGTGGTAATCTTCAAAGGTGTTGTAAGAGGATTGTGGTAATCCTCGAGGTGGTGTAAGAGGGTTGTGGTAATCCTCAAGGTGTTGTATTAATTTTTGGTAAATTAATAAAATCTTTTTCCTTTTGAAATCCATCCGGATATCTTTGGGGTGGTAGAGGATTAGGCCCCAGGTGGGTTGAACCTCTTTAAATCGGCGAGTGTTGTTTTATTTCCGCATTTACATTCTCGTCTTTGTTTGATTATTCCATAAAGAGGGCAAAATCTGAAAAACCGAGATAATCTATTCACCCCCCCTCTAGATTATCGTAGCCACTTGGACTAACAATGACTAGACGCGTCTGTCCAGTGTGCAGAGGTGTATACCAAAAGGGTGTGTTCCTTCAGACAGATGAGATCAGACCATCGATCGATCGGCCGCAACCACGGGCGCGATCTAATGGTCAAGATCGAGGACCGGGGGTTGCACGATCGAAGAGGCACCAGGAGCTCTATATAAACCAGCCCCCAGGATTCATTTCATCAAATCAATTTCGAAATTTCTGCTCATTTTTTCTGCATAACTTTGTCAAGAGAGTTCAAAAACATCTTAGTGTTCGCCGTACTTGCGATTTGTAGTGCAACTATCGCAAGTTGTTCGTCGTTGTATCTTGAGAGACAATTGCCGTATTCCGTAAGCACCGTGAGTGGGGCAATCTCGTCTTAAAGAGAAAGAGTCCAACTCTTGCCTCGACGTCTTGATTTTTACCGCTACTGTGCTCAACTGTTTTCAGCCATTCGGTATACACCAACTGTTTTTCCCAACAATCTATGCATTGTGGAATAATTAAATATGCAGTACATTATATAACATCCCATTTTTATAATTTCCAAAAGCAACATCCCATTTTCATAACTAAATATACATTATATTGAACCTATTTATGCGAGTGTAGTATAACTACATACAAAGACGTTATATTCAATTATGTCTTGTTTTCGTAAAACAGTGCCAACAAAATAACTAAATATGCATTATTTGATGTCTAATTATGCGAGAGAAGAACCCTAACTATCTTTGTAAAATAAAAATATTTGGAAAGAAAACAGGTTCCTTAAATTGCTTACACAAAATCCCAGTGGTGTCAATTTCAGCCCATAAAATCCGCTGGGACCACTAATTTGAATTACAAAATTACAATCTTACCCTTAAAATGAGCGAAAATTAGGAAATAATTAGAAAAACTGAATTAATCACATCCCTTCATTTTTTTAAGATCAATGGGTAAGATGAGTTCACACTGTCTCACCTATGGAGGGTGGTCTCATTTGACCCAAATCATATATATATATATATATATATATATATATATATATAGGATAAGATCTCATTTGGCAGCCTCTTACCATGGGGCAGTGTGGACAAATCCCATCAATCCATCATATTCAATCAATGGTTCAGATTAGGCCTAAAAATACACCATTTTTTATTTATTTTATGTGTAAAAAGGGCAAATTGGTAACTATCAAAATGGTGTAAAAATAATATCATAATTACTTTCCTAAAATCAAGGGATATATTCAATATCAGTTTCCATAACAGATACGCCTAATAATGAGGAAAAAAACAGATTCTCACTCTTTATTCACGCAATATTTTGGTATATAAATGTTTATAGTATTGTGCTCTGGACGCATTATTTCGTGTATAGATATGCATATTTTGGTTCTAATCGTTAACTATAAAAATGGTGTAAAAATAATACCATATTTACTTTCCTAAAATCAAGGGATATATCCAATATCAGATTTCCATAACAGATACGCCTAATAATGAGGAAAAAAAAACGGATTCTCACTCTTCATTGACGCAATATTTTGGTGTACAAATGTTTATAATATTGTGACCTAGACGCATTATTTCGTGTATAGATATGCATATTTTGGTGCTAATCGGTAACTATCAAAATGGTGTAAAAATAATATCATATTTACTTTCCTAAAATCAAGGGATATATTCAATATCAGATTTACATAACAGATACGCCTAATAATGAGAAAAAAACGGATTTTCACTCTTCATTGACGCAATATTTTGGTGTACAAATGTTTATAATATTGTGATCTGGACGCATTATTTCGTGTATAGATATGCATATTTTGGTGCTAATATAACATGAAATATGGCGTGTTTGGGTGTTTATTTGGATCAAACACTTTGGTACTTAAGTTGGTATAAAAATATTGACAATATTGTACATTGGAAGCATATTTTGGTGTATACATATCAGATTTCGGTCTTTATAACCATAAAAATATGGTATAAAAATAATTCCATTACGGTATCTGAAATTATATTTTGGTATATACTTGTCCAATATTTGGTGATAATATAAGTATTGATGAGTGCATTGTTAGATGTTTAATTGAGAATATTGTATACTAATATTGACAATATTGTATATTTTGAAAATTATTTTGTGTATACATTTGATCGATTTGGTGTACAAATATGCGATTTTTCAACATTATCGTTTGCTGATAACACCCATTTGCTTGCAAATATCGAGAGAATAGATCCAACTGAAAAACACATAAAACAAAATTGCCAAGAAAAAACGATGTTAACATCAAACAAGTCAACCAAAAAAAGAAAAAGGATGCAGCGTGTCGCATAGAAACTAAATGTATACCAACAATTGTCTAACTATATACCATTCTATCGCTAAGTTTTCATCAATTCATATCCATAATTAAAATAAAAATAACTGAACTAATTGTACACCAACTATTTACTAAATGTATACCAACTTATAGCTAAGTTTTCATCAATTTATTTCCACAGTACAATAAACATCGAGGCTTTCAAAGCATCTTTTGTGGTCTTTGACCCCTAGGCTCTGATTACCATCACTCGCATCCTCGCTCGGCCCTAGGGATGCAGGTCTCTTACTGTTTTCTCATGCCATTTAACCTGAAAGTGAGAAACATCTATGAAACATTACATTGTGCATGAACTATACTAATTCTGTGATGTAGCAAAGAGAATACAACATCTAAACTAATTGTGCATTGATTGTACTCTAACTGTATACGAAACTAATACTATTTAAACATCAATTGTATATGCATTAAATACAAATTACCACGCATAAAAACACCAAATCTATTTATTTATATACGAAATGTAGAAAAACATATATCATTCTAGTGGTAATTTACACCAAAAACATAATAGGGTGGTTTCACCAAATGAAAGCACAAAAAGAAAAATCTAATTTGGTGGAAGGGTTATACCAAAAGTACTAAAAAATATATCATACTTGCGTAAATTTATACCAAATAAAAGGGGATGATTTCCCCCAGCAAGGACGAAAACCTAATTTCAATAACATAAATTTTGCACAAATCCCTACCAAGAGCATACTGCTTGAATCCCCTAGCGATCATCGCAATCGGAACCCCTCAAATGCGGATCGATTCCAGAAGCGCCAAATCCTCGACCACCACCAATCAACAATGGGCTTGAATTGGGCCGTGGGACGAAAACCAAATCGTTTAGCCCACTATCGGCCCTCATCGGCGCAAAGAACCGACTATCCTTATAGTCCACGAACGCGATTGTATTTATACATCGGCTCACCAATTTCACTTTCTCTGCGGTGGGAAGAAGGTTTTCGGAAGAATGCAAAATCGAAACTGCGTCGGCCAAACTTTTTAGCGCCACTTCATTAATGTACGCCTCGGTTCGTCCGACTAGGTTTCCAACGGCGTAGTCCTCCGTCATTTCGAGATGCTCGGCGACACATCTTAGCATGGCGATGTTTTCTGTGGTTATTTCGAAGTGGAGAGGAAAGAGAGGAAAATATGGGTTTTGATATTTTCTAAAAACTGATATTGCAAATAAGATGGAATAGATTGAATGAAATCCCAAAAAAAGGGGTTATGCTGGGGTTACCAAAAACGGATGGGTTGTTATGTGTATAAAATGTCTATTATACCCTTAAATGGACTGGATTGAATATAAAAAAATAAAAAATCGAAAAAACATGGGCCTTAGGATTAAACAAGATTGTGGCTTAGATTTGTCCATACTGCCACATGGTAAGCCTCTTGCCACATATGATCCAATACCTATATATATATTATAAAAGTAAATTAAATTTTCTTGATACCCATGTAAAAAAAAAAAAAAAAGTGGAGGAATGAGGCATGTAACAATTTCATAATAACTATCATAATAAGTTTTATTTTCCAAAAATTGAGATTTAACACTCGACACTCTCAGTAGTCCATAATTTTATAAGTGGTGTTACCCAAAAACCTCTGATTGACAATGTCGCGCCGATCAAACTCCAGCCTGAACTTGGCCAAACTCCGCAGTCTACGCCGAACACATGCAAAATAGGGGCTAGAGGGTTGCTTCGGCGTACCCTCTCCGACGCTCGAGTCAGATAGTGCTCAAAGAAGAGAAAGAACAAATCAAATATATAGTAAAATATCAAAAGTGAATGAGAGGTAAACAATACCTGAGTGATGGATATTTATAGAAAATACAATTAGGGTTTTCGGATTTCTAGGAAACGGTTATAAAGAATATGTTAGAATTAGTTATTAGATTTTCTCTAATTAACACATTTATGCCACGTCATTGCTAATCCCGAACTCTTGGGCAGCTGATGATCTCGAGCTCATCCAAGAGCCTTCTAGAAGTTGGGCTATGGATATGGGCTTATCGAACTCTTCAACCTACTCAAGAAAACCCATATTAAATCATACCGATCCTAAGCAAATAATCCATATCCAATCCAGGGCCGGACCTTTGAAACACAGGGCCCTAAGCGGGATTATCAAAATGGGCCCTTATAGCGGCTTTTTTTGTCTTAAAATATTACGATAAATCAAGGGCCAAAAAATCAATTGTAATACTAATTTACACAATATTTCTAACAACAACAAAGACAAAATTAAATTTGATTGCACAAATAACTATGTC